>VWZE01016296.1:431943-512922 GCA_013396675.1 Eubucco bourcierii | reverse complement strand
TTTTTTTTTTTTTTTTTTTTTTTTTGTGAAACACTGCCAAATGATGTCTTCTTAAAAATCATCTCTTCCTTAAACAAGTGTAATATGTATAATACAGATTTAATACAGACACCACATACACAGACATTTAAATACGCCTCTGTGCATACCTGAAGACACATTTCAAACCACCAGCAGGCACAGATCAGATCTGCCCCACAAAAAGAGGATGTGTTGCTGTCTGACTGTCAAATCATTATTTCCTTCCTCTTTTTCAGTACTGTTAGTGCCTGAAGGCTTGACTTTCCAAGGACATTTCCAGACATCATTCACATACCTGAATTTGAGGTGAAGGATCTGAGAAAAGCAGAGCAAACTCGGCATGCATACACACACGTGCTGGAAACTTGCGGACTCCAGTATTTAACTGCAAGCCCTAGGCACACAGATCTCCTCTTGAGTTTTCTGAGACTGCTGCAATCCTATGGCCTCAGATGAACTGTAATTCTTCAGAGTGTGAGGTCTGTAACCACTCTCTAGAATGAGCTGTGGAAGACTTTAGTATAAATAAACCAATCTTGAGATTTACTACTACAAAATAATAACCCAGAATTTGGGAAATCAGACAAATAATCTAAGAATCTATCTGGTTTATGATGATTTTCCCTACCAGGAGAGAGGAATTTGGAGAAGTCAAGGAATGACTTGTCTTCTTCCTTGCATTTCTTGCATCTGGAGAACACTTCTGTCCTCAGCTACTAAGTGAAGAGTAAAAAATTGGTAAGGTCTGAACTGTGCTAATGTGCTCCCTCCCTTCCTGTGCAAACCCTCACATTTTATCATTCATAGAATCATAGAGTGGTAAGGTTGGAAGGGACCTCAAGGATCATCTAGTTCCAACCCCCTGCCATAGGCAGGGACACCTCCCACTAGTACAGCTCACTCAAGGCCTCATCCAATCTGGCCTTGAACACCTCCAGGACGGGAGCAGCCACAACCTCCCTGGGCAACCTGTGCCAGTGTCTCACCACCCTCACTGCAAAGAACTTCCTCCTAACATCCAGTCTAAATCTCTCCTCTGCCAGTTTAAACCCATTGCCCCTTGTCCTGTCGTTGCAAGACCTTGTAAATAATCCCTCCCCAGCCTTCCTGTAGGCCCCCTTCAGGTACTGGAAGGCTACTATCATGTCCCCTCCAAGCCTTCTTTTCTCCAGGCTGCAGAACCCCAACTCTCTCAGCCTGTCCTCGTGGCAGAGTTGCTCCAGCCCTCTGAGCATCTTCGTGGCCTCCTCTGGACCCGCTCCTTTCTCCTGGTCTTTGCTTTACTTCTTCACAACAGCATTTTTCTTGTCTTAATCCTTGACTTCATTAAGTCGTAGTACTTCTAGCGAGTACTGGTGCTCAGTGTATACTTTCTGTGACCAAGGTGCTAAGCTACCAAAAGACACATATGCAGGGAAGTCAGTGGCCCCTACAGGAATACTGTATGTAAATGTACAGCTGCAAAAAGATGCATATTGTAATGCACAACTGCAAAAGGATGCACACTGTAATGCACAACTGCAAAAGGATGCACACTGTAACGCACAACTGTACTCCTGCAGTAGGAGTGCTGATGAAGGCTTCCCTTTTACCACCATCAGTGTCACCTGTCACAAGGGGTTAATGCAGGGAGGGCAGTTGGCTTTATGGTTACATGGAACCTTGTACTATCTTCTCCTTGGTCTGCAAGGAGACTTACACAGTTAATAGTCACTTTGTCAAGACTTTGATATTGCAGTGAGACGTGTTTAAAGGCAAATGTAACACACTGTAAAATAACACCGCACTCAAAAGCAATTGGGAAAAGCAACCAGTTACAAGACAAGAAATAAAGTTGTGCTTTTGGAAGCCTTCTGTCACTCACATCCTTGTACTCCCCTCTGTGGGAGTACAGGTATTAATCCCAGTTCAGCTGCCTGCCTTGCTAACTCTACCTGTGTCATGCTGTGGCAGTCTTTGCTCCCTTGCTTGCTCAGTCCTATTGAGTTGGTGTATACTGCTCAGCGATGGCCATGCTTCAGCACAGGAAAAGCCAGAATCATTTCTATATGTTTATAGCTCAATTTATTATGTACTTTAAGGTGATCAAGGACTGAAAATTAATTAAAATTAAAACAATTTATATTCTCATTTATCTCTCCCAAAATAATGATGAAGATCACTGTGACTAAGGGCAAGGGGCAATATCCACTCCCAAACCCCTTGGGTTACCAGCCTGACTGATGTGTGTATGGCATCCAGTCCACAGTACCATCTCCACTGGAATGAAGAAGTGCAGCTATGACTGGGTTTGGGGAAAGAAGGACCACTCTGCAGCCCTGAGTTCCAAATTCATTCGAATTAAAAGACAACTGGAAGCAAAACTTCATGCAGCCTACTGTACTCGTGATGTTAAAGATGTCCTCACCTCCATGGGACATAGAGAGCTCTGGGGTCTCTTGATCTCTTCCATGGGTGTCCTACTGGTTTTATTGTACCAGGAGGAACTAAGCAAACAGGAGAGTGATAATCACCCTTACTTAAAATAAACAAGAAGGAAAATTGAGAACTGAAGGAAGTCAAGGCTACATTTACATTTGTCAAGAGGCAAAGCTCCACTCACAGAGCACGTTCAAAGTGCCTGCTGATGTGTCTGAGCAAACACTTGTAAAACTACTTGTTTTGTTGCAAGATTGTACTCTCCATGTGAGGTCTGGAGAAGAGGCTGGGCTCTGCCACGCTCAGTGTAAGGCTGCAAAGACCCATGCTCCCATGCAGATGCTTCTGCTCTGATGCTGCACACCGGGCTGGCACCCTATTCCCTCCCTGCTTGTTACTGTTACATCTTGAATTTATATAATTCAAGACCACTCCATTGTGCTTATTTGTCATAAACCATCAGGGGCCAGAATGCAGTTTCTTGGATCATACAATGAAGCCACTTTAAGAGCATTATTGTGGCATGTGGGAGGTAAATGTTTAAAATCCCTCAAAGGAATGATTCAGACTAAAAACCTCCTTTGCCATATACTTAGGAATTCACTTCTACAAAGTACATTTCCCTTCATGAACAACTGGGGAAAATAAAACTGCCTGAGTTACTGTCTCAGATCAACTATTCCTTCTCCTTGAAAACACATCAAATCAAGGACAACAGTTAAGTAAATACCTGCTTACACAATACCTGCATATGTGTTTGTCTCTATTTCATGGACAGGATAAATATCCCATTTTCAAACAAATCTGCTTCCTTTGGCTCTTGTTGCACTTGCAGGAATACTTGCAAAGCTACAGTCAGCAGACAATGTCACTTGAACTTAGCAGCAATTGTATGATGCCCAGGCTGCTCTTTAAGTGACAGTAAAATCTGCTCTGAGGCACATGGTGTTTGAGATCAGGACTCAGGTGCTGGTCTCTGCAGCAGAAAACACTCCTCACCGAGTAAACAGAAAGGATATATAAGTGGTGACTGGGAGGCATGAAGAAGTAATGCTCTTATTTTATAGACTGAACCCTATGCAAAGGAGTAAGCTGTCCAAGGGAATAGAAGACTCCCTTGGCAGAGGATTCCTCATCTAAGGACTGAAAGTATACAATCTCATATGTTAATAAGATTGTAGCTGAAGGCAAATGTTGAATGCTGACTGACAAATTGTAGTTCTGGGGCACAAGCCATCCAGTAAAATGTTCTGAACCAGTCTGGTTCATAACATTCATGCAATTCTTACATGTGTAAGCATGTCAAATTGATTTGCACATGTGAAACAGCACAAAGAGTATAACTAGCCTCATAAAATTGAAATCAGTTACTGCTTTCCTTAGTAAATGTCAATGTTCTGAAGAAGAAACCTAGATATGTGCTACAATTGTGGATTTGTTTTCCACAACTGCTGATGCTTAGAGTCTGTAGGGTGCTGGCAACATCTGTGTTACAAACAACACATTTTAGATTTCATTCAGGAAGGCTTTTCATCTGAGGTAAACTCATCCTCCTTAGCTAACAGTCCTGAAGACTGATGTATATCCTTTAAGGTTAAAGACGCGCATAACCCCTGCCACAGTTACTGCTGGATGGCAGCACCTTGTTGTCTGATTCTTTTTATTGTCTTCACAAGTGTTCTATTTGATGTTTTCTAACTCCCCATGAAGTCAAAGAAGTACACTGTGAGCAGACACCATGTGCCTTAGATTTTGCAGAGACCACCTAATCTCCATTATTCATTCCTTATTCTGTCTCCCACCCATGCACATGAAGTCTCTGAAATTTACTCCCACCCCAATGCAATCATTTCCACCCAAATTGCCCCAGGCCTGCTAGACTCCATGATCAGCTATTATTATCCCCTTAGAAAACAACAGCTGAACAATCATCGCTTTTAGGTCCATGCTGGTGTTATTTTAATCTCAGTCCTGCCTCTCTCTTTGTAGAGTGTTCTAATTTTTCCTTACGTTTCCTCTTACTATTTCTATAACTAGTAAGTCTTTCATTACTTGTTTTAATTACCTGTGCCTGGAGATTGTCAGTTGTCACTTTATTTAATACTTCCTGCTTTTTAAGATGGAAATTTCTCTGTAGCAAAGTTGGTTGTTTCATTTTCCTTCATCTTCATGGGAAATTATGGCAATAATTGCAATCCGTGCTGCCTGATAACTTTCTAGAGCCCTCTTTCTCACACCAGATGACTCCGTTCCTTACTTCCGGCACTATCATCCCTTTTGCTCGCCTTTCCTCCTAGAAATTTCTACTCTCTTATCTCACCTATTCACCTAAGACAATGATCTAGCATTGCATGCAGCACTAACCCCACAACTTTGCCTTCATGTATTGCATTGCAGATTGCTGTGGAACCTCCAACAACTCCTCTATTTCCAGTTCTCTTCATGTTACCGTGCAGATGTTCCCACAGCATTTCAGTGATCACAGCCAGTTCCTAAGATACATCAGATACATCCCTTTATACCCTGAATCATCTGACAGTAATTTTCTTCAAAACAAGGACTTTCTTCCTTCTTCCCATTGTATTTACTTACCTGCACTTACTGCTTTTCACTGGCTTTCATTTACCTCTGCACCTTTATGCAGGTGTGAAGATGACTTCTCCCCAAGTTTTACAGTGAAAGGTTCCTGCCACTGCTGACAGTTTTACAGACAGCTACTCTTGGAGAATTCAACCCACCATCAGCCACCTCATCCCTGCCAAGGTCTCCCCAAGATCCAGCATTTTATCTAGCACCATTGCTTATTGAACTGAATCAACACCAATGTGTCTTCCCCCTTTACCTTAGGAAACCAAGAAATGCTACTTGCTGCAGCCCTGTTTAGTTTGGCACAGCTGCCCGAAGGCACTGCTATATGATAAACTGTCTGGACATCACAAGGGTTTTGTTGTCCCACAGCAACTTCACTAACCAGAGCTAAAAGCACAATGCTTCCCAGGGGACACACAGCCTATGAAGGACAGTGATAATACATAATATTTCAGTCAACTGATTGAAGGGGGGAAAAAAAATGGAATGATACATCAGGCTAACCTGAAACAAAGTGCTCAGTTTATCTTACTCCAGCAAATAAATGTTGAACTGAGAACTCCTCCAGTTCATATCTAGGGCTTGTTTGGAAACCACTGCCATTTTCAAAATAAAAATGTTATATCAAGACCCCAAACCGATATATATTATTTTGAAAATAGTGAAAGAAAACAGCCAGAGTTTATCAAAAGTGGTTCAATTTTTCATCCAGAACTAGTGAAGTTTACAGATCATCTCTCCTCCACCTGGTTCTTCACCTAAAGACCCAACAACTATATGTCTGAAAGAACAAATATAATGCATTTTTTCCCTAATTTTTTTTTCTTCAGAATTTCAACCCTAGAATCAGCATGAAGAAGCTCTCAACAAATGTCTGACTTATTTTTCACATGTACAAAATGACAGTGCATCCATTACACCTCATCCACCACAGTCATATGCCAGAGCTGGCACAGTCTGCAAGATGTGCTCTCCCAGTTATGCATGGAAACATTAAATTAAGACTTTGCTTGTTGTCAAGTAACACAGTCATTACAGTCTGCACTAATTCAGAGAAGTTCAGCATGTATTTAGGTCTGTTGCATTTCATTACAATCACTTATATGTCCACTTCATCTAAACAAGCATTTATATCCCACTGAAGGCAATGGGATGTACACACGAGCTTATCAGTAGTCCCAAGTCAGGGCACAGGGTAAGGTTTGAAAACTACACTCCATGTAAAAACAAACACAAAAGAATTTCTTATGCTAAACTCCACTTTTCATCACTGTCCCATCCCATTGCATCCTGCAAGTGGAGTGAGCAGCAAAGGAGATTTCCTGAAACAGTAACCCTGAATCAGCCATTCTAGCTGTCATGGTTTGACAAAACTACGGGGGAATCAAAGAGAGAGTCAGTGCCCGCTTGTGCCAAGGTATGTAGCTTAAAAGTACATCTCTTCAATACATTCTCCACATATTCTGTCATGGCAAATGCCCATTAGGGTTGTCATCTCCTTAGAAATTATTTTGACACCCTGAGCTGTATGAACTAAAGAGCTGACTCTTCTTGCCAGAGCTTTAACTCTTAACAAGCAACCCAGTAAATTCTGCCCTCACTTACCCCAAGGGAAAGCTTCAGTACCTCAGGAGGAAGCTGGTGGATGCAGGCAGAAAAGGGCCCAGGAAGCTGTACACATTCTGCTCCAGCCCAGGCTGAAGCCCCTTTCGTTCTATGTCCATAGGAGACACAAAGCACCCAGGCAGCTGTTGCTATAGCCACCCCTTTATGTCCCAGGGTCAAGTTTCCCTCTGCACAGAAATATTATTTATAAGGTGGCTTAGGTGTGCCTTGTGCCTGGCAGTTAAAAATGGCAAGTCCCATCCTAGGGGAGCTTACAGCCCAAATTAGACATAAGACAGAGCGAGGGTACAATAAACACAGGGAAGAGAGGGTCAGGTCGAGACGGTGAGATGTTGCACGTCTGCCCTGCCAGCTCTCCCATTCTTCCTGTCAGACGCTGTAAGGGCTCTGCATCCCCAGCTGTTTTTCAAGGGTCCTTCTAGTCCGTTACACTAAAGCCACTTGGTGATGTCACTGCCTCATCTGGGGCAGGGTCTCCAGGCAAAGCTGAACCCTCAACTCTGGAGCTAAACAGCCCTTCCGAGGAGCCGCCATGCCCATGAAATCCCTCCTGGACGAGTGTCGCTCCCTCCACTAGGTCGCAGTGGTGCACTGGCACCGTCCCGCTCCCGCCCGAAACTGCACCGTGGGGTGGCAGGCCTGCCATTTTCAACGGCGTCTGGCATCTAGCGAGAAATGGAAGCAGAAGTTAGCCCCTACATTGTCACAGGGTAATCATGGGGCTCATCAGGCCCATGCAATAAGCATGAACGTGTCCTGAGAGCGACAGGACCTAACGGCACAGAGAAACAAGCGTGACAGCACAGGGTCTGGAGCACAGGTCTTGTGAGGAGTGGCTGAGGGACTGCAGCTGTTTAACCTGAAGAGACGCAGGCTGACGGGAGACCTTACTGCTCTCTACAGCTACCTGAAAGGAGGTTGTTACAAGGTGGTTATTCCAAGTAACAAGTGATGGGATGAGAGGAAATGACCTCAGGTTGTGGCCAGATTGTCCTGCATATTAGGAAACTCTTTTCCCTCTACCCTCAGCTTGGAGATCTGCCTGTACAGAAAAAAAAAAAAAAAAAACTGTCTTACCTACACAGAAAAGAACAGAGATGGCCATCATGAGATGAATCTGGAAGAGTGGTGACAAATTTACTATCCACAGCATTTCACTTCTTCATTCTGCCAGAAGCATTTCACTCAGGTCTTGTTAAAGCCACCGTGGTCACCTATGGTCACCCATGCTCCCCCAGACTCAAGCAATGTAAATTCCATCCTGAGCGAGGTTTGCAGCACTTTCAAAATTCATATTTATGGGTAACATGAAACAAAGCGAATTTAATAAGGAAGCAAATAACTGGATGGCTTCGAGTTTACTTTTATATCTACCACAAACAAAACATCTGTAGGGTTAGCAGGGTTTTGAACTGTAGCTGAAGCTACTGCAGAGCTGACGGTGCCAGCTCATTGCTACACATCAGCTTCACCTGGGGTCAAGTTAGCTGCAGCACCTGTGGGTGCAATCAGAAGGGACAGTGTCACTCACATGCTCGCTTCATGCTGTCCACTACTACATGAGCCCTGAAAGAATTTCCCCCAAGGCTGCTGATTACAAGCCATCATCCTTCAGCTCTGTCCCCAGGAGCACACAGTCACCTCTACACTCATGTCCTCCTATGCCCCCCAGCACCCAGTTCTGCACCCAGTTCAGAGTGTCAGCGTGGCCCTCCCCAGAGTCACTAGTGCTACAACAGAGTTCATGGTCCATTTGAGATTAGCCATGCCAAGTAACCTCCAGAGTCTAATTTCTCCACCTCTCAGCCCTCTGGGAAACCCTCTTCTCTTCCCAGAAATTTGACATTTCTTAATCTTGGCTTATTTTCCAGGTCAGCACTCTTGTTCCCCAGCACTCCGGGTCATTCAGCAAAGGCATGTCAAATACTGTCACAGTTTCTGTGCCTTTGCCATCCTGCTGAGCCTGCCTCCTCCACGGGTAGCTGGAAGCAGAGCCGCGGGAGCTGGCTCCTTTGACAGCAGCTATGCGTTCTCTCGGAGGGTGCTCTGCCGCTACGGTACTTGCCAAACCACCTCAAAGTCAACACCAGCATACATATCGCCGGTCCTAGAAATTGTCAGGAGGGGAATGATTCAAGGGACAGATACAAGCAAGCCAGGCACAGCTAGGATTAGCCACTGATCCCTGCAGGCTCTTTCCTTTTACCATGGTTGGTCATCTCGGTGTCATGCTGGTGGCAGTGCGTTGCCTGCCTGTCTGTCTGTACTGCATAGCCACCTCCACTTCGCTGGAGCTTGCAGCCCCCTGCAGCTAAATTGAAGGCTGCATAATCCAGCACCATCAAGGAAAATTACCAGAATGGTGCTAGACAACACTCACTGTGAAAAACAGCGAGAGTACCCAAATCTCAACCTGTCAGATCCGGGGCAGAGGCACACTGGCATTCACTGCTATCTCAAAACTGCAAAAGAAATTATCTTTTCCTAAATTAGTTGTAGTTAGCAATAGAATCACCAGCCTGGGCAAACTTTGTTGTGTCAAGCCACCTAACTCTGTCCTGCTATAAACACTGGACAGTCTTCTATGCCCAAAACAAGCTGCTAGTGGGTGGACTTCTTGGGTAATGAAAAAAAAAAGGGTCACCTTTTCTCAAAAGAAGAACAAGGCACTTGTGAGTTCATGCATCTAAGTACTTCCCATCACCAAACTGCATTTCAGGTCCAGACTGAAAGCTGGAGCTTCGGTTGCATTTTAAAACAAGCATCATTTCTGCCTCACAGAGGCATCATCATGATCAGTTTTCCCTTGTGCACATGGGAGTGTTAATATTCATAACTACTCAGCCGGTTCTGTGGTTTTTACACTGAAAGTATGCTGCTATAGAGAGTGCAGCATGGGAACGTGCAGCCACCACAATGCACCACAGCAGAAGCAGCCCACAGCTTCTGCTGATATTTGCAGGCCCTCTGCTGCCATCCACACAAAGGCTGAAAATAGATCTAAAGCTCAAATGAAGCAGCTGTAATACTTCATTTCTGTTCATCCCTCCCCAAGGCACGGAGACTTTTCACAAAAATCATACCAAGCATCCCACATACGCTCTGACGTCATCTCACCAATTTCTAATTCCTCGCTGCACACATGCCTCAAAAAGGAAATTCCTTCCAGCCCCGTTTTCTTCCTATGTCCTATTTTCATCTGAGAAGTAGGTTTCCCTCTGGAGCCACCCTTCTGCCAGTGCCCACAGGTGTTGCTCAGTCCTTAGGACCTTTTAGCCACTACACAAAGCAAATCCCTCCTGCAGCTCCAACTTGCTGCCTGACTATGGAAGATCTGATTGCTGTCACTTAAAGATGACCTTGGCAAAGGTCATTCAGCAGCAGTAAAGTGATCTGCAGATACACATTCAGTGCAGGGGAAACCTGTCTAAATCATTAAAGTCTCAGCCTTCACAGTCTCTAAAATGAATTGGCTAGGTCCTGAAGGATGCTGAGCATTTTCTGATCTCAGTGACTTGATGAGACTTGGAAGCCAGAGCAACGCAGACTTGAATTTATAACACTGTGAATGAAGAATACCTTTGGGGGGGTTCTTTCACATGAATTTTTAAAATATCTGAACTACTGTTTGTTTTCTTTCTCATCTTTTGGAGGGATTGATAAATCTTCAACTGCACCATAAACATGCAGCCACCAGCCCTTGATTTCTTAAAATGTATGTGTATTAAGCTATGAAACTATTTACAGTGGCCATAAACATTCTCCCACACCAGTTGGCAGCTGGAAGAGAGCCTTGGAACTCACTAATTTACTTACATTGTAAACCACTTTCTAATAAATAAATAAGCTCTTAATATCTCACCCACAAAAAGAGGCATGTTGCATACAATACTATATTTAGGGGTCCTTTGGAGGTCAAGCATTCAGCAACTGAATTGCTCCAAAGATTTTTCTTTGGTGAGTGTCTGTTTATGCTCAAATGAATTGTTAGCTGAAAGTCTTTATTTTCAAATCAGTTTTAAAATCTTGCATTGCTTTGAATGCTGGAGAAGCAGCTGCTCATTTCTTGTTTTGCCTAAACCAGGGTCATATTCTGAACTAAGGGGCAGAAAGGGATGCCTAGGAAGCTAAGTAAATGCTGATCCTTTAGGAGTGACCTTCTTGGGAGGGACTGATGACTCTCTGGGATGGCTTCTGGGATGGAGGTTCTCTCCAGGCAAGGAGAATGCCCAGTGCCAGAGGCCATGCAAAAAGGAGAAGGTCATGCAGCATTACAAAAAAAGTGTAAAATGCCACCCTCCATTAGTGCTGCCTTTGGGTTTTACTGCAGAGGGGTAGTCAGGACATTCTCCCTCCTGGCTGAGCATCCCCAGCCCAGTCACTGCCTTCCAGGTGATGCAGAGGACAGAGAGGAGAAAATAAGTATCCCTTGCACCCCATCAGCCACTGTGCAAGGAATGGGCCATCTCAGGTACCCTAATGGATGCTGAGAGTATTTAAACTGGTGGAAATGTGCTTTTCAACTTCCCTGCCCTTGAGGACGAAAGGGAATGAGTGGCTGGCTCTGAACAATTGGTCTAAAATTTGTGATTTGTACAAAAAATAGCAACAGTCTTTCACAAAACCTAAGGCAAAAGAAGACATTTCCACATGCTACTGCATTTGTATCAAAATAAAAATCAAGCACTCCTAATTTCACAGACTCACCATTGTTGGAAAAGACCTCTAAGACCATCAAGTCCAACCATTATCTGTCTCTACCAGGACCACAACTACACCATATCCTTTGAACCATATCTAGATGTTTTTTTAAATACATCCATGCATGGCGTTTCAACCACTTCCCTGGGCAGCCTGTTTCAAGACAGAAGTTTTCCCTAATGTCAAACTTAAACCTCCCCTGGGGTAACTTGATGCCATCTCCTTTTGTCCCATCAGCTGTGAATTGTGAGAAGAGACCAACACTCATCTCTCTAGAACCTTCTTTTGGGTAGCTTCACTCCAACCAGTGTCTTTTGGGTAGCTTCACTCCAACCAGTGCTGTTAAAACCAGGGAACAGGAGTAAAAAAAAAAATTTAAAAAATCATTTACTCTCTCTGCCTCAGACATGGAAGAGAGGGAAGAGTGAATCAATTATTAAAATCATTTTTGTTTTACTCATATGAGGTTATAGTCAGGGACATCTAGAGATCTGAAAGGAGACATATTAAATAGGAGCCCAAATGGAACCAGGTCCTACAATATCACAGGTGCTTTGTGGACAAGCTCCATCTATTTACCAGGGATCTCTGACTAACTGCAGAGCGAAAAAGCTCCCTCTTGCTCACAGCTCCCATATCTCTACTAGGAAAGATGAAGCTGGACTACACAGAGTCTCCCACCATGCAAGGCATGGGCACTTAACAGTTTTCCATTTTGGTGGGACAGCTGATTTCCCTGGGTGTCACAGGATCACAGGACGTTAGGGGTTGGAAGGGACCTCCAGAGATCATCGAGTCAGGTGGCCAAGAAGGCCAATGGCATCCTGGCCTGCATCAGGAATAGTGTGGCCAGCAGGAGCAGGGAGGTCATTCTCACCTTGTACTCTGCACTGGTCAGGCCACACCTTGAGTACTGTGTCCAGTTCTGGGCCCCTCAATTTAGGAAGGACATTGAGGTACTTGAACGTGTCCAGAGAAGGGCAACGAGGCTGGTGAGAGGCCTCGAGCACAAGCCCTATGAGGAGAGGCTGAGGGAGCTGGGACTGTTTAGCCTGGAGAAGAGGAGGCTCAGGGGGGACCTTATTGCTGTCTACAACTACCTGAAGGGTGGTTGTGGCCAGGAGGAGGTTACCTTCTTCTCTCAGGCAACCAGTAACAGAACAAGAGGACACAGTCTCAGGCTACGCCAGGGCAAGTTTAGGCTGGAGGTGAGGAGGAAGTTCTTCACTGAGAGAGTAATTTGTCACTGGAATGGGCTGCCCAGGGAGGTGGTGGAGTCACCGTCCCTGGAGGCGTTCAAGGCACATTTGGACATGGCACTTAGTGCCATGGTCTAATCTTGAGGGCTGTGGTGATGGGTTGGACTTGATGATCTCTGAGGTCTCTTCCAACCCTTGCGATACTGTGATACTGTGATACTGTGAGTCCAACTCCCCTGCCACAGCAGGACCATAGAATCTAGTGCAGGTCACACAGGAACACATCCAGATAGATCTGGAAATTCTCCAGAGAAGGAGACTCCACAACCCCTCTGGGGAACCTGTTTCAGTGCTCTGTGACCCTTACAGTAAAGAAGTTCTTCCCCATATTGAGATGGAACTTCTTGCGCAGTTTATATCAGTTGCCCCTTGTTCTATCACAGGGTACAACTGAGAAGAGCCTGTCCCCTCCCTCTTGACACCCAGCACTCAGATATTTATAAACATTGATTAGATCCTCTCTAAGCCTTCTCTTCATCAGACCAAAAGAAGCTGTGACTGTAACACAGTTGTGATGGTCTCTAATATCTCCCAGGTATCCAGGGGAGAAGGGTTGCTGTAAAACCTTAACCAGAATGCAAAATAGTTTCTCCAGATGTGCCCTAGTTCCTGTGAGTCATCTGCCTGATGTGTCCCCCTGTTCAGTTAGAACAGCAGCTCTGTAGAAACCTCTCTCAAATACAGTGTGAGCTACATCCTTTTTAGTTAGTAATTTCTAGCCAGCAAGGAACTATTAATAAAACTAAGCAGAATCTGCTATTTTCTTAACAAAGACAAACAAAACGGGAAAAAAACAACCCTATTTTATTTTACATGTCAGTATTGCAATATTTGAAACAGCATCAATTTCTTGCTGTTGATTGGACAGATCTGGGGGGAGGCTGAAAAAAAGAGCTACTTTTTGCCTTCAGGAGCAATGCTCTGAGTTCACTCCTGTTGTAACACTGCTCCACTTACCACAAACTGGAACTTAGCTCTCCAGTTCTCAAACTATGCATGGACAGCATGAATAAATCTCATCACCAAGGTTTCCTGCCATTCCTGTTGAATATCCAATCCTATTAGTCAATGCCAGGCGCCGGGCAACACGAAAAATTGCAGAAATCCATTCTGGCTGTCACTGGGAATCAAAGGTCAATCTCAAAAACTGAGAGATGTCTTCCAGCCTTGGAAGGCATTCACATTTCGAGACTGCAATGTGCAATTGTCAAAGCTCTGTGCATTTATGTGAAGCAGGAAGGAAAAGTAAGACCCTGGACAATGAGACTGTGGATGAGTGATGGAGGAATCTGGCTTTTCCTGGGAAGCTGTTTGCCAAAATGTTAAAATAGAATCCATTTACATGATAGATTGGAAAATGTTAACAGCTCAAAACATGTTCGACAACAGATTAGAAATACTGTGTGAATTGTCCCAGGAGTATGCTCTAAAATTACTTATGGATTCTCCAAACAGAACAAAATGAGTACTTTCTGTGATGACCCTTTTGGTCATTACCTCTGCTTTCACCATCAAGGTTCCCTCCTCTCCATATCCACAAGTGTCTGCCTTCATCTCATCCCATTCTCCAGTCTCTGCCCAAAACTTACCTTCCACAGCTCTCCCACCACATGTGTAGTCACTGATTGTACCATGCAAACAGGCTGTGCTTTAATTGCACTTCAGAATGAGAGGCAGAAAGACAGACTCCTCAGTTTCTATTCCTGTCCGTTGTCCTCCCTGCAGAGCCTTCAGGAGGTCATAATATCTTTTCACCTCCATGAGCTGTGACTCAAGTCCTCCTTCTGCAAACATCTTGTGAGGCTCTGAACACCTCCGGGTGCCTGTGGGGAGCGAGGTCCTGGAGCCTTCAGTGACAGATCCGACACTCATTTTGTTGAATGTCAAAACATTTTAGGTGTTAAAAGGGAGAGAGGGCCCTTTTAAGCCTTTCTCTGGGGAGCAGATGGCCAGCAGATGAACTTCTCTTGGAAATCTTAGCAGTTTTATGTGGGAGACATGACCCTGTAGCACTTTATATAAATCTGTGGTAGACTGTGTAGTAACTAGTGACGGCTGCTTACAATCCGTGCCGCCCTTGCTGTTTCAGCAGCTTTCCTGCGGCTGGACATGAAGTGGTTTCAACATACCTGTTGAGCCTTCTCAGGGCTGCAGGGGATTCTGACTCCCTGCTTTTGGAGGATATCCTGGAATCGATTCTCCCTCCCCAGGCAGGTCTCTGCTTTGAACTTTCCACTACAGCCAAATCTGTCATCACCATCCAGTATCTAACTAAAATCATCACAGACTTCACATCTGATGACTCAAATGTTTGAGTCTCCACTTTCTGCAGGTATGCACAAAGGCCCAAAGAGAAACACAAAAGCTGGCTTAAATGCATGGTTACTCAGTTAAGATGATTCTGACAGAAAGGAAACACTTGGCATAGCTTCTCAATTGAGGGCATCTACCATTCTGTACTCCAATCCTGCAACTGTGCTTCCTAACGTGAGGATTTACACTGGTCACACTTAGATGTTCTCCTGGTAGATCATTTTGCAACAGGTGATGGACTTTGTGTTGACAGGCAGAGTTATGGTGTTGAATCTTCTTCCCACATTAAAAATAAACAGAGTAACTATGATCTACAAAGCTCTAGGATGCCTGCAATACATGTCCTGCTCATGTTCTACTCTGCTTTTTACTTACTGTATTGCACAGGTTAGACTGAAAAGATTTCATTCTGTGCCTGAAGATGAGCAGCAGGAAGAGAGGACAGTCTGTAAGATGTTTGTCTTCACACTGGTTCCTGTTTTTAAGAGCCATTGAGATGAGAGAGCCTGAACAGTTCCACGTGGTTCTAGCTCTGCACCAGGCTTACCTGGCAGTGCTGGGTGGGTGTCTCCCTGCCTGGGGAGTCAGGAGGAGAGAATGGAAAGAACTACAAGAGCACACCACTGAGTGTCCAGTGGGAAGAATCAAGAGGTATTTAAGTGTTCAACAGGATTGCTACACTTAGCCCTACACAGAAGTTGCATCTTGTGCTTGTTCTGCAACACAGGGCAGCACAAGGTCAGGAGAACAACCCCAGAATAACAGAAGCAACAACAAATTCATTCTTCTCTTTTTTTTTCAGAGAAGCAGAGATGAGGCCCATTCTTCTCTTCTGAGACTTAATGCTCAGGTAGAGAGTGGCCAGCTTGATCTCATTGCTCTTCGGAGCTTTTCAGCAATTCCTCCTTGCTGTCTGCGTGAGATCTGCAGTCCTGAGAGAATTCCCTTTTCAGCTAGACACACTGTGTTATTTCAGTGTCTAGACAACTGAAAAAAGTGTGAACAATGTAATGTATTACTTTCCCCTTGCTTTTCATGAAAATGGCGAATGTCTGGAGGATTTCTAGTCTTTGAGCAGCGTTTGGGGTTTGTTGGTTTGCTTTATATACACATACTTCAAAAAGCCGTTACTGTTTTCAGTTAGTGAGAGGACTTGGTCTCACCATCAAGGTTTCTACAATAGTCAGTAATTTATCTTTATTCAGACTATTCGTGAATAAAATGGTCAGTCCTACCAGACAGAAAGCAGATACAATCCTTTCTCCCCTTGTAAAGCAACTGAGCCGCCTCAGAAACAAGCAGCAGCAGTTATTAAATGCTAGAGAACTGCCCCTTTCACCCTACCGAACTCCATCCAGCCTCAAACATTTCCTAAAACCAAAGAAAAAGATGACACTGCAGGATGCCTTATATAAATCTTGCTGTCCCAGGAACTTCCAACAGCCAATCCAAAGGGTCAAAGTACTTAAAGAAACCAGATTCTTACAAGATTTCCAGCTCCTACTTCCCACTCAGCGATTAGATGGGAGGCAGCCAGGATCACCCTTGACAGGTCCCCACCACTGGAGCAATTAAATGTCCAAATTTGCCTGGGTTTCTGCACCTTTCATATGAGTCCTCCAACATTATCCAGTGAATTCTGGATAAGTAAAAGCCAGACAGCAGTAGAAAACAACTAGTCTACTCAACTACCATTGGGGACTTCTGGTTTTGGTTGGGTTTTTTGGGGAGGTTTTATTTTGGTTGATTTTGTATTGTGGTTTTTTTGAGAGTTGTTTGCTTTTTGGAGGGGGATGGGTTTGTTTTTTAAAGAACCTTTTCTACCATCTTCCCGCTCAATACTGGAGATAAAGTAAGCAAACGTTTCTGATATCTGTGTGAAGATACCTGGACAAGAGAGGAAACCCATGTGCATCCCCAAGTCTCAAAGCCACCAGCGAAAAATCATCTTAAGCACCAACGTGAAACTTTGCTCGCTGCTGGCTGGCCAAGGACTTTCAGTTCAGCACAAGACACTCCAAGAAATATATACAGTGGGAGAAGGAATTTTTGCCTCAACATTTGGCACTAGCTATCTAAACTGACAATAAATACAGAACAAATTCACCTCCCCACTCTACTGGAATCCCAGAGGTGCTTTTTGGAGGCTGCTGTGTTCCACGCCACAAAATCAGGGCATGTGAGGATGCACACAGCGAGCTGTGGGCAGAGGTGCTGCTGGCATGGAGGTAAGCTGTGCATGTGCCCAAGCAGGCAGATGCTTTTCTCCTTTGCATCCATGTCAGCCTAGGGGATGGGAACTTCAAAAGTGTGTTTCTTCCTATTTCCATTGGGGTCAGGAATAAAAGGAGAGTGGGATCTTTCCCAGTCCCTCCTCTGCTGGTAGTGGATGTGGCCAGCATCATAAAGAGTGGGGGCTGAAGAACGTGCTTGAGTTACTGAAGCAAATGTTTCTTGGTGCCACTGGGTGTTCCAAGTTAAACCCAGACCACATTGCTCTTAGCCTGTGTGTTATCCAGCTCAGCCCAGCAGGGTCTAATCCTGATGAATAGCTGGGTAGCTATTAAAATTGTTTTCCTTGAACAGCTAAATGGAAATGTGAGGGCTTGATGCTTGAGCTAGCATTTAAAACGGACTCAGGTAATCACAACACCAGATTGGAGAGTGATGGGGGTTTTGGAGGAGCTAAGATTCAGTTCAGCTTTGAACCTTCAGTTTGTTATAGCAACCAACCTCCACTACCAATAAAGAAAACTAGCCCTGGTTCCTTACAGAGACTGGCTGGACCCGAACACATGGTTTCACACTAGCTGCTGCTACCTTTTTGGCCAGCAGTGCCTCTTGTGCAACCTGACACCATCTGTCTGTCATTCTGTCGTGGCACTTCAGGATGCCACTTGGGAAGAAACACATCTCTCTCTGAAAACATCCGAGATGCCAGCATCCAGGATCACAGCCTTCTCTCTATGTTTGGGCAGCAAACATCAAGTACAAATTTACAGCAACAAACTGCATGAAGGCAACTCCAGTGCCTGCAGGTTGTTTTCCTGCACACATGGCCAAGCTGCAGTTCATTATCAGAGCATCTGGTAAATATGATATTCTCTGCCAGAGCTATAGGTAGCTGTTAACCGTCATGCACAGACAGTGCAGATACACAGCAGTGATGGATAAATAGATTAAATGTATGAAATTTTGCCACTAGCTTGCTCCAGGCCCACTGGGTGGGTGCTAATGGGAAAGAAAGTGAAGGGTTGTGAGGAGGTAATGAGACACTGATAATGTAAAAGAAACTGGTGTAAGAGTTAGTGTGCAGGAGGAGCCAGATCGAGACGGGGAGCCTGTGGGTCCTGCATGCTGCTCTCATTTCCATACTGAACCACTCTTATACTGGCGTATCTGAGGACAGGTCCATAATGATGGACCCAACCATACAAATTGGGAGGGTGAATGGGGGGAAGGTGGCCTCAGAGCACATCATTTCCCAAGCTTGGCAGAGCCATGTGGCTTCCTGGGCAAAGCTTCCCCCCATCAGCACTGTGTTGAACCAGTGATTAGTACAGGCAGCCCCAGCAAACTGAGCAAGCATTGGAGCCATGTCCCTGTACATGCATATGTCCAAAACATCAAAGCCAGAAAAAGCTGGCTTACTACATCCAAGCAGATGAATATTTCATGAAGGACAGAAACAAAATTTGGACATTTCAGTCAAGTAAACTTGACTGTGTATGCATGTGCAGAGGCAGGTGTGCTGCTTGAAGAAAGTCATCAGATAATGAGCCTCACTGGTGTGGTTTCCTGAGGAGGCTGAGAGGAACTTCTAAAAGACTCCTCTCCAAGCCACATCCCTACACACAAGCCTGTATTAAAACAGAATAAAAGGAAGAAGCAGCCATGTTCTGAGCTCAGCCAGTGCTATGCACACTTCACTAACTGCAGCAATTCTGAAGAACATTATTGTGGGCTCAGCCTGGCTGCAGAGGCAGCAGATCAGCAGAGCTCCCTCCTGGGTGGTTCTAGAAAGGACAGGTGTCAACTACCATCCAAACTGGACAAAGAGGAAGTAATGTTTCCATAACCATAGCCATGCAAAACAATTTGGTACTCAGTGTGGCACCTGCTAACAGTCTATTCATGCTTTCTGTTTAAAAAAAACAAAAAAAAAACCAAAAACCAAAACCACCCACAACAAATAAACACACACACACAAAAAAACCCAAACAAAACAAAAAAAAAAAAACAGTAAACCAAAACCCAGCAATTTTCAGTACCAAGAATCCATCTATATCAGACAGCTTGCTGCTGTGCAATATGAGGACAGCAGCAGTTCTGCAAGGGCTTCACAACAGGTAATCCACAAGTTAACTGAGAGCGAAGGGATGACAGCCCCAGGAAGAATGTCAATAACATTTGCATAGATTTGATATACATAATAAGAGCTGTGACTCAGACTTCACCTAGGGACCAAAGATGATGCAAAGATGCATTAAATGCTTCTCATTTCTCCTTATTTAACCTTTGATGGTTGCATCAGGACAGTGCCAAGGGTGTTCTGGTGCAGAGTGGAAGCAAAGCCCAAGCACTTTGTGGGGCTCCCTGGGACTCACTAGGAAATTTGGAGGCTACGTAGTATATCCCATTAAGTTGCAAAGCATTGTGCAAAGGCCTTCGGCATCCAGTGCCAGCTATGGGGATGGAGCTCCTCTCTTTCCAGGTGTGAGTGGTGACTTTGGGAGAGACCCCAAGATTTGCCTATAGCATGGTGAGGTTTCTTCATATGTCCATTCTCTGATTACTCATGGACAAGCTGCAAGGGTAGCCCCACACCACAGCCCATCACAGGACACACTGAGCCCCTACGTGCAGCATGGGAGGGGAGCCATCCAGCTGCATGGCACACAGCTTTGGTACCCTGGGTAACTGGAGAGAGCACATGGCACAAGCCAATGGTGGAAGTGAGACTTGACAGGTCCCACTGAGATCTGCATGTGGAGAAAGAGCCCAGAGCCCCCCAAGTCAGTGACAGTGCCTCGATCCTGTCCAGCCCCAGCATGCCTGGGGCACATGGGATTCAGCATTTGGATCATCTCACAGCAGGCTGGCAGGATCCCAACTGCCTGAGCATCAACCCATGTGTGAGAGCACAGGGCTGGCTCTCAGTGCACTTTTACCCTTGCTGCGGGAGCGGGAGGGGGGATGCACAGACGGCGACATTCTTCATTTGTCACCCCTGGGCTTAAGCTGTTTCTTTCTTTGCAATCACCTAAAGGTGAGGAGGAGTTGAAAGATATGACACTGACAGTGCTGTGGGAGCTGCGGATATAGGACCTTCCGCTCCACGCCAAGCAAAGCCTCTGGAATGGTTTGGACGCACTAGGTAAACAGTGTTGAGCTTGCTCAGCGGGGAGACATTTGTATTTAGATGTTATAGATAAGTGCTGCATATTTGAGACATCTGAAAGTTATTATTCCAGGCAGTTTCTAAACAGAGAATCACAGTTGCATAGCCCTTTAACTCCGAGCTGACAGGCAGGATAATGGTTTAAATTATTGTTAAGCATCGGCTCTGTTTTAAGTGGATGGAATTCAACATCATGGCAGCTTTGGGGGAATGGGGGTGCATTGCAAAACACGTTTCCAATTGCTGGAGTTCTGATCCATGGGAACTTCTCTGCCAACACCAAGCATCACTATTCATGCTATGAAAATGGCAGCAGTAGAGATCCTCAGAAGGCAACGTCACTCAGCTGTCTTCTGGATCATTACCACTCCCTCCAATTGCAAGAGCTTTGATTAAGAGAAATGCCCTTTCGAAAATAAAAGAAAAAGATGTTCACAGAGTGTAAGACAAGGTTCAACAGTGAATCATAATTATTTTGTATAAAGTTTTGTTGAATTACAAGTGATTTATGTTTCCTCCAGTTCAATAAAGTTGTGTTTTCTATGCTATCACTCTGTTTTTAATGAGAAGTATACTGATTTGTTCTTCATTATAAGCACTTGAAGCACAACTAGGTTGTATTAAACCAAAGTACCAAACTTGTTTCATCTGTAAGCAGTTTGTTTTCCAATGTTCTAACATACAGCTGGTACCCTTGCACTCAGTTTCCTCCAGACCTCCTCCACATTGCAGACACACTCAGCAGATACTACTGTCAGAAAGATTTCCACCCCCCACCCCCATCATAAACTGCTTTCTGACATGCCAAAGGTTAAGTGCGACAGGGCATGCTGGCTCCACACTGCAGCCTTCACACATGCAAAGCTCTATCAAATCCAAGCCCATCTCTTATGCAGAAAGGAAAGGAGGAATGAATGTTCTTGCTTATTCAGCATCTGGTTGTCTCTCTGTCACAAGCAAACTCCCAGGCTGTATCTTCAATCTGCAGTATCCCCATTTCCCAAATTGGTAATTCCCAATAATGCAGGTGAGAGGGTCTCATCTCTGCTCCTAGCATGAAAATGTAATTGGGCTTAAAGAAAAAGCAATCACACTTTGTCACTTAAGGGAAATTACATGGCTGATTAATAATGGATGAGCCTCACAAAGGCCACTCATTCTGCTCAGAGTGCCAACATCTTATCCTAATTATCCTCAGCATTAATGTTTAGAATTGTTTGGAAATTGAGTTCACTCACCTAAGCTTTAATAACTGTTGTGTCTAGCAGGGTAGAAGCATCACAGCACAGCCTTCAGAATATGCAACACCAGCTAAAAACTAATAATGAAACAGTAACTCATGTCTCTGCCAGAAACATGCACACGAGACAAGGATAAGGCACTTCTGTGCAACCACCAGCTTGGCTCACCCAGCTTAGCACTTGAAGAGTCCATTACCTCAGAGGCATTGAAACCCACAGTCCCATGTCACGAATAAAAGTGGTATCTCCATCCTGTAGATGTGAATTTTGTCTCAAGAAGATGAGGAAACTGAGTCTGAATCAGGAGTCAAAGTCTTTACCACTAAAATTAAGGATGGTTTTTTCATCCCTTCCTGTTAATCACTAGTTATTGATCTGACACATTCACACCAGTCTCTGAAGGCTTTCCTCTGCCAACAGTGCTTGGTTGCTTTTCCTACACAATTAAATCCTAATAAATACTCTTTTTTTCATAAAAATAATGAGCCAATCTATATCTGGGCCTTTTTTTTCCCTTTTTTTTCCTTTTTTTTTTTTTAATGTGAGAAAAAAAAAAAATCAAGTGAGTGTTAAAGTTACTGCTACCATATTTGAAAAACCCAAGAGGACCACAAAAGGAAAGTGCAACAATCAACAGAAAACATGGAAATGATTCCTTAGTCCTCAAGCTGGATGATGAATTTGTACAGCAACAAACCCCCTGAGACAGGCTTGCCGGTCTCCTGTGACCTGCAAGAAGCAATGCCTGCCCCTTCCTGCAGCCCTTTTCAGCTGCTGCTCAGTTGGCAGCACAGCCTTCAGAATAAGGAGAGGTACAATGGTGAGTGAAAGCAGGATTTCCTTCTGTGTTTGCTTCCAGAGCCAGAGGATCATAGAATCATAGAATAGTAAGGTTGGAAGGAACCTCAAGGATCATCTGGTTCCAACCCTCTGCCATAGGCAGGGACACCTCCCACTAGTACAGATCACTCAAGGCCTCGTCCAACCTGGCCTTGAGCACCTCCAGGGAGGAAGCAGCCACAACCTCCCTGGACAGTCTGTTGCAGTGTCTCACCACCCTCACTGGAAAGAACTTCCTCCTAACATCCAGATCTGTGCAAGGAATCTTCCCTTTGCCTCCAACCCCCTGCTGACCACAACACAGCCCAATACTGAAAAACAGGCACTCCAGTCTTATAATGGACAGTCAATGTCATATTGACCTCCAGACAAAATCTGAGATACAAATGAGTGTTGGAGAGAATAAATAAATTACAAGGGCCTCAGAGAGAGTTTTTTCTACTCATTTTTCCTTCTGATCTACTTTTGGTAACTCCAGATAAGTTGCTCATTTAACCAGTTGAGCCTAAAAGGATACAAAACCTATCTGAAACACTTTAGGTTATTATGTTTTGGCAGAAGATCTCAACACAATATGGTGTTTCAAACTCCAACATTAATAAACTCTCAAATCTTGGAACAAGCTGATACAGCCACTGTGTTCCCTCCCCACCTATGACCCAAGATTTCTTAATATCCAGAGAAGTTGATGCTGCTAATGTCTGTAGTGATCTCTATGCTGTAGAGCCAGCATGGACTCGACTACATGGTGATGGAAAACTGCAGCACTGAAACTGCTCTGGGATATATTTTGGTGTCACCTTTTTGACCTGTGGTAACAAATACCAGAACAAGAGACAAGTCTCTAACAGAACCACTGCAGCCTCAACTGCTCAGCTCCACCATAGTCAGAAAAAGAACATTAAATACAAAGAGAGGGTTGCAATCAGCCTTTCTGAGGAAATAATAACCTGGGAAATTCTGACTCATGCTGATTTGTGATCAAGAACTGTGACTGAGATACCAAAAAAGAGGAATTGAATCAGATTTTCATGGCTGTGTCAGAATGAATTAATTTTCATCGTATAACTGGAAAAGCCTTAACATCACAAAAGCATTTTTAGAATGACAGCAGGATATGGAGGCTGTGGCAAAGAAGAAAACATGATTATTGGGAAAAGAGACTGACAGTGAGGAGAGATAAAAAAAGAACTAAATACACCATAAAATAACACCTTAGTCAAACAGCTGCCAGTAGGAACATCCTGAGGCAGGGACAGAAGTTGTAAGCATCTGGGGGTTGCTGGTTGCAAATATACCCAAGATGATATTTATGCCAGCATAACCAAGAGTGACACAGCTCCAGATGTGATGGTAAAGTTACCTTTAGGTCTACCCAGAACAGTTTGAGAAGCTATTATCATCACTTCTGGTCTTCACCCTTCTGTTAATGCCAGGAAGAGCTGGCTGGCTGGCTGAATTTCTCCACTGGCCACCATTTGCTCCTGTGTCTGTCTCAGAGAGGAGCTAAGCTTTTTTTTTTTTTTTTTTTTTTTTTTTTTCTTTTTTTCCCTTTTTCTTTCCCCTCACTTCTGTGGTTGCCAGCAAATCTCTTTAAGTAAAACAGTTGTCAGCTGAGCTCATTCTGAACCTGGCTAAACCAAACTCAGGCTATTTCCATTCTAAATACTTGCCAATAGAAATTATTCAGTTTAGCATAGCCAGTCCTTTCTAGAGCCAGGCTTGCAATTAATTTGCATTAATTTTCTAAGTTGTCCATTTTAACTAAACCCTCTGCTGGAAAATACTGGATTCAAAACATCTTTTAAAGAGGTGGTGTTTTTTCCTCAGCCAAGCAAGCTAGAGATGCTACTAAGTAGAACATTAGATTCTAAAGTGCAACTCAATAGACAGGATTTTATCTGGCAGCAAATCCCACAGGCACAGACTGCGGAGTGTGAAATCCCCACTGTAAAACACCAGCAAACAAGGGTATCTCCTCTCTCCTCACACAGCCTGCTCACCTTCATCCAAAACATCCCTTTGATAGATATGTAAATATTTGTTATTAGCAGAAGACTTCTATAATAAATTGGCTACATGATGAAAAGAGTTGCTGCAGTAAGTGGAGTAAGTATTAACAAGAGCAGAACAAAAATCCACCAACGGACTGGTGAATCAGAATTCAGGATGGAAGGAACACATCTGATTCAGACATTTTTCTCCTCTGTATTCTTTTGATGGAGGGAGTGTTGGTAGTATGTACTTGACCTGATAAAGAAGCTCACTTATCTTCAAGGAACATCCCAGGCATCCACAGTGACCCATGCAGAACAGGTCAGGTCAAGCACACCTAACACTCTGCTGCCCGATTAAAAAAAGAAAAAAACCCAACAAAACAAAACAAAACCCAACCAACCCACAAACAAACAAAAACCCAAGCCTCTGGGTTATTAATTAACACAAAGTCAAAATGAGCTAGGGATTTGCAAGTGTAAATTGAAGCTTGCACAAGTGAAGAAACCAGACAGAAAGGGATGCTATTTTGGACACTGAGCTAGCTGTTCTTGCCCATCGATCTAACCAGATTGGTCTTTGCCTGTACTTCCATTGTTTTCAGACAACAGTTCACCCTTTTTCCATGCTTTCATTTCCCTGATCCCTTCATGTTTCTGGACCTCGTCATAACCTTCCTGCACAGAGAATTTTCCAAGAAAAGCAAGCATTGTTGGGAGGCAACCTTCCACCTCCCCTCCAACTTCAGCAGTGCATTCCATCCTCCCCTGCTCATGCTCTTCTCTCTCCTCCTCCTTTTTCTCCTAAAAGTCTTTGCTTCTCAGAAACAGCATTAAGCACAGAGCCTAATCCCTGCATAACCATTGATTACTGATTAACTACAGACCACTCGTTTTGACCTGGCAAGCCCTGCACAAAACCCAGGAACAAGCAGATGGCAAAGAAAAAGATGGAGCAAAGCACTTAAGCACAGGGCTATCTTTAGGAATGTGAATTAACATACTTAGTCAAGCATATACCTGGTTTCTGGGACTCCATAGACAACTACACATGCGTAAATGGTGGGGAAGCACTTAACTATCATGTTGAATTCAGGCCCTGCAGCCTATGCAGTCATCTTTTCTGAGCAACTGAGAGTGGCTAATCTGTCCAGTTGCTGGAGAGTCAAACCTTTAAAAAACAGTAATTTACTTCCCACTTGAATTTTTGGCTCATCAGCTTTCATCTATCCTTTATCCTGCCAATGCAGAACACTGTCTGCTTCACTAGTAGATTGTTACTATTTGGAGTTTTGGGGTTTTGGTGGTTTGTTTGTTTTAAATGAAGCATTGATCTTTCAGGTCTCACATCCAAAACTGAAGCACTAACAATTAGCATACAAATAGTGATAATAATGGTTATGACCTGGGACAAAATTATTTATCTGTTTTTCGTGAGTGAACCAATTAGGTTGAGTTGAAATTGTCAGTCCCTGCAGCTCTTTAGTGTAATTCTCCATCAGTTCGGTTTTCCTTCCAACTGTTTCTAGCACTGACCTTCAGCATGAGGCCAATTTCCTTCCACCTGGCCAAGCAGCACTACAGTCAAGATCTGCAGACTCTACCACAGATTTTGACAAATGTGAGCAGCACCAAGGCTCACCTCAGACATGAGCATACTCTCATGTATGGGGTCATTGAATCAGATCCAGCTAGAACCAACCAAGCCTAGAAACAGGACAGACACCCACAGGACCAGTGTTTTTGTCAAAAAGATGACTTCACACCAGCCATGGTTGATAACAGAATGGTCTGTTGATGCCTGTGAAAGGCCCAGGAGGCTGATGGCTGTTGCCTACAGATACAAAAGAGGGCAAAGGAAACCAAGGAGGGTAACAGAGAGTGAGGAGGAAACATACTGAACAAATTGCCATCAGTCTCCCAGTCAAAGTAAATAGGCAGTGCTGAGGTCCTTCAGACTCAGGCATAGAGAGAAAGGGGGAACATTCTGCTTTAAAGGTTTTGGAGGCTTCAGGTCTTTTTACGCAAGTGATGCAGTATTATTGGCATGGTGCTTGCTCAGAAATAGGATTATTGGATTCTAAAGGCTTTTCCCCTGCAGTGGTCTTTATCCTCTTAAAAGAAGATAGAGCAATTAAACATTTTTTTTTTCTTCCCTAAGAGAATTAATTGTCTGTGAAGGGTCGCACTGGTAGCCAGATGCATCACAAGAGATTTTAATCTTCTTAAACACACCAGCCATAGCCAGTGGCACAAGATTTGATTCAGCAGTTAGCAATCTGATTTATCAATCTTTTGTCTATAGTTGCCCACTAAAAATTTACCAATTCCAAATAAGTTTAATTCTGAAATCTAATAGGAGCAGATGGAATGTATTTTATTTTTTTTTAAGTATTTTTAAAATTATGCCTATGTATAAGAATCAGAACTTGTAAGTGACTGGACATACTGTTCTAGACTATACACACATTCTAGCCCATAAAATTCCACAACGATCTACCAACAGTACCCTGCCATAATTCACAGTATCACCAAGGTTGGAAGAGACCTCAAAGATCATCAAGTCCAACCCATCACCACAGACCTCAAGACTAGACCATGGCACCAAGTGCTATGTCCAAACCTGCCTTGAACACCTCCAGGGACAGTGACTCCACCACCTCCCTGGGCAGCCCATTCCAGTAGCCAATGACTCTCTCAGTCAAGAACTTTCTCCTCACCTCCAGCCTAAACTTCCCCTGGCGTAGCTTGAGACTGTGTCCTCTTGTTCTGGTGCTGGTTGCCTGAGAGAAGAAGGGACCCTCCCTCTGGCTACAACCACCCTTCAGGTAGGTGTAGACAGCAAGAAGGTCTCCCCTGAGCCTCCTCTTCTCCAGGCTAAACAATCCCAGCTCCCTCAGCCTCTCTTCATAGGGCTTGTGCTCAAGGCCTCTCACCAGCCTCGTTGCCCTTCTCTGGACATGCTCAAGCACCTCAATGTCCTTCTTAAATTGAGGGGCCCAGAACTGGACACAGTACTCAAGGTGTGGTCTAACCAGTGCAGAGTACAGGGGGAGAATGACCTCCCTGCTCCTGCTGGCCACACTATTCCTGATGCAGGCCAGGATGCCATTGGTCTTCTTGGCCACCTGGGCACACTGTTGGCTCATGTTTAGGTGGGTGTCAATCAGCACCCCCAGATCCCTTTCTGTTTGGCTGCTCTCCAACCACTCTGACCCCAGCCTCCCATGACAAGAGGGAGAAGCATGTGTCAGTACAAGAGATGATATTTTCACCAAATGTCACAACAGAGGGGAAGCAGAATAGTGATAGAAGAACATATTATTGACACATTATTAAGAGAGCGCAAAGAAGGATGCAGGATGTTGATTTTCCTAAGTGCCTGAGCCCAGCATCACCCTGAGCACAGCACCTAGCAGGATCGGCTGCCTGCTAAGTAGAGCTGATGTAATGTCTGCATCAAAATCAGGAGTCGATGCAGCACATGCAGCATTTCTTGGAGAACAGAAGTAGTAGCTCAGCGTGACTAAAGATGAAAGGCAGGAGAAAACACCATCTGCAGAACTTTTTTTGTCAGGGATAGGACACTGGATTTAGTGGACCTTCAGTGACCCAGTGTGGGTGCCCCAAGATAAGACCAGGACTAGGAACAAGACCTAGAAGACTGCAGAGGACACAAAAAGTGTAGTGCAAAAGGGAAGGGCCCTTTCTGCCTCAGAGAAGTGATGCATAAGCAAAAAAATAGGGCTAGATTCTATTCACAGTGTGTAACTCCAGAGATGGCTGCAAGTTTAGGCTGGTAAAAGTGAGAGCAGAGTTGGGTTGTCGGTAAGTATGATGGTTTGGGAGTTCCCCACCCCCCCCACTTTGTAAAATGGCCCAGACTAGAACTCAGCTAGCTGGAAGTTAAGGACTGAAGCTCTATTTACAGCTCAGCACAATGTACAAGCAGAGATATACACTGTATACAGGAATATTTACAGAAATGTACGAGTCAAAGGTAATACAGAAACACAACTCCCCTACCAGAAATCAGAGACCCCAGGAGGGGCTCCCAACCACCCTTCCACCTTCTCCCCACCCTTATACCTTACCCCAAGATTTGTCTTAAGCACAAGGTGAGCTTGGAGGATTGGCCAGGGTGGGTTAGGAGAAAAATAGTTAGTGAGATTACTCAGCTGAGAGGAGAAAACAAACAAAACAGAAGCTGCTAGACCAAGACGCTGTGCCCCACAGACTGACTTATCTATGTTTTGAGTTCTNAAAAAAGAGAGAGAGACTTTGGAGTACACAGCAATCTCACTTTTAGCTCTGATGCTGATATAGTTATAGAAGCCAATTTAATTTTATTAAAGGTGTCAAACTTTTTTAATAGCCCAGACACCCACGGGGATAGCAAAACCTTATCCTCTGTAAAGTAAATTGCATATTCAGCAGCTGTGATGCCAACTAGGTGTTGAAATGACAAAGTGTTATCTCACGCCAGCAGAGACATACTGCACAAGAGTCAGTGTTTAGTTTTATCATATAAGCAAACTTTAGCTGTCATCTGTCACACAGGCTGAGGGGAAAGGGCCTCCACAGCTGGAATTGCAAGATTAGCACTATACATTATTACAATTCCCCTTAATCATCTACTCAGTTCACATCCAAAACTTACCTCCAGCTCCAACTGCCTTGTACTGAAGGAAAGCCACTCTTTGTTGTCAAGCTACAGCTTTATGAATGAAGAGGAACTAGGTTTCAGCATTACAACCCAAGGTTTGTACAATTCCAACTGTTTTGCTAAATATTTTGGAGAAAGGTATTAAGAAGACTGCAAAGATTATTTTCCTGTGCCAACATTTTCTTCCCACCTTTGTTTTTAAAGATGCTTGTTACTTACAGAATTGCGACAGGAACCACATGAGATAAACTAAAGAAGTTATAATTATATGTAGTATTAAGGAGCAATTATGAGAATATATTAAAAAACAAATAAACAACAAATACAAAGCCAGCATAGATATTGTATCCTAGTGGTTTAAATCAGAATGGCAAAACCTTTGCTAACATAAGGAACTCTCTGAAACGTTTCTCCAAAGAATACAGTGGTCCATTAGTGGGGAGTTATTATCCTCTAAGGCTCTGTCTACACCATAAATTTCTGCAACTAACTATAGCTGTGTAATAAATTCAGTATATATTCAATTATCTCAGTAGTTTATACATTTAGTAGAAATAAAAGAAGGTCAAAGCTCTTCTAAATGGAATGACCATTGCTAGACTACAGGTTCCACACTTCTGCTAAAAAATAACAACACCTAGTAAAGGCTCCTTCTTTGCACAAACCACGATATTTACCCCTTTAAAGCAACAGGTAAATTTATCACCACAACAGATAGGTAATGTGAAGACAGCACTTTTAACACAGGGGTCTGTCTTTGCACTGTCAGCACCTGAACTGCAGTGTATGTATACCCATTATCTAACCACCACTCACAATTGCCACAGTTTTCTTATCTCCTTGGGCTTTTATGGGTAATGTGGAAAAGAGTATTATATAGTCCTAGCCTGTGTTAGGAACAGTATTTCAGCCTACCAGGACTACTGGAACTTTCTGAAGAGAAGAATTTATTTTTCCAGTGGTCGTTCTGCCTTGTTAACAGTCTTCATTTTACTCTGGGCAGACTAAGCTCTCTCAAACTTATTCCTACCCAGGTCCACTTGCAGGATCTCCTGACACTGAAGTGGCTCTTTCTTGGATATAATGTTCCCAACAGCATGTTATGCACCAACCTTTCTGTTCACCAGCAGCAATGCTTTAGCTCCATGAGCAGTCCTAAGGCAAAGGGGGTTCAGGTGAAAGCAAAAAGTACACCGACAAGAAATGCTGATCAAAAAATATATGCAGCCCGCAGCCACCATGCAATGTCATGATTCAACACCTCATTGAGACCTGGTGAAGGCTGAAATGCTGATCCCTCAGAGACTTTATTTCACTTGTTGTCTGCTTGCTCTAACATACTTGGTATTTGCCATTCAACTGCACAGCCTGACCCCTCAGCACTGCCAGTGCAGACAGTAGGAGGGCCAGGCAGGACTGAGGAAATGCTGCCTTCTCCCACTGTTCAGTTCAGGCTGATGGGCACAGATTCTCTACTGTTTAAAATCAAATACAAGGAGAAATAAAAAAGCCACTGTGTTCACACAGCCAAAAGGAGATTGAGCTTGCACAAAACTGCTGTGTCCAGCAGCCTTATCATCATAAGCAAGACAGACGTGGAGAAGAGACAGCTTCAAACCCCAGGAGCTGCCTTCGGGCTGTGGGCTAACCTGTGGGTACCTATTTCATCTGGAAAAATCCTAACCCTCCACAGGTGTTAAGGCAAAGCAGGGATTAATTAAGACGGCAGAACATGAGTTACTTATTAAACTGTTTTCACATTTTTAGCCTTGTTAGAGAACTTCCTGCAGCTGCCATAGAGACAACAGCTACAGACAATAAAATTTTATGAGCAATTTAAATTCCCTCCACCCTTAGGAGAGGCGGAAAAAACAATGACAACTGACTATTTGCAGGTCAGGTCTTTCTTGCCTTCATTAAGCAGGGCTCTGTTTAAACACATATTATTCTTTTCCATCAGATAGCCACAGGCTTCCACAGAGAGGGTAAATAGTTTATAGCTTCCACTTCCAACAACACACTATAAAAATACACTGCAGTCATATTTGATTATCCAATTCTGTTTAGTGCAAAGCACTCTCAGCAGATCAGTCTGCTTACTTGCACGCATCAGAATAGCAACAGGAGTGAATTCCCGTGGGCAATGGAAAATAAATTTTTCACTTGGAAAATAAATTTTTCACTTGGAAAATAAAATAGTAATAACCACATGGTAAAACTGCAGATGTGTGCAATAAATTAGGTATATCATCATTCATACCATTCACACTTGAAATTTGCCCATAAATCTGCCTCACTTGAGGTTTATTTGATGTTTCTTCTAAAGGTGCCTCAGAGATTTGTTTTCTTCTTTCCTTTAAAACTGTGCAAACTACTTGTCAGATATACACAAGCTCAAGTCCTGAGATCAGTACATTTCCATCCATGATCAGTTCATATTTTGACTTTTGATATTTTGTAAACATGAAGAAATAAGAAGCTAGGAAGAGCATCTGGAGAAAGAAAAAATGTCCAAAACATTTCATACAACCTACAGCAGTGACAGTTAATTCTGCTGGAATCTTTATAGGTATCTATGACTGAAGTATGTATTTATACTTTTACTACTTCAAGTAATCCTAACATTTAACACATATGCATTAAAAATCTTCCCAGTTTGCACGGTCTTGCTAGTTTTTCCCATGTATTTTTTTTTTTTTTTACAAGAGGTGGTGAAGCTTTGCTTTCAACAGGTGCCTCTCAGTGTGCCAATCTAAATAAAATTATCCTTGTTTATCCAAGTCTGTGATGGCCAAAACCAAGACTACTTTGAAATACTTAATGAAGAAAAATATATATGCATGGGAGAAGAGCATGAACAGATGGATGCTGACCATACTAGGAATGAGCGAGACTAAGGACAACGAACAGACCAATCCTTGCATTGCTCCACTGGAAATCCAGGATGAGTGGAGGAATATGGTGAAATCATTGTTTCTTTGCAGTCTGATTTTTTCCACACTTTTAGAGCACATGTGCTGTGCTTTAAAAGAAAAGACACCAGGTCATAAGGACTCGATGGCCTTCTTGGGTTCTTTCTAACCTTAACTATTCTGAAAACCTGTGCTACAACACTGCTGCAGGAAAAAAAAAAAAAAAAAAAAAGGAGGCCATTTTCACACAGACCTTAAACAACAAGTAAATCTGGAATTGCTCACCAACAGCTACAGGCAAATGCTGAAAACACACATCATGCTTTAACCTATGCATTGTTGATAAAAGCTGCCACCATTGCTGTCCTACAGTGGGTCCACAGGACAGGTACACCAACATTTCTTTCTCTACATCAGGCAACCTAACCAAGTGCTTGAAAGAAACAGGCTAATGTGAAGCAACACCACTAAGTTCCCATGAGCTGCCATCCTTCCTGCAGGACTCTGAGGATACTAGGATTTAAACAGCTGGTCCTTCCCTTTTCTTTTTCTGAGGCTTTATTATAGCAGTGAGGCAGCAGATTGCTTATATTCCATTTTCCTTGGACTCTTTTTGAAGTGTGACTGAGCATGTGTGTATGTTGAAGTGATAACATAAGGCTAAGCCACATTTCTAGTAAATATTACTTTAAATTATCCTGGAATGTAAAAGTGCATTTGTGCAAAACTAGCTGCCCAAAAAGGGAAGCAGAGCTGTTAACCATCCTGCCAGCAATTTGAGCATGTCAACAGGAGAGTCACTGTATAAGGGCATGTTTACAGGTCACATAAGCCTGCATTTACGCTGAGACTCATGCCTGAAAACACATAACATATATGCCCCCAGCTGCAGCAACCTCCCCTAATTGGGCCTTTCCACTGTGGCAGGAAACCAGCTGAGACCTCATGGTCAGAGGAGATCACATTCCTGGGTGATCTTAAGCCTCTTCCTCTTTGTAACACGGGTAGCGATGAGGAAAGCAAGGAGTAATCTCTCGTCTGTGACCAAGTGTGTGGGCACCTGAGTGGGCACTCTGAGCCTCATCACTGAAGCCACCTTCAAGGAGAATTTAAGCCAATCTCTCTTTTTGACTCACTCCAGCAATGACAGGAAAGATGGGGTCCAAACTCAGCCCTTGGCATCTGCTCAGCTGACGTGCAGTGGCCCTTTTTACCTGTGTCAGAACAAAATCAAGCAGGCAAAGAAGCTGCTTAAAGGGTTCTGCATTTGAACCTACAGCAAGGGCAGTCAGACTCAGGAACATCTGTGATAGCCACATAAACATTGACAACAGTAGTGACATTTGGGTAATTATCAGTAAGGCTTATGCTATGGGGGTAAAGCTATAAGGAGAAGGGAACAAAAAAATGAAGGTACAAACCAACTGTTTCATCTGCAGGGACAGTGTAGCAGGGAATCTTGTGCAGTGTTTGCAACGGTGGTAGAGAGGGAGGCAGGACTGAGATGGGCAACAAGGCTGATGGCATCCCTGAATCAGGTGACTCTGTTATATAACCTCTGTCAAATGGTTTAACTCTCCCAGCCTTTGGGCACCTTTTCACAGTATCACAGTATCTCCAGGGTTGGAAGAGACCTCAAAGATCATCAAGTCCAACCCGTTACCACAGACCTCAAGACTAGACCATGGCACCAAGTGCCACGTCCAAACCCACCTTGAACACCGCCAGGGACGGTGACTCCACCACCTCCCTGGGCAGCCCATTCCAGGAGCCACTTTTGTTCTAGTGTCTCTTTATTAAATCTGTAGGATAGGAATATGTCACTAGAGTTTGTCATTGTTCTGCTTTACTGGGACCCTTATTTTGACTGGGACTGCTACTCTAATGCAAATTAGCAAGACAAAAATGTGAAATTTTGGAAGTTGTGCATTTCAGGAACATAAATGAACAGCTTGGATCTTGCAGTGACACAAGAATTAATGCTGCACATTTTTATTTCAGGCAAGTCTGATTATAAGTAAAACTGCATTGCTGGGAGAGTGGAGGGAATAATTCTCCTGTAAACAGTCACCAGAAATGTTAAAGCTTTTGGTCAGATTCTTGGATGAAATGCACATAAAAGCAAATGGAAGCAGTGCAGAGGTGCAGTATGGCCCTGCAACCCTACAGTCATTTGGAAAACAGTGAGGCTCAAGAACAAAGAATATGTCTGGGGCTAGGAGGAGTGGATAAATTACTGCACTGGAATCTGAAATGCTAGGCTTTTCTGTTCAACATACCACTCCAGCATCCTCAGCTTTCATCAGATGCCCTGCATGCCATACCAGGCTGAATTCTGCCATATGTTTGTAGCTAAGCTCTGAAATTAATTTGTCAAGTCCTGGGAGTTTTTGGCAAGTTGTCCTGTACGATATGTGTGGTCTGCTACACTAGAACAGGCAGGCGGAGCATTGCAGTGGGTATGTCTACAGGATCCAGAGGCAACACTGCTACCATTTCACTGCTCTGAGTTTTAGTGTTGTGTGATGGAGATAAAGAGGACTCAAGTCAAAGATGTTTCAGCACAGTTGCTAGGTTTAAAGATTGCTGGATTGAGCTAAAAATACATATCTCAGCTCCACGCCAACTGTGTAAACTCAGAAGCTGCCTACTTCATTCAGGGACTTTATACCCATCAGAGTCTGGAGTCTGTTTGACTAGAGGTAGGTGAGTGGTTGGCAAGAGTCACATTTTCCTTGTGAAAGAGGGTGTGGAAGATGCTAGGACAACGCAGGGGTGGATGATGGATAGGAAATGATTTCTCGGGTATTTCTGAAAGGAAACACATAATCCAGAGTTATGGGCCCTCATTAATCAGGTGCAGAAGTCCAGAGGTGCCAAATCTCACAAGAGCAGCCAGAAGACTTGAAGTAATTCATAAACTCTTCCCAACTGAACCCTTGTCATGACATTTGCCCAAATTCTGAATTCCAATTCAAATATTGCCACCTTGGCCTATGAACACTTGCCTGGTGGCTCTGATTCAAACTGATTCACAACACAAGATAAATCTTTCTGCTCCTAACAGAAAGCAAAATGCTGCTGAGAAATTTTTCATTCCTCTGTCTTGTGCAATTTTGGGCTAGTTGTTTTTGCAGCATGAAGAGGTCACTCCCATTTCTTCATCTTCTCAACCCACATCCTTCTTCCCTGCCATGTAGGGTTGCTACAGGCAACTCTGCTACCTTTTTTTTTTTTTTTTAAATACAGTAAACAGCCCAGAAAGGAGGCAAGAATTGTTAGAATGAGGCTTCATTAAGGTTTTGGATATATAGCACAAAGATGTCACTTGAGCAGAGATTATCAGTCTGCACCACAGGAAAAAAAGCAGCTAGCAAGACAATCTCACATTCAGGAGAAATTTCAGCTCATGAGGTTCAGCAGCTACCAATCTTTTCCATGGTGAAAACCAGACTCATGAAATTATTGCTACATAGAGAAGTACTGTGATTTGCTTTCTGGTGACAATGCAGAGCCAATTGTAAGGCTGTAATGGTGACACCTCTGGTCTCCCAGTAATATAGACGCCCCTTAAGCTGGGTCCTTGGAGACTCTTTTCAGTTATTCTAAGATGTTAGAACTCAAATAGCCTAAATTCTGATAGCCTGCACATTTTGGGCTAGACTGGGTCCTCATGAATGCCAAACTATCTCTTCAGCTGTGGATGGCAGAAAACCAAAGCTTTCAGCACTTCTTGTCCTCCAACCCCAACTGTATATTCAACCTTCAGGCTCCAGAGGATAAATTAAACTCCTTTGTGAAAGCAACATCCTGGTTTCTCACAGGTAGCTTGGAGGACATCCATATTTCAAATCTGCCCACCAAACCAACCAGAAAAAACATAATAGTGTCACCCAGGAAGGATTTAATTGCAACACATGAAGTGTATTTCCCCACTTTGGCATGGGGAAAGCAGTGGATGAAATAAAAAGGAAGTTTTACAAGGTGTATGCCACAATCCAGACTATGTTTTGGCACAGCAACATCCCTGAGTAGAAATTCACTTATTTACAGGTGTCTTCTAGTGCTATACTGTAGCAGTTGTTTCCCACCTCCCACTCACATGATATTTACATGATGAGTTTCAAACACACACTAATCCAAGCTGTGGTCATGAGATGCTCTGGGGAGGGACAACAGCCATTTGTCTGTGCCTGTCCTACCACAGCAAGAGTAACAGGCAGTAGCAGGCTGCCCCTTTGCCAGGGACAACTCGGTTCTGTCCAGGCATGTTTGAACTCAAGTACTCACCTAAGAGCTGCACTCCACGAGTGAGTCCATAGACGTCAATCAAAGCCCAGAGGGGCTCTGCCGTCCTCACCCCACTGAAGAAGAGCATCGCAGCAGAGTCGTTCACCCGATAAAAAACACGTCCCTTCTTGTCCACCCAGAAGGCTATGATGTTTCCCTCGTTTGCAAACTCTTCTGGCAGAGCCTTGGCCCAAAAACCACTTTGGGAAACCAAGTCAGGGCACGCGTACTTGGGCAGAGTGTCAGGGTTAATCCTTGATGGATCCTTGGAAGTAAACCCAAGTCGAAGTGCTCCACTCCAGCAACACTGCTTTTTAGTGATCTGCAAAGACAACAGCACCAATAACAGCATTTGGCACTTGAACATCCACTTACACACTACAGGCTCTATGCCACCACGGCCGCCACACAGATGAGAAACAGAGGAAGAAACATTACTGCAATGCTGCATGCTTAAGATAGAATGGATGTACTAAAATCCCCAGCAAAACCAATTAAAACTACATGAAGAAATTCCTTTTGACCTAAGAATCATGCTCTCACAAAACATGTCTAAAACAGCCATAAGAGCTTCATCTCAATACCTGCAGCACCAGAGCTCTTCCCCCATGGTGCTCAGATGATGGAGTCTCTCATGACCTGAGGGAAAAGCACTGGCTCCAGAATTGTAGTCACCACCACTGTGTAGTCTGGGTTTGCCAGCCAAGTGAAAGACAGCCTTACCCTTGTTTAGCTTGTCAGATTGGATGCAATCACAGCCTTGCAGCAGAGAACTTGTGTGTGGGAAAGCATAAATGAAAGATACTTAATTATATTAAGAAGACAATTAGGAGGCAATAATAGATGTTGTTTTCTGACTGGGGAAAATTATTTATTTCAGCTGCGAGTGGTGGTGTTCAAGATAAGTTGTGCGCATTCACGTTCCGCCTGTCAGCACACAAGTTATTCCGTGCGTCTGGGGTCATGGACACTTGGTATGTTTTTTGGGAGGGTGTATGTGTCACATCCACCCTTCTGCACCTAACAGATAGCAGGAAAAAGGACCACTACAGCCTCCAAAGATACCAGCCCCTTCTCATGTTAACTAAGCTCTGTGCCAAAGGGAATCTGAAGATTGCAGGCAACAGGTCCTAAAGCATCATGCAGTTATATGGCTTCTTTCTTTCAATAGAAGCAGGGAGTCTTCCAGGGTTAGTGTGGTGCAAATGGAGATGATGCCTTTGGAGAATTTTTTTCTCTCATACTGTTGTCTGAGTATGAACCTGCTGGGAATTGTTCCTCTCAAAGAGATTCGGCCTATCAGCAACCAGACTATGAAACGAAAGACCAAATAATAAAATAGAATAGAACAGAACAGAATCAACCAGGTTGGAAGAGACCTCCAAGACCACCCAGTCCAACCTATCACCCAGTCCAATCCAATCAACTAGACCAGGGCACTAAGTGCCTCATCCAGTCTTTTCTTGAACACCTCCAGGGATTATGACTCTACCACCTCCCTGGGCAGACCATTCCAATGGCAAATCACTCTCTCTGTGAAGAACATCCTCTTAAAATCCAGCCTATACCTCCCCTGGTACAACTTGAGACTGTGTCTCCTCGTTCTGTTCCAATCCTGATGTAGGGTCAGGACAGTTCCTGCATACCACTTGACAAATAATTGGTGTTTCTGTTCATGCACTGAACCTGCAGCTAATACAAGGGCACTTGAGATAGCCTTCTTCCATCAAAGCCTTGGCAGCCTCAAGTTATTTCACTCTTGATTGCTAAAGGTTCAGATGAGTGGCAATGCCAGAGGCTGAACTGTCTAGGACTGCAGGACTTTGTCCTCAAAAGCCTGGCAGCAGCCCCTTGTGTCCCAGCTTGGAAGCGCAGTGTTTTCACCAAGGAATTCTCCAAGGCATTTTCTTCGGGCTTCTGAATTCTCTGCTAATCACATCTGTAAATATTGTGTTTCTATTTCACGTGTTCCTCTCCAAAGCAAATCTGGAACTCATGCCCTTGGGGACACAATAATCTCACAACAAAGACATAGTTCAAAGCCTAGAGATTTCTGTTTTATCATTAGAGTATCAGAGAAAATAACTCTGAGCTTCAGAAAACAGATATCAACAGCCAAGCACCTAATCTGTTTACATGAAACCCTTGAGCACTACTGTCCCCATGACACTCCTGCTTGCTGGATGGACACTGGGATGGGCACTAAAAAGAACTGAAGATGATTTGCTGTTTTATATGCCTGGCCAGGAGGGATGGGATCATGCACGTGCCCAGCTGAAAGAGTGTAGATGGAGTGCACATATGACAAAAAGAAGAATATTCACAAGAATAATCCAAGGAGAAGCCTGGATTATTTATTGCAGTAAATCTACTGCAAGCTCTAAAAGCTTTTGGGTTCAAAATAAATATGGTCTCATTGTTATTTCTACAATTGACTCTTTTGCAGTGTCTTGCCAATGCTTCACAGCAATCACAGGCTGTGTGAAGCAAATATTCGCATGGTAATCAAGGCTGCACATGTTCCATGTATTAATCAGCACCTTTAAACAGTCTCAACACAGTCTGACCACAAGCAAACTAATACCCAAATTAAAATCTAGTATAAAGCCTGCCAAGAATTAGGCACATCTGGACAAAAGGGTACACAGTTTTGCTAAAAAAGGCAATGGTTAATAATGGACCAAATTCCCTCTTCGGTAGCCACTGCTAGCAGAAAAGCCTGGGAGGTCCACTGGGTACCAGAAAAGAAGGGAAAGATACAGTCTACGCCCAAATTGCTAAGCCATGACTACTTCCACAGATCCAGGTTCCTGCTCTTTTACTCTCCTGTGTCTTGTGTTACATTTGACAATCATTCCCTAGTAGTGCCCTGAATTACATGGAAGAAACCATACTGGGACATAGAGCTTGCAGGCAAAGAAGGAGGAAATCCTGATAGTGCTCCCAAAGCCACAAAGAAATCTCAGAACCCGAGACACGGTATCTAACAAACAGAATGAAATACCCTGACCTCTAGTGTTCCAAAGGGAGTTTAGATTTTATGGGACCTGAATGATGGGGTTCATGGTCAGCCTTTAGATGATAAGAAAGTTTAAGACTAAATTTTCTACAGGTACAGAGAGTAACAAGTCAATTGGAGGACAGATTTATCAGAACAGCAATTTTCACATTTCCATCCATCCCTGGAGTGCAAGTTCTATTGGAGCCTGTTGATCGCTCCCATGAGACCCTCCCACTGGGCTCAGCAGGAGCTCTGCTTATAAATCCCTCATGCAGATTTGTGTGTGTGTTCTTCACATATGTTATGCAAGCTAAAATCCTAAAATATACAGTGATAAACAAGTGTGAATTTCCAGAGACAGTCACGCTCTTTCAGAAGGAAGAAGTAGCCCAGAATCTCTGCCTAAACCACTGAATCTACTGCAATCTTTCATGGTGTTTTCAAAAACAAATGTTGCTTTCATCTTCTCCCATTTTCCCCCCAGTTATTTGTCCAAACTGCTACCCAACATGGGAAAAAATCCTATTAGGCAATGTGAGTTAATCCTGCTGGGTTTCTACCCTGAAAGGAAGCAATAAGAGCTAGAGCTCCAGAAGAAATCCCCCACCTGTAGCAGGAGTTTTTTATCTATGCACCTAAGCCTGAGCTCACCAAAATCAGTATTCTTTCAAAAGGAGACAGCTTCCTCATTTCTTTGCTCCTTTGTTGGCTTAAGGGAAGAGGTAGAGAGGGCTAATTTCCTGCTTGCTGCAGGTTGCAGCGCTCTGGGACCTCTTTCAATGGGCAACTGCAGGATTGTTCAAACTCAGTAGCTATATACAGATAAACCTCCTGAAAAGCTCATTGTGTGCAAATTAAGGATTTGCAGGCAGATCTTTCATGTGTACCATGAACTAAAGTTGCTAAAGATGATGACCTACTTCGTGCCAATGGAAGGAATGGAATAAGCTAAGAAGGGAAAAATGCAGTCCCACAACCCACAGGGCATAAATACCAGAATATATCTGTGGATAAAATTTAAAGGGTTCCAAGCTCCTCTAAGGTGCTGAAAGCCTAAAAAATGCTTCAGCTCCTAAAGAGACTTGAGAATTTCTTCATCAAGAAGCAGCTCCCAGTGCACGTGGAGGCATGCTGTCTTAAAGGAGGTGAACTTCCCATGTCAGTTCCAGCACAAGGGGTACCAACTCCATCCTCCTGGTTACCATAACATAATGGAAGAGAAATCAGCCTCTGTCAGCAAGAAAAATGTGATACCTGCAAAGTTCTGTCCTCTGACCTTAATGCTACCAGGTGACTAATTAACAAAGCAGTCAGCAGACCATGAGAAATAGCCTTTTCTTAGATGGTAACTCACTGCTTCTTTCATCCTTTCAGCCAAACCCTTTTATCTTCCCTGCCAAGCATGCAAGCAAGCACTTTCATTTCCAGTTTTGTTTTACCTTTTATCAGTTGGCTGTGGAGAGGCTGGGTCCCACCTCCATGAGACCAGCCCTCATAGCTGCCTTGTTTACAGCAAGTGCTCACTGTGGAACTGAACACATTCACTAACTCCTCAATCTCCCTCAGCCCACCCAGTAAAATTCCTCTACAGGATGCACGCAAAGCCTAGAGAATATGTTGGCTAGACAGACAATAAAGCTGCTGCCTTTTGGACTGACCAATGTTTTCTTGCTGTTTTCCAAAGCAATCTCAACTTATTCTGTTGTTCCTTGTCTAACATGGAGATAAACTGTTCTGGAGCATGGATTTTCCTTTTGTTCCCAGTTTCTATAGTGGTCTGTCCCAGTGGTTCCAAGAACTACAGTGACAAAACTGGGGAAAAAAAAAAAAAAAACAAACACCCCACCCCCCCCCCCCCCAAAAAAAAAAAATCACAGATCTTTAAGCCCAAGACCTAACTACTATACTGTTCCATGAAGGGCTAAAGATGTGGTGCAAGTATCAAAGCCTGGTACACCCCAAAATTCATGCACAGCAGCTCCCACGACAACAAGGCAGGAATCATTTACTCACCTTAAGCCTGACTTGTTCGTAAATTACAATAGGCCTGTTGCTGAAGGTAATGGCATTGCAGAAACTAGCCTGGCGCTTCACTGCCTTCTGCGTCGTGTCCATGATGATCTGGGATCCCTTTGTGTGAGGATGGAAAAGCAGAGGGCTGATGGACAGAGTTCCACACTGTGGGATGGGGAGACAGTGCTTCTGCTTGTGGTGGCATCGGTGGGAGGAAGCTGAAAATGACCCACCTATGGAATCTGAAGGCAGAATGAGGAAAAAAGGGTTTTAAATCTGCTGTGAGTAGTAAGTAAAATAGCTTCCAGTACAAAAATAAAGACATAAATAAAACAGGGTTACTTAAGAGAGGGACTATAGATAAAAATCAAAGTCAAGCCCCCACTGTAAAGCATTAAAGGTTTCTAGGCCATCTTGAACAACAAAGGGCTATGAGTACGCTGAAGGCTAACAACCGGACAGTTTAATGGTACAGAACATGACATAGAGACCACAGCCCAAGACTGCGATCACAGCCCATCTTCAAGCCACCAGAAGAGAAGGCAAGAGTCAGTTCCAAAACTGGGGCAGTGCATGTGTGAAATTGTTTCACTGAAGTTGTGTCACAGTTTGGGAGCAACCTTCCATCAGCAGAGGACTCACACACAAGCTGACCATTATTCTCACTCCTCCTTCACAACAGCACATCCAGGGAAGGAGGTTATGCCTTCCTCTAACCGAGGCCCTACACAAAGAGTCAATGCATGATCTACAGAGTCATGACAACAGCTTTGTTCATGGACAAATGGATGCATGAGTTTCTTTTCAACAGGGAGCCTGCAGCAGCTCAGAGACAAAGCATCATTAGACTGAACACAAGTCATCTGCTTCCTTTGCCTTGTGTGCACATACACACCATGCTATGCAAATACGTTCAGGAGGAAATACTCAGATCTGGAAATAGAGTGTCAACAGAATAAAGGAGTATTCTGTGATAGACTCTGGGATGCCACAAAAGCAAATATGACCTTAAGAATGTGCCAGCTTGTGGTGTAAAGATGCATGACTAAACAGTATGGCTAAAACCTCTATTCCTCACACATGCAAACTATAGAAACTAATTATATATGTTCTTCATGGAAATTAATTGCTGACAGTTATGTCTTTATACAGCTACTATAAAACAATGCTTAAAACTCTAATGTAACTCTTGGTTTTGTAATGAAAAGCCCAGACCCTGTTCCTCCTAGCCTTTGAGATAGCTTTGACTTGTAGTTACATGAAGTCATAACGGCAAATCATTGAGGCAAGCCTGAATAACTACCAACAGAAATTAAAATCCTGGTTTCTGTTGAGAATGTTTTAGTTTAACTTCAGCATCAGAAACTTTGTCCCTCTCCCATCTCCTTGCCTTCTTTTGTTGTTTTTTATTTTTCCCTCTCACTTTCAGCAACAGTCCTGTCCCTTCAGAACAGAGCAGGGAGGCCAGACAAATGAGGCTGTTACCTTTAAACTCTGCCACTAATGTTTTAAGGGAGAGATGAACCAGCTGGGGATAATTTGATGCTAAAAATTATCGGGAATGTAAGCCATCATCCTTCTCCTGTGCTTCACACAAGGAAGAGGATGAATAAGGTGCAGAGTACCAAGAAAATGTAGAGATTCACTTGAGCAGGCACATCAGAGAGAGAAACCCTCAGACGAAACAGGATGCGTGGAAGGGAGAGCTCAATGCAGGTGATGCAGCAGGTCCCAACACACTACTGACCTGGGGCAGTGCATCCTGCCTCTCCCCACAGCCCAGACTTGTCTGGTCAGAAGAAAATGCAAGCTGCATTAGCCTCACAGAGAGAACCTTCCAAAGATCTGTTTATTTAGAGGTTATCTTATGCCCCAAAGAGGAGGAGGTTTAATCACTTCCAGTGCCATCAGCTTTTTTCCAAACCAACTATGTTCTCTACTACCACCCCTGTGGAGCCCTGTGAAGCCCTCAGCCTTAGTGCCACCATGCTGATGGGTTCCTCAAGCTTAATGGTACTCTGCAAAGAAGCGCTTCCTTTGTCACTGCAAACATGATGCTGCTCTCCTTCACAAATGGTTATGAGTCAGAGACAGCAAGTGGCTGATTTAACCTTCCTCCTGTTGGGTCACGCTAGTCCTCAGGGACAAGACCATTGGCAGATGGTCAAAGCAAACCATTCCAGCCTCTCTTTTGGTAGAATTTTTTTTAGGCTACTGGATCACTGTTCATCTCTTGGTTGCCTCTCTGTTTTCACTAGATCACTTTTTTATAGGTAAACTAACTAAAACATCTAGTGTAGAATTCGTCCTAAACTTTTTGCCTAAAATATCTATGAAGTCAGTTATTTCTGTGGCAAGACATACATTGAGGGATACAATCAATTGTTTGAGATAATTTAAAGTGAAGTGACCCAGAGAAAATTATGAAAACCTCTTTTTCTGGTCATTTCCGGTCTTGGTTTTTTTTTTTTTTTCCTACATCTGTTTGATAGTTTGCTGTGTGCTCTGGTATAGGTGCTCCTGCTCTGCAGAGGGGTTGAACTAGATGATCTTTCAAGGTCCTTTTCAGCCCCTGACATTCTGTGATTCCATGATTCTGTGTGATACACGAGAAAGACAATTTAGTAGTGAATATATATTCAATTCATGCCATCTTTGCACCCAAATCTCACCGAAACAAACTTGTGCAGCACAAAGGCAGACACATTTTAATCCGTTTGCATATCTCAGTGTTCTCATTTACTGGATAATTTGCTGTGACAACAGTTGGCACACCTCTTCACAGGACATCACACCCTTCTAAAATGCAGTAATGGAGTCACCAAAATTGTCCACAGCTTTCAAAACAGGTTCCAGGACACCGCATATGTTCAGAGCATCTGCTGGAGCATGGAGCTGTAGAGTCCTGCCAGACCCTTCAGGAAGGATGTTAGAGAAATGCTTATTTCCTGTGACAGTTCAGCACTGTTACATGGGAATGGGTCAAACTCATGCCACACCAGTGCCTGCAGAATGAGCACTCCCCATGCAGACAGTTGAAATGCAGGACAGAAGAAACCGGCCCAGGATCAAGGTGTTCAAGGCCAGGTTGGACGAGGCCTTGAGTAACCTGTACTAGTGGGAGGTGTCCCTGCCTATGGCAGGGGGTTGGAACTAGATGATCCTTGAGGTCCCTTCTAACCTTACCATTCTATGATTCTGTGATCAGTTTCCACAGGCAGATCGTGCAGATGGAGAGGAGACTCCTTTCTTTCTCACAAATGTTCTCACACAGCAATGACTCCTGCACGATGAACACGCTTGGGTACAGACCAGAAAAAAGCCTTCATTGTTAAAAAGTGCAGCTATTTTATAGTGGGGACTGGCACCTTACAAATATTTGGGTTGACTTCTTCAGGGTGGTATGTACACTCCAAAAGAAGGAGACAGAATCACAGAATGTCAGAGACTGGAGGGGACCTCAAAAGATCATCCAGTCCAACCCCCCTGACAGAGCAGGATCACCTACACCGGATCACACAGGAATGCACCCCAAAGTCTGCTAGAGGTTTTCGCCAGAAGTGTCCACGCTCTACAAACAGTAGGCATAATCTTAAATGCTTGGGATTTCTTAAATGCTGCAAGACATTACTGGATTTCTTTTTTTTTTTTTTATAAAAACTTCTTTTCCAGTTGAAAAAAATATTGATAGACACCTATTAGTATACTGTCAAAACTCATTTCAGACTAAAAAGTAACTGCAAAGTATTTAAGATTAATTCATACTCTGTCATTCAGAACTGAAAAGATGATTTTAAAATAGAACCCAAGGACTGACACACAGTAGCAGGTGGGAACAACAAATCCCTGTCTGCTGGGGAGAGGAGGTCTGGCAGTGGTGACAGAGGTACCTGTCCTGAGGGCTAGTGAAAGGAGTGGATAGGGCTCCCCAGTTCAGAAGGGACAGGGATCTACTGGAGAGAGTCCAAGGGAGGGCTGTGAAGATGATGAAGAGGCTGGAGCACTGCCCTATGAGGAGAGGTTGAGGGACCTGGGGCTGTTTGGTCTGGTGAAGAGAAAACTTAGAGGGGATCTAATCAATGTTCATAAATATCTGAGGGCTGGGGGTCAAGAGGGAGGGGACAGGCTCTGCTCACTTGCTCTCTGTGATAGGACAAGTAGCAATGGATGTATGTGCAGACAGGAAGTTCCACCTCAACATGAGGAAGAACTTCTTTACTGTAATGGTCACAGAGCACTGAAACAGACTCCCCAGAGAGGTTGTGAAGTCTCCTTCTCTGGAGACTTTCAAGACCTATCTGGATGCATTCCTGTGTGACCTGCAATAGACTATGGTTCTCCTCTAGCAGGAGGGGTTGGACTCGATGATCTCTGGATGTCCCTTCCAACCTCTAACATCCTGTGAGCCTGTGAAAACACCATGCTCTGAAAGGAGAAAGGACAAATTTTTGCATTATCAAAAGCAGTTGACAGACAGTGATTTATCTGGCAGGTGGCCTTACTGTATAAAAGGAAAGAGTTTGAGAAGGAAGAAAAGGAAACCATGTGCAGGTGTGGGAAACATAAGGGAAGCCTTGCCCCAGGGACACAGGCATAGTGAAGGGAAAAGCCTTAGTCCTGAAAGAAGACTGCACAGCCTTTCCAAAGCTGGTTACTGGCAGCACAGGGAGGAAAAAAAAAAAAAAATCAGCTGTAAGATGAATGCTTATAAGCCTTATCACTTTCTGAGTTGGTCCCATGCTTCTAAGGATTATCAGTGAAATATAGTATGCCTAGTCACACTGATCCTTTACATTTCTTAGTAAAGTTCAAAAGGAGAAAACCATAATGAATTCATTGTTATAGGCTTTGCAAATTAATTCTTAAAAGCACACTTCAAGGTCCAGTTTACTAAGAATAAATATTAGCTTAACAGCAGTGGAAACTGAAAAGGAGTTGCAAACCTTGATTTCTCACATGCAGTCTGACCCAGGGCATGTGCACAGAAGAAAGGGAACCATGAATTGATGCAAACTAAAAAAAAACGAGGGTTTCTTTGCTGCCTTTAAAAAGCATGTTTGCTGTTCTTGAAAGAAAAAGTAATCATGCACCTCCTGTCTGCATACAGCTTTTCCTGTACCCATTACGACGATAGTGACCCTGTCAGGTTGCTGTCACCATGGTCAGTTGCTTATCTCAGAGGTACAAGACAATCAGAAAGCAAAAGCTACACTTCGCTCTTCCACAAAGACAGACTACAGCTTTGCAGACATTGAGGCACTCCATGATAGAAATGCAAAGGGTTAATTCTGGAACATTAAAATAGAAGACACTTGAAGTTATGGAGCATCTTGAGTTAAACTTCAGTGAATTAAGGACGTATCAACAAAGTGGATCTTAGCCAGTAGGTCAGATCTAGCACTCCCATCCAAGACTCCAAAACAAATCAAAGCCAAAACGTAACTTATTTTCATCTGTGCTATTTTAGCAGTGACAAGATGTATCAAGAGAGCAGGTTTGCACATAGTGTAAGATTTTCCATTTAAATTGCAAGCTACAAGACAAGAGGCAGGTGCAGACAGACCACATGCACATGAAAGGAGATAATACCACTCTGGGTAGGCTTTGGAGTTATGCCTTTTTTTTCTTTTCTCTTTTTTTTTTTTTTTTTAAGACCGAAAAGCAAACCTGTGTTTAAAGTAACAGATCTGAAAGACAACAAGGATGATTTTACAGACATCAATTAGAAGCCACCCCACATTATAAGAACTGGGCAACAGAAAATGGAGTTGATCAATCCACAATCCATTGTGGATCCATCTGTGAGTGCAGAGAAGGGCAACAAAGCCAGTGTAGGGCCTAGAGGATAAACCTTGTGAGGAGTGACTGAGGGAGCTGGGAATGGTTAGTTTGAAAAAGAGAAGGCTGAGGATAGACCTGATCACTGTCTACAGCTACCTGAAAGGATGTTGTGGTGAGGTTGCTGCTGGTGTCTTCTCACAGGTAAATAGTGATAGAACAAGAGGGAATGGTCTCAGGCTGTGACTGGGTAGGTTTAGACTGGATATTAGGAAAAAAATTTTCCCAGCAGAAGTGGTCAAGCATTGGAATGGGTTGCCCAGGGAGGTGGCTGCGTCACCAAGCCTGGATGTGTTTGAGTCATTTGGATGTGGTGCTTGGGGATATGTTTAGGGTGAACCTTGTAGAGTAGGGCCATCAGTTGGGCTTGGTCTTTTCCAACCCAAGTGTGTCTGTGATTCCGCAATTTTTCAAATCTGACTGGTAAGTGGTAGACAGGGAGTTTGTTCATGAGGGTGTTTGTTCATGAGGAGTCTTCAAAGTGAAGAAGTTGATTTTTAATTTTGTAGAGAAAAATAAAATTAATGAAAGTGATGCAAAAAGTGACAGTAGGGACAGAGAGAAGGTATAGAGGTACAACAGCAGAAATTCAGAATAAATACAAGTGAGACAAGACTTTGAAGAAAGAAGATTTTGAGGCTTCAGAAATGAAAAGGCCAAGGCTGGACACAGGTAGAATCTGCAAAACTCAGGACACTAACGTGTTGGAAAGAATTCAGAAGGATGGACTGGAACAGAGACTGCCATTGCCTCTGCCTCTTGGCTCAGCTGAGATGTGCATTTGTGCTCCATCACATCAGCTAAGGAGCAGAGATGTGTGCTGTTCAACAGCCACTCCTCACATGGAGACATCAACCTCTATAGTAGTGCCAGGCACTTATCTAGGCATGGGGCTTTTTTAGCAACACCTACAGAACCCACTGACTTACAAGTGCCTTGCTACAATTTGGATGGGAGGCTCTAGAAGGCCTGCTTGAAGACAATGCTGAGGCTATGCGTAGTGGTAAGAGTCGGGACAGTAAGCAATTTTTATATAATATAAACTTTAAAGAGCTTGAAAAATTAAGGTAAAATTGCTGAGGAGTGACTGAAGAATAAGAGTTTTGCTTCAGTTATGTTAAGCCTGAGTTGTTTGTAGTATTAAGGTGGGGGGGAAGTGCAAAAATTCAGATTGGCCAAAGGACATTTAAATACTACAGAGGAGAGGTGAATCTGTTTATTGACTGTAGGAAGGATATTGCTGAACTAAAGATTGTGACTTAAATTATCCAGAGAAGGATGGGAAGATGATCTTGGGCAGAGCCTAGAGAAGAGTCTGCCAGATGTGGCAAGAAAGACCCTTGAAATGCAGGAGGACAGCAGAGCAGGACTGAGCTGGGGAGGCAAACCCTCACACACATCATCTCCAGAAGGAACAACCTGGTTGACTGAGTACTTGAAAATACCAAGCACCATGAAAGTGGCTGACCATACGCTTCTTTTTGTGAAGAAAAGATGACATTAGGAGAAAGGTATGCGAATATATAAGGATCTCTATATGCACACAAAGCTGTCAAGAAGAACCCTCTCCCTCTTCGCAACTGAGTTTTAAACTTCTCATCTTCATTAATCATGCCTTGTAATCATTAAGCATCTCCCGGTCCCTAATTAGGCACTGTTTGCTGAGCATCCCCCAGGCTTTCTCAGCAGTTCAGTCACTGAGGTGGCAGGCCAGAGAGGATGGCCGTGAGACCTCTGGCACCGGGCTGCCTCCCACAAGTGCTGCCCATGCTTTGCTTCCCTCCTCATGCTCTCCCCATGCAAATCCCCCCGAGCCCCTGTGGACCTAAGTCTGCTAAGCACATAAGAACAGCAAGAGCATAAGTAAGCAGCCATATGCCCCTGTCTGCTAGGTATAGAGAGGGAGCGAGAAGCTCTCCAGAAATGCTGGGCAGAAGCAGGATGAATTGCCTCAGGAGCCACATCCTCTGGGTCCAGACAGATCCATGGAGAGGAGACCCACACTTCTCCATGTATTATCTTCTAGCAGCTCCTCTGATCCCCAGGTGGGAATGACTTGTATGCAGCATATCATTTTTTGGTTTTGAGAGCAGCAAGGCACTCCTGACCTTATTCTCTTTGCATCTGAGTGATTTTGCATTTCTGTTGTTATTCCTAAAGGCAGAAAATGAGAAAATCAAAGCAGAAAATGGTTCTCTGGAAGCATCCAAGGCCTCTTTCTTGATTTAGAATGGTTTTGCTCTGCTGTGATCAGGTTGGCTGTGTCAGCAGTCTAACGAGAAACGTAAAAGCATATTTATGCCTTCTAACATAAGAAAGCAAGATCAAGTCCAGTTCTGTTTAAGATTTAGGAATGTTTTTTAAATCCTGTTTATCCTTCTCTTGCAAATGTGCAGTTTGAGAGTCTTCTCCTTTACTGATATCTGATGTTTCAGAAGAAAGAGGAACAGTTTGCCCAGGATGATGGCTGATCTGTTCATGCTGCAGATGGTGGGGCAGAATGGGAAAAAAAAAGGCAACCAAAACTTTCCATGCTGCCTCCTCTTCATAACCCTTATCATCTCAAAGACAAGAAGATATACTGTTGGCTATGAAATTATGTATGTTTTATGTGCTTCTCTGAGTCACTGCATTAATGAACCAGTTCCCTGCCATAGCTCATTTTCCAGAAAATCTCCACTTGGGACAAGGAAGTGAACATTCTCACTACTATAATTCCAGTTATTCATTTTCTTAGTACCAGTTACTAATTTTCTTAGTATATCTCATAACTGTGCATAGAACATTTTGCACCTGTATTAACATTACAGAGTTCTTCCTGAATTATAACTATATAAACTAAGCCAAACTAGTTGTTGGTATTTAACTGAGAGCAAAGCTGCTGACATTACAGCAAACACCACCTCTGCCCCTTTTGTTAAGCTCATAAGAGAACACAGAGAGGGCAAGTTCAGCTTCTGCTTTCACACATGGCCTCCTGTAGGTCTTCTAGGAGGCCAAACGGCGGCTCCAAGTGTGCTCTCCCCAAGTAGCACATCCTCTTGCTCCTGCTAAAGGCTGGGCTGCACAGGTCCCAGAGTGCAGTACAAGTCCAAACTTGCACCAGTTTTGAACCAAAGCCTCATCCTCACAAGCCTGGTGTTTCCACTGAAGTGCTGAGTGCATGTTGCTCCTTCCCTCCCCTTCCTGCAACACCAGGCACAGCTGCCATACTGTGCTGGTTTGAGACTAATTGGAGCATTGTAATAAGAGAAATTAGATCATTGGTTGTGAAAAGGAAATAATGATGGAGCCTGTATCATTCATTGGTTTGCTGAGAGGCATAAAAAGCTAAAATGTAAATAATCTTTCCTACCTGGGGTTGTGTTGCTGGATCTATTCACTTCCTCTAATATCTCCCCACTAACAAATAGAATTGTAGAATGGTGTAGGTTGGAAGGGACCTCAAAGATTCAGACCCCTACCACAGGTTTTGCTGGTTTTTGTTTTTGTTTGCCTGGCTGGGAAAGGACATAGAGAGGAAAAAAGAGAGGGTTGCTTTGAGCCCTTCTAGGCAGTTTGTTTTGTCTGGGAGGGAGTTTGGATTTTCTGTATTATTTCTAATTCATATAAAATTGTAAATACTTGTAAATATATTGTATATATGTATGTATATATATATATATATATATATATATGCTTGTAAATTTAGCTTTGCTGTAAATATAGCTACATCTTACTTCCAAACTGTGTGAGCTAGTCTAGTAACTTCCAATAGTGTGGGGGGCTGGGGTGTGAAGTTTCTAACCCACATTATACGTGCAGCTAAACTGCTGTCCTAGGGGTAGCCCTCCCTCACTGCACAGCCCAGTCAGCAGAGCAGCCACTGTCCAAGGGTTTATGACAGTTTAGCTTGAAAAAAAAAAAAAAAAGAAAAAAAAGAAAAAAAAAAAAAAGGTAGCTACATAAAAAAGCAGAGCCTGACTGCAAATATTTTATGGCCATCTAATACTTCCATGCACTACAAATCAATGTAAAAGATGTCTTCTTCAAGGGGCCTCATATAGACTGTGTTTTTAAAATGCATTCCCTCTGCTAAATATAAATCAGTAAGAGTTTTTGCTCTTCCAAAAGATTAACTAGCTTCAGTATTTTGGGATCTAATTCTGGAATACTTGTAGAGGTGCCAGTATTCTCTTCCAATTTAAATACAGTTTAATGGAAAGTCTGTCCTGGGCATATTTTCCATGTATAATGTAATAATTTGGAAGTCTGAATATTGAGAGTTCATCAGAAACAGAAGTAACCTGTCAAAGTTAAACTTGAGATATTTGTGAAGACAAGAAGGAAGGTGGGAGCAATGGAGAGCAGGGGAAACGGTAAATATAAGAGTGGTAGAGATAAACAAACGGACCTGTAGAATCCAAGAGATAGTAGAAAACAGTGTAGCCTACTGACACAGTTATGCAAAGAAAATCCAAGTTAGAGAAGCTCTGATTCTGAACTCAAGCCTTTGAATTATATCTGAGTTGTACTCGTGTAAAATCAAAGACGTGTCTCTGGACTCAAAATGCTGACTTGGTACCACAGCAAGCTAATCTGCATATTTCCAATAGAATGAGCTAAATTGGGATGCTGCTCTTTATACTCTGTTACCTTGGCATGGCACAGGCTTCCCAACATAGAACAGAAAGCAAGGACATTTGGAAGAACGTCTTATGAGTGCTGGGATCATATTCATAGTTTTGGAGGAGATAACAAAGATTATTGGTAGTATGCCTCTATAAAGAGCTTGGGCAACACTTCAGGACAGGGACAAGACCATTCATCTCCGAGCAAACTCTGGAGTGACACTAAATGAAATATCCCTGAGATAGTCATGATTTAACTCTCAAATATCATCATTTCCTCGCAGTCACAAAAGGTTTAAAGACCAACACGCTAGGTGAGATTAGACTACAGCTGTGCTGGTTTGAGGCTAATTGGAATATTTTAATAGAGAAAATTACACTATAGGCTGTGAAAGGAAAACATGGTGATGTTTACTTCACTCATAGGCTTGCTGAGATGTTTGGGGAAAAGAAACCGAAACATTAGATAAGGCAGTGGCAGTCTGTCTCTCTCTGGGGGCACAGTGTCTCAGGTGGTCTAGCGTCTGGCTCCTCTTTGCAGATTAATCTTCACTAACCACTTTTCTTCTAACTCCCCTGGTTGATCCTCCAAACTCACCTTCCGCATAAGGCAAACCTTGGGGTAAGGTATAGGGGTGGGGAGAAGGTGGAAGGGTGGTTGGGAGCCCCTCCTGGGGTCTCTGATTTCTGGGAGGGGAGTTGTGTTTCTGTATTACCTTTAACTTGTATATTTCTGTAACTATTCCTGTCTATAGTGTATATCTCTGCTTGTATATTGTGCTGAGCTGTAAACAGAGCTTCAGTCCTTAACTTCCAGCGGCTGAGTTCTAGTCTGGGCCATTTTACAAAGTGTGGGGGGCGGGGAACTCCCAAACCATCACAACAGCAAATAGCAAAGAGTTCCTTCCTCAGGACCTCATGGGCTTAGCTATGCTGGAGATTCAGAATCCACACGTGCTTTGTGCCTTCCCCAATACCCACCTCTGCACACAGCACAGGTATGCCCAGTACAGCCCTGACATGCTCCTGCCTTACAGCAGAGTGTGTTACTATGAAATAATAGTTCAGTTGTTTCAGAAACACTGTTGACAACTTCGGACTGTAGTTGTGACATCTCCAATGGCTTTGTTGCCTTCTCTCCATTTTGCTGCTTGAACAGATTGACAGCGTTGCATTTGTATGCCCTCATTTTAATTTAGCATCTGCACAGGGCAAGATTTATAGCCCTGAGCCTGCTCTTCTCCTGTAGGTTATGTTTATCATTCAGTACCACACACCATGAAGTTTCATGCTGTAATGCCATTTCTAGAACATCTCAGGAAGCAGTTTTTCTTCTATCATACATGACATTTACATTTAGTGTGTGCATTCTTTGCAAACATAAACCATCCATTACTGTGTACAGTTCTGGAGCCCCCAGAACAGGAAGGACATGGAACTGTTGATACCCTCAGACTCAGGTCAGTGCTTTTCCCTTTCTGCAGATCAGTGTCTGTAGATGTAGTTGCCCAGTACATCTTCTCTATGTTTTTTTCCATCTGTTTTCATTTCTTTCTCATCAACTGAAAATTTCCCTTTTTGCATGAGAAAATTGCACTCACATTCTTGGTAGTCAGGTTAGTCTCCAAACTATTTCCATCCACATCAGTTACTTAAATATCAAAGACTTTCATTCAATATAAAATCCAAACATAATCCTAAAGGGAAGCCCTTTAAACATACATCTGCTGAGGGTCTCCTGGTTGCAGGATTTATGCTGTTGCAAAATGGAATATGGAAGTCTTTTGCTCACAAAGAAAAATGCACCTGAAATTCTAATCTTCCTGGACACCGACTAGACCCAAAAGAGATTGATTCCATTGCTTCCTGGCTATGTTTGGCAGCAAAATAATCTTTTAAGTATGAAGTGAGCTAGCAATTTATCAGATCAGTGAAAACTTTACCTTTTATGCCATTACTATTTGGCCACATTTTACAACCTCTTAAATGTTTCAAGGTTACAGGAGCCATATACTTCCTTGAATTCCTCCTGTCACCCCTCCTTCTGCCCAGTTCTCCTTTGAGGAAAACTCACAGAACACATCACCTTCCCTTTTGTTTGCTTTACCATCTCCTCGTCTGCAAAGCATCTTCCACCTCCTCCTCCACCTCTCTTATCACAAGTATTAAAAGTTTCTCAGCCACCTCCCTCTTTCAAGCCTTCCACTTCTTCACTGCCCTCACCTTATCCAGAACATTTCTCTCTCTCTCAGTTAGATTTACTCATTATTTTATTTTTTTAATCTCTTGTAGTCTCCTGGTTTCTTCTCCTCAAGAAAGACATGCTTCATATATTGTCATTGAAAAAAAAAAAAAACCAGCCAAAAACAACCCACACACAAACAAAAAAACCTAAAACAACCAAACACTACCACACCTCTCATGAAACAATAGGTCCCAGTGATAACTGAATCTACCCAATCTCACAAAGTCATCATCGGATGGATTTACTTTGGTAGCACCTGCTAGCTAGTCTGTAATGTATTCCTGCTCAGTAACATGCATTGGGTACTGAGTGAGGTTTACAGAGTTTGTCATCAAAACATCATTTTTTCAGGTGCATTGCTGGGATTAAAGCATGGGAGCTCCACGTCTGACTCCTACCACTGAGCTGTTAAATTTCCAGCCCACATGGCAGAGCTGGCAGGAGGACACAGAAGTAGAATTGCCAACCCAGCTCAGGACATCAGCCCTGCTCTCCACTAAATTCTCACTGCATAAATAGAACTTAGAACTTTTGCCCAGACCAGAGAGGTCTCAAGTAGCTCTAGAAATGTTAACCACTACATTATTAAAATATTATTTTGTTCCAGGCAAATAGTTTAAGTACTGCTGAGGCAAAACCAGGAGGAAGGGCAACATTTCTCCCTTTACGCAAGAATTTGGCCATCTATGCACACATTCCTTCATTAATCTGCGCTTTCTGTAACACAGTCACAAGTGGAGTCTAAACTACTGACTTTCCCATTCTCATCTGGCTCTGAAGCACATTGTTTGCACCAGTTTAAACACATACCAGTAATTAATACTGCTGCTTTAGCAGACCAGCACCTGAACCCAGACCACTGAGTTAAAACAAGAAAACTTCAACAGACAGTTAGGGCATAAAAATAAGCCTGACTACTACTCCATTAACCTTTCTAGCAGTTCCCATGCTACAGACATGAAGTTATTATAGAATATTGTGCTATAAACAGCTGCTGGAGTAGTCCATAGAGAAACTTCATTCTCCTTAGCATCTCCTGCAACAGGTCACCCTGTAAAAGACCAAGGGTGTTGAATCCTTAAACGGTTGAGCACAAGAGCACATAGAGATGTTTTATTTCTTTTTAAATGATCCTGCCTGTTAGCCACTCCTTCATGCTGAAGATAAAGACAAAGAAATGGGTCTTGTCCAAAACTGTCTTCAGTCTGCATATAAGAGAAGAAACAGCAAATAAACAAGTGTAGGAAGAAAATAACTTTTGAAGTAATAGCATGTTTGATCATAGAATCATAGAATGGTAAGGTTGGAAGGGACCTCAAAGATCATCTAGTTCCAACCCCCTGCCATAGTCAGGGACATCTCCCACTAGTACTGGAGGGTGATCCGAGTTCCACTGATTGGAGTGAATGCCATGTGTTTTTCAATACCCATAGCCAATGTAATTCCTTGCACCAGAGGAGAGCAGGAGGTGACACCACACCAGAAAGAGCTCCAATCCTCTCTGATTTGCATAGGCAAAAATACATTTCAAACTAGAAGCTCACAGCCCTTTGATTATAAGCCCTTCCAGAACTCACATGAACTCATAATTATTTTCTTATGGAGTGGGTAAGAGTCAATCCCTCAAGTCATGCCCCCATGTTTCCTGTAAGAAGGTGCAGAGGAAGCTTCATCACCACTTGCTTGGAAATTGTGTTAACACCAATGTGTGCAAGTTATGCAGAAGAAAATTTCCCAAATGATTCAGTTTTCAGTAATTTTATTCTGCTGCAGACTTACTCACATGGCCTTTCCTGACTCAGATGACTGGTTACCGTTTACAGAATGTGGGTTATGTATAGCAGGAGGAACATCACCAAGAGGAAAAAAAGTGACTGCTTCTAAATAGATGAAGTAAGAGAGATGTGCAAGAAAAGCAAGCCAGCTTGGAACAGAAAACAGATGCTGGTTTAAAATCCATGCAAAAGGGTATTTTTGCATATAGAGCACTGATAAGAGTGGAAAGAGGAAGAAATTTGATGCCATGCGACTCAGAGCCCTGCTCCTGATGTAGCCACATTCAAAATGTGACTGGCTTGAAGGTCATGTACAAATAGGAAACAAGCCTAAAGGGTTCATAGGGCTTTATTCTCCTGGTGAAAAGAAATCTGTGCTATTTCTGAAGTGCAAGGAGCAATTAAATGTGGAGGGTAATTCATTCATTCACTCATTTTCCTCACTTTTTGTATCTTGAAAAAACTGTTGGGAAATCCTTTATGCTAAGGAGCATTCTCTCAGATGACAAAGACCACTGGAATTTAATATTTTTTAGTATGCAATTGCACCTGTTTCTCTAAGATACAGCTCTGAAGCATAATTTAATAAGGACCACACTGCATCCCTGACAGATGCTCCTTTCTGCTGGCACAGAGAGATGCAGCTGTTGAACCGAAGTCTGCAAATCCAGACCTCTGGGCCACAAAGCATTTCCCTGATTAGTTTTCTGAGCCCAAAAGCAGATCACAATGCATAATCTGAATCTGCTGCTGCAAACACAGTACATAATGGAAAAGCACAATGTATTTGTCATCAAGCTGAAGGTGCACAAAGCCAAAACTCCTATCAATCTTTATATTTTTCTCACAGGCTACATCGCAAAAATCACTTCTCTGGAGTACTGAAGTTATTTTAGGTAACTTACCTGTGTTTACATTTTATTATAGTTTCCCCCACAATACTGCATACCTCATCCTATATCAATTGAGCCAGCAGAACCAGACACATGTGTGTCATGAAACTGCTGCTTCTGCCACACGATAAAAACAAAATGGATAAAGTCTGTCCACCAGCATTCGAGTACAGATTTCCCAAAGCACAGGGTTAAGAGAAGATGGGAAAGTGTGAATCGTGGTGTATATATAACCAATGAATCTCAAAATATTCCAGTCATCATATGCTAAAGAACTTCTGAATCTCCTTTAAGCAATTAACTGCACACTGATCAATCAGCAGCTGCAATCAACCCTGGGATGAGGCATGACCTGGGGCTGCCAGTGAGAGGCTTTGCTGTGTGAAGATTCAGAACAGAAAGGCCTCTGTGGGATAACTCACAAGTGGGTAAAGAGAGCTCAGGTAGTCACTGACAGATAACAGGATAGGAATATCTTCCAACAAAATGGCTCAGGTTAGCAGATCTCTGGTGAAGAGTACTGTAAGAACCACAGTCATCTCCTGCAAGCACTCTGAATGACTTTAGTGCTCTTTCAGATCTATTTGTAAAGCACTTGAAAGATATTTCTCTGCATTTTGTCCTTCCCACTGTGGGATGAGATAGCCTGAATGTTTTATTCTTTGCATGATAAATGCCTAGGAAGGATGCAGGGAGATGTAACAACTGCATCTCCATTTCAGGAATTAATTTCTAACATTATGCAAGATCTTCTACTGCATTCCAAAGACAGCTTTGTCCACTGTCCTACCTAAGCCTGACTGACAGCAACCATGCATGGAACGGCATAGGCCAAGGTGAGTGAGATCACTTAACAATTAGTAGCCACAGATACAGAGACATAATACCTAGATACTGAATCACACTGATTCTATTCTATACTGAATCTATTGCTTGTCCAAGCAATAGAGCCTTGGACTGGACACAAAGGAGACAGGTTTTCCCCAGGAACATTGTCACAGACATGCTGCTTGATCAATGTCTCTTCACTGACGGACAAAGGGGTTAAGAGAAGAAAGATGGCAACTCCTACCATGCTGCAGCTCCAGCTCTCTTCCTTCTAAATACATAGTTTCACTCAGAATTAGAAAACTGGAAGGGAGCACAAGTGATGTTCTCCCTCCTTTTGGAGATTAAAAAATCAGAGGGCTGCATTGAAGTAGTTTAGGATAACCAGAAATAAATTGAGCAATCCTCCTTTGCCAAGTTGCATGACATTCACAGCATCAATAATGTCTTTGTAAAAGGAATTAGATTCTTAGGCTCTATTTTATATTTGATAGTCTGATTTTATTTGGTGCACAAAGACAGAAGTAATTTTGAGCTGAGATGCTTCAGTGCTTTAAAGGCACCCATCTATTTCTATGTTTCAGAGAGGTGTTTCTCTTTTAATTTTTTTTTTAATCTCAGTCTCTTTGAAAGATTTTGTTTAAAGTACTTTTACTTGAGTCAGTGAATATCAGAGATAGACAGATCAGAGATGGAGTTGTAACTCCCAAAACTCATCACCCAAAAGCCCTTTCCCTTCTCTCTCCTCTTCCCCAAAGATAAATCAAATGAAATATTTTTGTCTGTCTTCTGACCAAAATCCTGATCTGTGCAACAGAAATGGAAATCCAAGATACATTTCATTCCAAAACCATATCCCAAACATCCTTGCCACCCAGTTGCCATTTACCCAGTTTTCTAATATTTAGCTTTTCTAAGAGAAACTAAAATCATGAAGATCTTTCCCTTAAGCAAAAGATGTTTACTGGAAATATTCTTTAGAGCAGTGACCAATCCATGGCACGTATCACATTTACGCCAGAGCTGAGACAAATGCCTGTCGAGTTGCAGCACTTAAACCACTTGCATTTTAAACAGCAGTTTGTCAAGTGATGTTAATTATTTTGGAGGTCTCTGCATGGAGAAACATAAACATTTCTTTTCATAATGATCACATTTTCTTTTCCATGTGGTGCTTCCAACAGAGAGTGAAATGAAAATGGCTTCTTTGTGTGCCACAGTGTGGTTTATGGCCCGGTTTCCCCCTTGCACTTGCAAGCAGGGGTAGCGCCACACCAGGGCTCTGCACAGCACCCTCCCCATACTTGTTTTGCATGTGGAAACCTTCTCTTCCAGCCTCAAACTCATCCACCCTCCTTGAGGCTATCCAGCTTCTCTCTGGCTAACGCAGGTCCAGGACTTGCAGTAACCTGAAGATCACTTGAACTTGGTAAAGCAAGCAAAGGTCTTAGTTGCTAGGAAGCACTACAGGGAACAGAAGAATAGGCTCTCGCAGGACTCGGAGCCAAAGAAACCCCAACAAAACCTTGAACAAACAAACAAAACCAACTCCATCAACCTCCAGAACCACCAAGGTACAAGTCAAACACCGACTTACGCACCCTTCTAACTGCCTCCCAGTTCAAGAGGCACTGGTTTTGACATTGCAGCCCCAGTGCCTGAGCTCTGCTTCAATCAGACCATGAGCCTCACAGTTCCTTCAAAAATGCGCTTTCAGTCCTCCTCTGGTATCTCACAGGAGCTTCTGCTTTCACTGACAAGGCTACTGGCCATAAATTTCAAATGTTGGTTGTATCCACGTGGTGCCACATGGTTTCACAGCGAGGTCTATCATAGAGAAAACACAGCAGTGTCTGCCAGAGAAAGTTTCATGAAATCACAGCATCAACACAAAGACTTGACTTGCAGCAAGACTAAAGCAGAATTTTTCAGAGACAGGCTGAGCCACCTACAAGTCATTTGTGAGCACTTTATCTAAGGGCTCTGCGAGCTTAAATCCATAAGGATTTATTGCCAAAGGTAAAGATAGAAACAGGATCTGCTATCCATCCTTCTTGTGACAAGTGATGGGTCCTTTTCTGTTCCCCAGACTTCATCAACAAAACCTGCTGGAAGTAGCTTCTTAAGTCCTGAAGGCTAAAGCATTTTGTCTGGGCAAATGACCTTGCATGGACACAGCCCCTGTGCAGAACTGCTGCATTAGGTACAACTTGATGGAGCAAATTCAGGCCATGAGTACATAGTGTTGCTTGACACACACACGCCACCACACTTCCCCTCTGCATTTACTAGTATAAGCAGAAAGGGATGTAAACTGAACCACGATGAGGAACTCATTTTCATAGCAAGGGGCCTCAGTTAATCACAAAGGTTTCTCATAGAAAAGTGATTTTAACTTGATGGAGAGGCCAAGAACTCCCTATTTCTGTTGACAGTGGCTGCTAGTGAGGATACGACCAGGAGCATGCTGTTTACATTCTTTATCGTGTTCATTAACCTACATGGCTTTTATTATATCTGCTTTATATATATATATATATACTGGTTTCCCTTCTCCTTTATAACAGAATTCCTACCAATGTTTGTAACTAGAAAAAGATGCTCATGTATCAGAGCAGTTACCATCGCTCTCTCTGAGCCCACACTCTGCTGTGTCATTGAACCCACAGTAAACCTCAGATAAACCAAGAGACTCGACCCCTGAGCCCCATCGCCTGCTGCCATCCTGAATCTTATTTTTAATGCCAGTGAATTAGGGTCCCTTTAAGAGACAACGGAGGATGGTGCCAAGGAACGGAAACATCAATGAGACTAACTCGACAAGATCTACAGAAAAAGGTGGCTCTAACTCATTTTGTACCAGCTTCACTCAGATAAATACATCAGATGATCTTGAAGGTCTCTTCCAGCTGAATATATTCTGTGATTCTGTGATGCAGAGAGGGAATGACAGGAGAAAAATGAAAGGACAACACCATGAACAGGGATCAACCCTAGAGCAAAGCACAGCGATAGGCAGGGCTGCAGCATATGCTCTGACCGTGGGCTCCTGCGCCATGAGGTTTGCGGCTGGCAGCCGCACTTACTTAGCCTCTAGGAGGCAAGATCTCTCCTGACTTCCAGCTCGGCACCCTGCTGTGCCATCAGTAATCCCTGTCGATTCCCGAGGGCAATCGATCAGGATCAATTCTTTACTTTGCTTTCACTTTCCAGGAAATTCCTCTTACTTTAGGATTAATTCTTTTTCAGATTTATCTCAGTGAAACAACAATAATAATAATAATTTGTAAATAGTTTTATACTATTGACGATATGACTTGTCTAGCTGCAGGAGTAGTTGTTTGGATCAAGCATGCAAATCATTCTCTTGAACATGTCTTAAAAACCTCTCTGAAGAGACACCTGCTACATCTAAATTGATTGAATGACAGCTAAACATATCACCCAGAATTTTTAAGAAAACAGGAGTTAAGTAAGGAAAAGGTAAACACAGATCGGAGGTAAGAATGCTCCCATGTCAAAGAATGAGAGGATCAGTAGAAGAGGACACAAATAAGACAAAGTGTGACAAACAACATTCAGTCCCTAGAGCCCACCAGCATAAAGCAACAAGTCAACAAAAAGTTAGCAGGAAAATGCCGAGAAAGCGAAGGACAAAATGAGAATGGGGATACTCTTTAACCAAACCACTTGAAGCAAGACTCCTACAGTCAAATACTGCCACAACTAATGAAATACTCCTTTGTCTTACACAATAAATAGAACCGTTTTGAAGGATAAATATGTTTACTACACACAGGTACTACACTCTTCACAGTATCACCAGGGTTGGAAGAGACCTCAAAGATTATCAAGTCCAACCCATCACCACAGACCTCAAGACTAGACCATGGCACCAAGTGCCATGTCCAAACCTGCTTTGAACACCTCCAGGGATGGTGACTCCACCATCTCCCTGGGCAGCCCATTCCAGTAGCCAATGACTCTCTCACTCGAGAACTTTCTCCTCACCTCCAGCCTAAACTTCCCCTGGCGTAGCTTGAGACTGTGTCCTCTTGTTCTGGTGTTGGTTGCCTGAGAGAAGAAAGCAACCTCCTCCTGGCTACAACCACCCTTCAGGTAGTTGTAGACAGCAAGAAGGTCCCCCCTGAGCCTCCTCTTCTCCAGGCTAAACAATCCCAGCTCCCTCAGCCTCTCTTCATGGGGCTTGTGCTTGAGGCCTCTCCCCAGCCTCGTTGCCCTTCTCTGGACATGCTCAAGAACCTCAATGTCCTTCTTATACTTCACTTCATTCTCATAAGCAGCATCAGCAGTCAATACGCTTTCAGACATCAGCAGCTGACCCACAGGTCAGACATACAAACCTAAATAATCTCTGGGAGCCCCACTTTTAGCAAATGCCAACACTGGTTTGGCACCCTGCCCAGGATCTTCTGTGCCAGTTAATCCATCCCTGATCAGGATTAGTTTCTTGTACACATACACACACATTCATTGTCTTTCAGGGCTATATACCGACTGTGCCAAAAATAGAGTTTACAAAGAGACTTTTTCCCCCAGTTCCATATTAGTTCTCAACAAGCCAGTGTCTGCAGAACGTGGGCAATGCTAAACCCCTTAATGAGGTTGATTCCACCACCGGAAACTCCATCAAACGAGACACCACCCCAAAACCTAGACAGCAATGTAAGAGATTGTAACAATACAAAGTAATAGTAACATGCAAAGAAATATCATTAATGATTGGTATTGTCATCTCTTCGCTTTTTTTGCTGTTCTTTGATATTCCTACTGGGGTATTTTCAGTTTTAATTTAGCATAGGAAGATGAAAATTAATAAATTCAAAGGTGTGCACAGCAATGTGGAGTAGAGTAAAATGTTCTTTAGTGGTACTAACTGCAAGGGTGAAATGTACTACAATAACTGTGCTAAACACAGGTAATGTATATACAGAGTGAGGGACAAAGCCTGGGGCTGATTTCAGCACTTGCTTATACATACACCATTCACTACGGTATAAGGATTTAAGAGAAAGCTAAAAACAGACATCTATTGCACAATGTAAAAGTAAACAAAATTGCACACAGCAGCTGTCTTAGCCTGGGGAAATGGCCTTCGGTCTTTGCTGTTTCTCAAATCCCTGCAGCAGCAGCTCTTGCTAGAGCTGAAGGATTCCACAAAGCACCCAAATATCCTGTACCTCCTGCCAGCACGTGTAAGACCCACTAATTGTGCTCTGGGAAAATAAAACACAGAGGAAGGACAATGCCAGCGCTCCACACCTCTTCTGCACAGGAAGCCAGTCTCAGGAAAGTCTAGGGTAAATAAAATCAAGATGAAATGGGAAATTAACCACCCAAAAATCTGTTGCCATGCCATGTGGATGGAGTCCTGCTACACTAACTCCTGCTTCCTTCTCCTTTTATCAGCACAACTACACAGCTGCAGCTGTGCTGCTCACCAAGTCTGTATACAGGTGGCAAGGGGAAGGATGCTCATGCACACAATACTTATGTGGGTCTATACATACACCAAAGACACACAAATAATTATTTATATTGTATCCACAATTTACTGAGTATCATTTGCAAGCAGCTTAAAATTCAGCAGTTCAAACTGAAAACCCTGTCTACCAATCAGTACTGCTTCCCAGGTTAAAAAGCCAGTGGGCTCTCACCTGGGATTTCTGTGCAATTACATCAGTGCCATACAATTACGTTTTGGAAAACATGGCACAAGATACCTTCTTCCTGGCTCCTTATAAAATTATTCCACTATGGAACACTGAGGAATGGTTGTAACAGGTAATTAAAAGAAAAATAAACCAAAGTAAGTCTTGCAATGAGGAGGTTATTAATAATTGTGACTTGTAGCAGGGAAGGTTATTAAGCAAATGTGCAGGTAAACATTCACATATCCCCTGCACATGAATTGATCCACTGTGTACAGTATTTAGTCAAAAGCCCTCTGAAGGGATGTGTAGATGTTAATCACCAACCTCTGCACAACTGCATATACCAAGCTCCTCTCCCACCACAGTGCAGCAGTTTCCTTGGCTAAACCATCATTTTGTGTAAGTTTGATTCTAAGNACCTCCTCCAAATAACACCTCACTCATAGCTGTAAGGAGGAATTAAAAACTACTGCAAGAGGTGATAGTTGAAATCAAACACATACCAAGAACATAGGTTTATGATGTACATATCTGTTACAGATATATTTCAAGATGAGGAGAAAATTGCCAATATCAGGTAATAGCTAAACTTAATCCTCCTTTTCTGGATCTACTGATGCTAGCACGTAGTTTAATATATTTAGTAAACTGCTTATGTTATAGGAGCAGCATAGGAGACAGTTAGTCTTGGAAAAAACAGCCTCAGATGAACCACAATCAACCATATTAACAGTTCCTGTTTAAAACATTGTTAAGAAGCTCATGTACAGATATTACTTTTTAAATAGCAAGCCAACATCCTGTCTACCAACACTGTGGTACTTTGGTACTTCCTATTTCACCTTCTCTTCTCCTTGCACAGGGGGCTCTAAAAAGCACTCCAAGGACTTCTGTCGATTACAATGGCAAAGGGAAAGGGAATGGGGAAGAGGATGCCAGGCACAGGGACATAGAGGAATACTGCATGAATGCACTTCAACACTGTACAATTTCACAGAGAAGAAGAGCGACCTGCATGTCCCAGCATGCCCCAACATGTCAATGTATGAGATGTCTCCTTTCAGAAAACAAAAGGTGCTGCCTTTCATGGGACAAATCCAGTCAGATTTCTTTGATAGCAAGGAATAAAGTTGGAGGTGAGTCTCTCCTGGGAAACTCAGGCAACTGACCCTAGGTCAAAACTACTTTTTCCTCCCAGTCTCATCAGGTGGGAAACTTTCCTACAGATGACTTAGAACCCATTCAGCACCTACTAACTCCATCATAAGGACAGACTAGCAGGTCTCTCCTACATTCCCACTGTATCAATGGAAAAGCAGTATTCTCATTCAAGAAAGTGTCTACCCATGTGAACATACATATACCTCACTGTATGGTTGAACTGGATTGTACCAGCACTGCCTGCAGGCCTGCACAGTGAAATCCAGTGTCACCACCACTGAACATCCCTGGGCATGACATGTCACCCACCCATGACTTGCCTTGTGGTAAAGAATGATGAGACAGTTCTGCCTGGAAGGAATGCTGCACGGCTTTACTTTCCTGCTTGAAAGCAGATTTGTGGGTTTGAAGGTTAAATAATGCCAGGTGAACTATCATGAGAGTCTATGTATAGTTGCACTTGACTACTATAAACCCTACCCTTAAATTGAGGTAATCACATCTTTTAAATATCACCACCCTGATTTTATGTTTTTTGAAAGGGTGTCTCCCTTGTGATCCACTTCAGGAGCTTTTATTTCAGGTTTGTTTTGGTTTGGGTTTTTTTTTTTTTTCCCCAGTCCCAACAAGTCCTGGGTGCGACTTGGAGGAGGCAGGGACCCAGCACACTGTTTTGGGAGTGTGTCTTAGGGAAACTGGTTGCTGCCCCAAGACTGGCTCAGGAGAGCCACAAGCAGCCAGCCTGTGCACTATTTCTCCAAGGTTACATTACTTACGTGCTTGTGAAAGTCCCAGCCCATCCTTGCAACATGAAGACATCAACAGAAATGTCTGCAGGACATGAAGTTATGCATTACCTGTACTTTGTAAAGCAAAAAGATGCCAGCCCCTGGGGCTGTCTGTATAGCTCTTTTCAGTGTTGTTACATTTAGTTTCGATTATCCTTCATGGCAATGGATATGTTTCAGTTCTCTTTCCCCAGATATTCTGAGACATGTAGGAAACAGAAATACTCAGCACAAAGATGGAACTGGAGGAACAGTAGCCACAAACAAACCACAAGCACAGATGCAGTCTATTTTTGTTCAATGTGTTTGTTACATGACAATTTATTTTTTTAATTATAATGCACATATTTAATGACTTTCTTAAAAAGACATTGCTGTGCTAATCAGAGCAGTGCAGCACCTCTGAATGTAACACAGCCTGCAGCCCCTCTGCATGAAGAGGGAAATCTGAGCTAATTACCCTCATCTTCTCATTAGCCTCCCTCCCTCAACAAAATAAAGATTAAAAAGAAGTACACAGGCTGGAGTAGAACTGCTGAAAAGCAAAAGTTGCAGGATTGCTATGCAGTGCACTGCCGGCTGCAGGCAGAAGACAGCCCCAGCATGAATGTCAAGTCCCTGGCACACAGAGGAAGCATATATAACTATTATTCTTTCTCAGCAATTCCCCCGCCCTCAAGTTCATTCAAATAATGCTTCGAAGGGGAAAAGGCATGCACAATCACAAGGCAACTGCCAGAGCTCTTTTTTTGTGTCTTGTCACGACAGTACCGTTATTCTGTAAATTGCACATATACCACGAGAGCAGAGATGAAATAAGGTCAGCCCATGGAAAAAGCAGAACGCAAATGACGAACAAGCAAAAATCTCTATTGAGATGTGCTTGCTAAATATCTTTAGGGAGAAAGGCATCTGCTTCCAAACTATGACCATTGGTTCCTTAAAAATGATAGCGTTTGGACTTGGTGACCCTAGTCATCAAGAAAAAAGAAGATAAGAATCAGGACTGTAAAATGAATATTCACAGCCTGAGAGCATACATCTCATGCATCTCTGTTCAAGGAAAGAATATGAGATACTCCAAGCTGTGTCTTTTATACCTGTATTTACTATTGCAACAAGGAAACACTTCTGAAAATACACTCATACCACACTGGACATGCTGCACATTTACTACACGCAACGTTAAACAGAATACTTCAGAGCAATCGGCAAGTTTAATATTAAAGGAGTGTAATATTGCCACAGAAGTATTTGTGGGATGAGAATTGGGCTGACAGGGACATGGCTGGTATCACACGCTGTCTAACAGGGTCACGTCCTGGTTTAACGTTGGCCTGTGCGGGATGCCCCAGTGCCCTGGCAGCTTCCCTGTCCCCCCCGCCGTAGATGACCCAGCCAACGCGCTGCACCAACCGCCTCCTCTGACACCAAGCAGTTCAGACTGACCTTCATTCCAAACCGTATCGGTTTAAAACGAAGTAAACTAGGTTTCATGTTAAGAAGAAATTGTTGGTGGAAAGGCAAAACGAGATGACTATTAACGAGAGATCGCTGAGGTGCCTTGCAGTAACCTCTACCGTCGCCGAGCCTATTTTTCCCCGGGGGAAGCTGTCAGACCGCGCACACACCCCGTTACTTTCTTGTCGCCCCTGACACCTCTCAGCACGCCTGTCAGCACTGCACAGGCGGATGTTTGTCACTCATCCGCCAGCCCGGGCTCCCCCTNCCGTACAGCAGGCCCCGCGTCCCCGGCCCCCCCATAGCGGCGCGGCGCGGCGGGGGCCCGGCTGGCCGCGCTCCGCAACCCCCGGCCCAGGCGGGAGCCGGCTGCCCCACGCCGGCAGCCTCCACCCACTCCCGCGCCTCCCGCCGCGGCACCGGCCCTGCGAGCTGTCATCTTTATTTACATAAGAAGGAGGAGACTTCGCGGCTTCCTGAAATAGCTGCCGGCGTTTCATCGATGCGGCGCGGGCCCCCCCCTCCCCAGTGCCCCCTCCCCACGCACGCACACACACAGTCCCACGGCGCAGAACGCAGCGGACAGAGGCATCCACGCGCGATGCTTCCCTGGCATCGTGCTGTTTGCGCTGGGCAGAGGAAAGCCGCTGAAAACGCGGCGGTATCCGGCTCCCCGGCAACGCTAAGCACAAAGCAGGGGCACTGCCAGCTCCACTGAGAACATTTAAGACCTCATTTATAAAAGCAAACGGCTTTGGTAATTCGAAACTTTCGCTACCCGGTGTGGTGGTGTCTACCCTGGTGTAAATCAGAATGGCACCAAAAAAAAAAAAAAAAAAAGAAAGAAAATAAATATTACCAGACATCACTGCACCAGAGTCTTCAAACGGCCTCTGCTAGTTAATTATTAATTACTTAATGCCAAAGAAGTGCTTGGAACGCAGAATCATTTGCCACGGACTGTAATAATAAAAACATTACCCCCTGTAAACTCTTTTGTTCACAGCTTTCATGTTCAGACCACGTACAACGCTTCCTGCTCTCCAGTTATTACCTCTGCTGATGGATACTGGCCAGCATTATTAAAAGCCGAGGGATACCGAGGGTGGCGCAGGGAGGTGTGCAGGGTACCACAGCCAGGACTGGTCCCTCATGCTCCCTGCACCCCGCGGTTTGTGCAGGAGCTTGCTACTTCACTCCTCTCCATCTCCAGGACTTCATTGCCCCTGCCCACAGTCATGTCCCCCTGCATCTCTCTTATCCGCTGCTCCAAGGATAAATTAACACAGCAGGCACTGAGCTGCCACAGCCAGCTACGGCATATCCCAGCTGGTTCGTTTAACACTAGCTCATGCATCTTTATGCTACGCCGCAGTCACTCTTCACTCTGCAAAGAAGTAGGAATCAAACTTAAACAGCCATGAGTGCAGCTCTGCCTCTCAACTCTTACCATGGTGCTGGGCAAATCCCGCCATCCCACTGCCTTGACTGCCACCGGAAAAGTGGGAAACAAAATTCTCTCTTGCCTGTGTTTTAAGGATTACGGCTTAGGATGCCTGGCTGCTGAGGTCTCAGCACTTCTGGAAAGACCACAAAAAATTTTTTAAAACAGGAAAAAAAAAAAAGCAGCAGATCCGTCAGGGTGTTTGCACTAACGCTGCATGCATGAGGAAAGCTGTGCCCAGCACTTTCAGTCTGCTTTGCTGAGCCGCACCCCCCAGCAGCAACCAAGCACCACTGCTCACCCACTAGCTGCTGCCTGCCCAGACGAGAAGATGCACACCCAGACCCCACAGCCAAGCAGCAGCTCTTCCCTAGCTGAGCAGCGCACAGGCAGCACTCTAATCCTCCCTACCCGAAGTCGCACTCTGCAGAGCTTACGGCTGCTTCTTGGCAGNTTCCTTTCTATACTTTTTCCCCTCCCAAACGATACTGCATTTACAGCAGCAGCAGTGCAGCATGAGGACATGACCCCAGAAGAACTGCAGCATGATCTTAACATCCTGACAGGTGCAGCACATCTCTTGAGTCACACCAACCCACCACAGAACCCAGCGCTGCTCCCACAGATAACACAAGGACATTGCTGGTTTTGTCTCCCGGGGAGCAACCTATCCACTTAGCCTGACAGAAAGGATCTGGGTGATTGTACCATCAACTACTATGTTTTGCTCAAAGGAAGGAAGATGGACTCGGACGTTCAACCCTAAATTTCCTCCCTCAGTTTCTCATTTCAGCTCTGCTTTCCATCCTTACCTCAATCTTGCTATAGCTCTGTGAATAATTGACTTTTTGGTTCACTGCCTCAACCAAGAGATTGGGGCAGGGTGGGGGGGAAATCATTTTGTGCTGGCCCAAACCTGAATGCTTTGTGCACTGAACAAAGTGTTTCTTTAACTCAAAATGAAACATTTTTGTTTTCCGAGTTATTTTTACCTCATTGTTTTCAAGTTATGGTCACTGAATACAGCTCTGAAATGATGTCTTAAATTAAAAAAAAATAAAATTAAAAAAAAATCAAGCACTTTGTTTTGAATATACCAAAAGGAAAATTCTGTATTGTTATCTTTTCAGATTATTTTGGGTTTTGCAACTTATTGGCTTTGTTTGTTTGTCTGAGAGGGGAGAGTGAAGAGGGCAGATTGCCAGAATGAGTCATCCTGTTTGGCAGAAAATTATAAACTATTCTAACTGATTTTAAAAATTGCCTCTTTTTTTCCCTTTTTTTTTTTTAAATCCAGCACCCCTCTCTTGAATCTGAACCTGCTGCTGTGAAACACTTCCTGGAGGACGTAGCCCTAACAGGGCCATCCATGCTAGTCAGACAGCCTGTCCACCCTGGCTCACAATAATTCCTTGAGGATTATTTGCCATATGGCAAACCTCTCCTTCACAATCATGTTGCATTGGAACTCACTCCTGGTTTGTTCTTATCAACTCCAAGTCCATTTCACACCTTGCTCTTTTCCAAATATCCTTTTCAGTCTTTTGTGTTTCTGATTTTCCTCTGGACATAGAAAAAATAATATCTACAACCCTGTTCCTATTTTACAATTCTCTCTACCAATACCCTCTAGGACCCCTGGGTGTTTCTTTGCTCTTGCCAAGATGGGTAAGGCCTCCCATTTTGGCATGGATTATAAAAATCAGTACCATCACCACTGTGCTCCCTTCTAAATCACTGGAAAAAGTACTAGAGTTGGACCCAACAGCAACCTAGCCCCTAAATCTATTCCCATTCAAGAACAGCATCCAGCAAATCCCTGCCAAGCATCAGCACTGCTGTCCAAGCTGGGAACAATCTGCTGCAGGAGTATTTTGAGGCAGTATCTGATCTTGCTAAATATACTTAATCACTGCAACAGCAGGATGCTGACATTGCAGAAGACTTCTGTAGATAGTCACAGTCATCAGGCTGTGTATTAGATGAGTACCTTGAATCTTTCCAAGTAGCCTTGAGCAGGCAACAGGACACCTCTCCCACCCTTCCTGGGATAAGCCCCTCAGCCCCAGGTACGACAGTGAGATTGGGTATGAAGCCATGGGGTCATGAGCAAATGCATTGCTTCCCTGGTGTCCTGGTGAGAAGGCTAGCAGTCAGCAAGAATGCCAGACACTCACCATGGTCTGGGAAAAAGAGATCCTAATGTGGACAAAATGCCCATTCCACCCTGACTAAAGGAAAGAAATAGAGATCCTTGATGGAACTACAGTGGGAAAAGACAGTTCTTCAGAGATCTGCCTTGCACTGGAAACAGAAAAAGGTACAAAGAGACAAGAAAGAGGGACAGGAATTAAAAATAAAATTAATGGGGATCAAGGACAAGATTATACATGTGCACAGGCCAGGAAAATGAAAACCCAGTTCATGTGAGCCTTGTGCAGCTGAAACTGTTTTGGAACTGGATTTGAACCTGTGGAGAATCAAAGTTTACTTTTCATCAGGAAGGCAAAACAAGCAATAAAACCTTTTGCTTACTTTAACAGCACTGCAGGTAAAGACATCCTGCCAAGAAACCATCCAAAAAGTTACCTTGAATACCAGCAAGAGAAAGAAGGAGCTCTGGAAATCAATCAGGTATTTGTCAGAGACTGTGAATATTCTTTTAGTGATCTCAACTTCATAGTAACCATCAGATTGACTAGAATTTGTCCTTTTTCACTCAACACAGTAGCTCTCAAACTGGAGATCGTCTAGGAAGATGTGAGAATTTAGGGGAATGCATTCTCAGGTCTTTTTTCAGCATGAGCCTTTGACTGTTGTTAAAGGAAAAACTTTACCTGTACAGAGAACAGATTTCCTCCAGGATCCTCTGCCACTGTAACTCCAGAAGAAAAACCATGTTCTCAACAAGAAAGCATCCAAGAGAAAATATCTTGTGCTAGTGCACGAGAAACATGCACTAGAACTAGGAAATCTTCCATTCTGTGCATTTTTTCAACATTAATATATTGCCATCAATAAAGGAAGCTTAGATGAAAGATGAGTCTCTGATTTCAATTCCTTATCTCTAATTAAAAGATACAGACACTGCCCTAGCAAAACGTATGCTGAATAGCTGACGTTTATCCAGCCACTTGAGAATATGAGTTAAGCCATAATTATTACAACAAAGTTGCAGCTCTGTATGAAAGCAAATTCTCAATGAGTGAGTCAAAGAAAATTCTAAATTCCAGCTGAAATTCTAAAAAATCAGAACCACTGCTTATACCTATAAATTATAGCACCACAATAGCTAACCCAGGTAGCTCAGTTATCCCAGGGCAATTCTCTGCAGGCACAGCAGGAAGGGGAATTTAAGGACAGAGAAAATCTTAGTCTAAAGAACTACCTCACATTTGCACTCAGTGTAAGTGAGACATCAGCTGTGTCTGCTTTGGTGACAGGAGCTGCAGAGGCACAGTGGGGAAAGCTGACTCTCCACAGGGCAATGAAGACATCAGTGAGATGTTGTAATGGATGTCCAGGATGCAGATTGATTCCGTGAAGGAGACACGGCAGCGACAGCAGAGCCTGAAGTCTGATGTCACTGCTCAACTGCAAGCCCCGTTCACACAAAGCTAATGTCACAGACATCCCAGGCTTAACTCTGACCCTGCCAGCACTTGGATGGAGGAGTGGAAGAGCAGAACAGCAGTGCTGGAGAGAAGCAGGAGCCTGATTCTGATTTCCAAGATTTCCAAGGCAAGGAACTGAACTGACCTCAGGCCAAGTTGCACAACAGTTTTTCCATCAGCACATAAATGCTCACAAGCCCCCCACTGGATACTGGGTTTGTCTTCAAAGACAGTGACTCGGTGCATGGAGGTGTCAAGAAATAAATTAATGCCCCAAAGGCCAAGTCTTGCTCCTCCTTCTTGAATATTTTTTGGGATAATATACTGAGAAAACCCTGTGGGACAGTACAAAGTACTGTAGGGTAGGTTTAGACTGGACATTAGGAAATATTTTTTCACAGCAAGAGTGGTCAAGCATTGGAATGGGCTGCACAGGGAGGTAGTTGAGTCACCAACCCTGGAAGTGTTTAGAAGTGGTTTGGATGTGGTGCTCGAGGATACGGTTTAAAGGTGAACTCCATAGAGTAGGGATAATGGTTGGACTTGATGATCCCAAGGGTCTTTTCCAACTGGAATGTCTCTGTGATTCTGTGAAAGTATGGCAATGACAAAATTAAGCATCAGATGTGCCTCATGATAAAACACTGCATTAGGCTAACCAGTGTTTCTGAAAAGTAGCTTTTAGATGATACTGAAAACATGTGCCTTCTGTGGGGCAACATCCATCAAACATTTGCCAAAAGCCCATTGCTGAGGGAAAGTATCATGGTGTACATGACGTTGACTATGTCACGGAATGCCTCCTTCATTTATACACTAAATTAGTATGAACAGTTGAGCCTCTTACTGCCTTTTCAGACTAACTCTTCAAGCACAAGAAGATTCAAAAATATCAGTAGAAGAAACATTATTATTATTATTTTAAAAAACTAAAAACTAAAAAACCCACAAAGAAATAGTGATGTATAATACTCATCTAACAAAGCTGACTTTTGCTTTCAGAATAAGAGAACCAGGAAAAAACCCACCTGTTTCTATCTACAACCAAAGATTTTCTACAGTCTCATGTGAATATCTTTCTTTTTACTCTGACTGAAGGTACAGCAGAATGCCAGCACAGCAGGACCAATAAATCCATCATGTCAAGCCCAGTTCTGCTGCTGCTAAGCATTCGGAAACTTTGAACAGTAGCATCTCATGTGACAAGGGACTATGACAACCTTTAGCTCAAAAGAATAGTATTTTTTCCACACCAAACTGCAAGGAAGTACCTGGAGTACTGTGTGCAGTTCTGGAGCCCTCAGCACAGGAAGGACATGGAAGTGTTGGAGCAGGTCCAGAGGAGGGCCATGATGATCAGAGGGCTGCAGCAGCTCTCCTATGAGGACAGGCTGAGAGAGTTGGGGCTCTTCAGCCTGGAGAAGAGAAGGCTTCGAGGAGACCTGATAGTAACCTTCCAGTATCTGAAGGGGGCCTACAGGAAGGCTGGGGAGGGATTATTTACAAGGTCCTGCAATGACAGGACAAGGGGCAATGGGTTTAAACTGGCAGAGGGGAGATTTAGACTGGATGTCAGGAGGAAGTTCTTTACAGTAAGGGTGGTGAGGCACTGGAACAGGTTGCCCAGGGAGGTTGTGGTTGCTCCCTTCCTGGAGGTGTTCAAAGCCAGGTTGGATGAGGCCTTGTGTAACCTGTACTAGTGGGAGATGTCCCTGCCTATGGCAAGGTGTTGGAGCTAGATGATCCTTGAGGTCTCTTCTAACCTTACCATTCTATGATTCTATGAATACTGGTGCAGTTCCATATAGTGAATTTTTACATAGTTTAAATAGCTTGTTCACATTTTATCACAGGCAACGTCCAAACCCTGCACCAAAAAACTGAAATTATCAACTGGAATCGTCAGCAGTTTTGTGGCATTTTCCCTTCAACATGTGACTGCTGAGGAAACACCACATTTGTTTCCATAATATCAAGGTCTTGCAATCACAGGACAAGGGGCAATGGGTTTAAACTGGCAGACGGGAGATTTAAACTGGATGTTAGGAGGAAGTTCTTTACAGTGAGGGTGGTGAGACACTGAAACAGGTTGTCCAGGGAGGTTGTGGCTGCTCCCTCCCTGGAGGTGTTCAAGGCCAGGTTGGACGAGGCCTTGAGTGACCTGTACTAGTGAGAGGTGTCCCTGCCTATAGCAGGGGGTTGGAACTAGATGATCCTTGAGGTCCCTTCCAACCTTACCATTCTATGATATGCCCATAGGAAGCAGTAATGCCTCTCCGCCTGGGCTAGAGAATCGTATTTTGAGGTTTTGTTAATAAATAAATAAAATTAGGATCTTATGAGCAACAGGTGGATTTGCTCTAACAACCTTCATACAGTGTCCTCTGCAAAGTGCACAGGCAGGAGCTGTGTGAAACCAAAGAGGTAAATAAGGTAATCAGAGAGCACTGGCACCGGGGTACAAATGAAGGTTAGATAGATAACTTCCTCTCCACCATGTGTGAGCTTTTGAGAGCTTGCCTTTGCAATCTTAATAACGTTCCCTTGATGCAGGGGTGTAATTTCTAAAGGTTTTCCTTAACAAATACAGCAACAGGAGAGAATAGCCTCTGTGTCTCCTGTCCCACCCTTTCTGAGAAAAGTCTCTCACTTCCATGCACTGATGTTTGTAACCAAGCAAAGGCACCATATGTTTGGGATGTAAATATTAGCCTAGCAGAGAAACACCTTTTTATTACCCTGTCAAAAGTCCTTCAGAGAGGGTGCTGAAGGGCAGCAGAGTCCAAAAGAAACCTTCTGGGCAGGGCCATGTCACACGTCAACAAGACAACATTCACCACTGCATGCGCCCACACCAGTTTTCAGCCTGAGCTTGAAAGAGCTCCTGGGGTCACAGGGGAAAGCCCCCGGTATTTTCTCAGGGCTGGCTCCCCATGCAACCCTTCTCACACAGAAACTTCCCTGTCTCTTGCTAAGAGGCCATCGTACAGTAAATGGGATTTGTTTACAAAACTTGCCCTTACAAGGTTGCTTTCTTGAGCTCTTTTATTTTAGATTTCAAGAAACCAAAGGAGCTGGAGGTCAAACACTTCAAGGACAAAATGCACTGCAAGGGTGAATTTTCCAGTTCAGAAGAGACGAACCTTGCAGATGTAAATGAGAAACAAATCACGTAATGCCTGATACATGTGCTGCTCTTTCCCACTCCTCATTTGTTGCCCACCCTTCTCTGGTGTCCTCCTGTCCCTCACCAGATACTGCTATTTTGTACCTTCCCATCCTTAACTCTGTGGCTTTTCAAGTTTAATCCAAAATTTACCCTTCCTCCCCTGCTACACCTTTTAAAACTTTTCTTCTGTTACCAAAATTAAAAGGTATTTTTAATGTAACTCAATCTCACGAAAGTATCGTGAAAGATTATGAGCCAGATGCAGTAGAGTGGGGATAAGAAATAAGTTTTGGTTCCTCAGTTCAGGAGAACCAGATTTAATTAATGGGTTGGAACTAGATGATCCTTGAGGTCCCTTCCAACCTTATCATTCTATGATTCTGTGATTCTAATTAGTACAAAAATCAGAGCTTTACCTTCACAAAATGCTACTCCTTTTGGACCTACTTTAACAAAGCACAAACCATATGGACATTAAATGCAAATACTATACTTTGCAGAACAATGGTCACGATCCTCCCCAGCCACTGCTCCACCTGACATCCTCATTTCCAGGTGGAGGGATCAGAGCATCTGTAGTACATGAGCTTCATAAAATTACCAAATGCAGAAAAAACACATTTGTACTCCTACGACCTAAACCATGCTAATATGTTCCTCAGTGTAGCATCTAGACTGAGTGTCTCTGACCTACCACAGTTTCTGTTGGTCTGCTGTAAAATTTTGCAAGCCAAAACAACACTGCCTCTGCCACTGTGTTCTCTTCTTCCCATACACCATGCCTCAATCCAAAGGTCTTTTTCACTTCTCTTTCCTTCCTCCCCCATTCTTTGTCTCAGCATCCTCTTCTGTGCCGCCCACACACTTGGAGAGCAGACCAATCTGGCAAGCTCAAATAACAACAGAAAAAAAAAAAAAAAAAGGAAAGAAAAAAATTTTCTGGCCTAGAAGACTCTTCTGTAATTTTTATCTAGAGGGAGCAATCAAAACTCTCTTCTGCTGAGCAGAAACCAAAGAGAATGGTGATGGCTACCAAGTGTCACAAATCAGTGCTGACAAAAATGAGGAGGAAAGGCTGGCATTTCTTGCCAACACACAGGCACTTTTAAACAGGAACATTAAGCCTATTTTTAACTGTGCCATCTCCCAGCATCGAGCACTAGTTAAAAATATCCATTTTTTTACAAGGTGGGGTTTGATTAGCCAGTTTTCTTGTTTGCTTTTCTTAAAAAGTGCTGAGGACAAGCTGCTGCCAGAAGGCTGGTTAACCAGCCAGGCAGTTATCAGCACTTTAGAGACTGTTGGTTGGCTAGGCATACACCCACACATGCAGCACAAGAAGGGCAGTTGGAAGGGTATAGTCCTTCACATGCAGCACAAACCCCATGGTGCCAACATGGCACTGGCAGCACTTAATCACCAAGGTCCCAATCCTGTAATCTCATCAGCATATGCAAAAAATCCACTCTAGCATAAAGCATCCCATGACATTAATGGCACACAGCACAGAGATATGGTCCAGGCATGTGGAAATCATCACAGGCCCAGAACTCAGGATGACTGATATTTTTCCCATTCGACATATGTTTTACTTAGATCTCTGCTTCTTCCCACTTTTCTTTCCCACCCTTCTTTCTTTCGGCCTCCCAAACTGTTACTCTGCTTTGGTGGAACACAGGAAAATGTCTTTCATACAGGAAAACTAGAGCTTAAACCACACCTATCCGAGAAAACAAAAATGGTTGAATTAAACATAAACAAGAGATTTTATTAAATTCACATATTCCTAATCACAGGCAGAATCTGATCCCAGCACAACTGGCCAATGAGTTCTTTTCAGCATGAGAGTCTAACCAAAGAAGTTGAGTTTCAATGAGGTATAAACATTGTTTATTAGGATCAAAGTGTATGTTCCACAGGATGACTCAAAATTTCTAAGCTATTCTGTGCAGCTATTTGCTTTCTTAAGGCGACCTGTGAGCCATACCCATGGCTAGTAAAAAAATCAGCAATGACATCATTTACAGCATCAACCCAAACAGGCTATCTCTCCCTCCCTATCAGGTCATCTTAACTCAAGTGTTCTTGTGTCCTGGAGATGTTTTATCTGCACAAAAGCATTTACTTGTGTGGCTACGTGTCAACTACATTGACTTCTGTCATTTAAGCTTTCTGTAGCTACACAGGCAAAATGTCCATCTTCAATGGCTTTGTCAACACTGCTGCAACAACAGAGACTTCATAATGCAGTCTGCAACCAGGCTTACGCCAAGTATTCACCCAAATTGCTCTGTTAAAAGCAAATGTTCATGTATCTACCTGAAAGTTAATCAGCCATCACACCCTTTGCCAATGTTTCTGACCCGTCAGGACAGAAGGTGAAATATTCACACATCTCCTCCTGCCGGTACTAAAGCTTTGGTGGTAGCAGTGTGTCTTTGCACATATGAGACTGTTGTTCTTCCCAGGGGAAACTCAGTGCTTCCCAAATCCAACCAGACCTTCATTAAACTCCACTGTGACTCACTTCTAATTCACATACAGTGTACTCCATCCACTGGCATTTTCAAGACCTCCTTCATGGATCTGACCATGGTCTCACTCCCACTTCACAGACTGTTTCCCCTGTAGCTTCAGAGTATGTTTTAAGAACAATTTTTTTCATTAATATAGAGTAGTTTGGAAGCATAAATCTTTTTTCCATTTGTCTAGATTAAAATAGGAATGTTAGACGTGTGCATTAAAAGATTAAAACCTCTGCATGTTCAGTGTTAGCAGGAGAGGTCTGTACATTACATGGATGTGATGTTGTTTCAGTTTACGGTCCCTTTAACAGAGTTCTATTCAAAATCCATGTCTTAGGAGTTCATAATCTTTCCAGACATAAGTTTTTGCTTCAAGGCAAACCCTAGTATCACTTGCCAAGGCAGAGGTTTAAGAGAATATATAGGAGATATAGGCAACCCATAATACACTGACCCTAGCCACTCCCCTACAAATTTAAGGTTCTTCTTGAGGACAGCAGAGAGCTGTCTGTCCCTGCACGCCCAGAGATCAGAGCTTCTTTGTTCATTATTCCTTCTGGATATTGTTCAGGGAAACCTGAAGTTCAGTCAGTAGCTTGTACTTCTCTGCCCACAGCCTGCTGTGTATTGCTGATACCATTTAACTACCTGATGATTCCGAAACTCAGGCTACGAAGAAAAGCATCTTTCTTTGACACCTTATTTCATCTTGTAGCAAACAGAAGCAGTGTCTCTAGCCCACATCTGAGATGGACACTTATCTGGGTAGAGACCACAGCCTGAGCCAATACTTGTCAGGATTTAGACAGCTTGAGCTGAGGAAGGAGACCTGGAAAACTTTGAAATTGAAGTGGGAGAGCTATGTAAAGACACTCAGAATTATTTAAAGGAGGTGGGCACAACAAAGAGGAAGGACTCTTTTGCTGGTTCATGAAAATGAAATATGTGCAAGGCTTAATCTGTCACCACTGAAATCAATAAGAATTTTGTCAGTGAAGCAAAACAAAAGCAGAAATGGAAACAACATCTCACATTTGCTATGTTAGACTCAGACAAAATGCTGTAGTTAATAGCCTACAAGATTAATAAATAATGCACTACAGAAAGGGGATGATTTTAAACTTCTGTTTTCACAGCATGAGTGTGTCATGATCTGGAGACTTTTGAAGCTTGTAGAGGCTGCTTACATTGAGTCATATTTAGAAATAGATTTTCTATTTGGATAGTCATGCTAAATCTATGAAGACACCAAACAAAAGAACATGTGAGAAGGGAAAAAAGATAGAACTACAACATAGAGTTTAAGCTGCATGCACAAGAATAGAAAAGAATTTGCATAAAATTTGCTGTAAATAATTTATTGTTGAAGTAGACCTCATAAACTTTAAATTCTTGGAATGTAAAAGGCAAAGTATTTCTGTAAATTATTAATGTTTGGGAACCGATCATATAAACCTCAGAGGCCAACTCCTTATCCAGTATAAATGAAAGCATCTGGCTTTGTATCTTCAAGATTATAATGAGATAGCCACTGAGCAGTCACTATGGAAAGCATGGTATTCAGAAATTAATATCTCTCTAGGCACAGAACATATAATGAAGATAACAAGGCAGAACATGACTTGCACTATCACATCAAAACCCAGGAATTAGTCACGCAGGCAGCAGACCCACCCTGAGAGACAGCAGAACAGGCGCTCTAGGCCTGAGCTCTAGGACACAGAAAGTGGCAGATGCATACTTCAAGGGCTGCAGTTTTGCAGATGCATTGGAAACACCTAATGACTGCAGAAAGAAAGTACCTGTAGAAATCCTCACCTCTCCTACCATCAGCTATTTTAGCAGCTCACAGAGGCAAGAAGATACTCAGCAGTGCACTAGTCAGTAAACATACATTTCAGCATTCATAGTTTGATTTAGAAGCATTTCAAAACTGAAAATTGCAAGGTTGCACATTGGTTGACATGCTCAAAAATTATCTGCCTTATCTTCGCTGAAATTTTGCTTACCGAGGTGTTTAGCTGAAGCCACAGGCCAGACAAGCACCACTTGCACTTAGCATTGAGACTGACCCAAATATTACCATGTAGTGGTAACCTCATGGCAAAACACTACTGCTGAGAAGTGAAGAAATTATACTGTTTATACTGTGAAGTTATACTGAATTGGGCATATCACTGTCAGTTATGGACATCAGTAAATGAAGCTCCAGTCTCTGCCAGAGGCATGGGATCTGCTTTCTGGCATCTCTCTGGGGCATCTCCAGGAGGGAGGCATTTGCCAACCAGTCTCTGCTGATAGCAGAGACAAGTGACCCCCCATCAAGGAGGAGGAAGACAAGCTTTGAAACAAACAAACAAAAATTCTGAGATTCCCACAGAGTCAAATATTGTCAGATCAGGATAGTGTAGGGTAGATGTGTTACCTTTCCTCCTGAAAGTTCAGATGCTACAAGTAAAGTGCCAGTGGAGAGCCTTTATCTGCATGGCAGTTACACCATCACAGTTCCATCACAGTAGAGTCCCTACAGAGTCATCAGGATTGAATGGACCATGAAAACCTAATTACATAATTACACTGCTAATTTGTCCACAACTGAATGACCCAAGTTCTTGTTTGACAGATCCATATTGCTACCCACACACTACCCTTGCAGGTACCCCAAACACACACCCTTGTCAAGGTCTTCAAGGCTGCAGTTTCTTTAGTCAGATCATCTCCCACAAACCCCAAACAATTAACCTTTGGGTAAGTAGCAGAGCATTATCAAGCCACCACAATTCTATCCAAGTCTGGTATTTCAGGGCAGTCAAATCTAGGATTAGGTCCTATTTTGGGAGCTGTATTTGTTAGAGACATTTCTGCAATTTACAATTGTGGTGGTTTAAAACTAACCTTCTACCCTGAGTCTAAATTACAAACATAGAACAGGAAACTTCCAAAGATGTTGAATAGAACAAAAAAAATAGTAAAAGGTAAATAAAATAGAGGGTTGAATGCAAAACATAAACAATAAATAGGTCTATATCATTCCATTGGATTGTTAATTAGTATATAGTGTGTTGCACAAATTGTTCTTTCTTCCTTCTCTCTTCCTTGCTCTGGCTGCTGCTGGTTAGTGCCTATGCATGGCTTTGTTGACCTTGGTTGAGATTCTTGTTATGGCTAAGCAGATAGCAGCAGTGGGTCCTGACTTCTCTCTGAAGCGGAGAGATATTCCCCTGTCCAGAGGACTGGGGGAACAATTCAAAGGGGCCCTTGCTCTTGTTTCTGAATTGTAAATAATTGTAAATATATTTTGTGCATAACAGTGTGTTTTTATTCTTTTAGATTTTAGCTAGCTTGTAAATATAGCTTCATTTTACTTCCAACCCTTCTGAGCTAGTCTGGTGAATTTATTTTGGGGGTAATTTCAACCCATCACAACAGTCCTCAGAATGCAACAGGGTCTGATATCATCATTTTCTAAATACTCTCTGTACAGCAGATGTTTTATGTGCACAGTATGCCTCAAGCACCTGCCATCTGCTTTTTACCTAACAAGGTGTTCATGTTTTTTAGTCAAAAGGATAAAACGTCGAGGTTTTGCCTCCAAAAGAAAATGCAGGGGTTCTTCGGTTATTTTTCATACTCCTGAAAAGCCTTGTTAGAAATTCCTGGGGGGGGGG
>VWZE01016296.1:415381-431558 GCA_013396675.1 Eubucco bourcierii | reverse complement strand
GAGAGGAAAAAAAAAAAAAAAAAAAAAAAAAAAAAAAGCAGTATGAATTCCCAAGCTTTACAACATGGCCACAGTTCCACCTCAATGAGACCTTAGACATTGGCAATGCTCTGAAATCATGATGGCAAATATAAACCCAGCATATGTGGAAATAAGTTGTATTCACCACTGACAAACCTGGGCAAGGAAAGTTGTGCTAACAGGAGTGTTTGGAGAAAGTGTGTTACCCATCCCAAAGCAGACAGCTGCAATCACCCAACCAATAAGCACAGGCACTATCAAACAGATCTGTTGATATGCCAGGGAGGTGAGCAGTGAATGAAAACTCATTATTAACAGAGCAGAAGCAATTGGTTGTTCAAACAGGAGCAGACAAAAGATAACAAACACACATGTAAACATCCCAAATGTACCAAAGGCAGCTGAGGAGCAGTAAATGGGACAACTCAAACTGTTCTCTGCACACTGTGCCCCCAGTCTGACGAGATGTTGCAACCCATGGGGACTCTTTCCCACAATCCCCAGGCCACCTTCTGTGGATAACCTTCTGCACAACCACTGCCATTCTGAGCTTGCCTGCTCATGCTCTCAGCAAAGTGGCAATTTCAAGGGTGACTTTTCTTACCCGTGAGGTGAAAATGGAACTGGATCAAAAGCAAAGCCTCTTTTACCAGAGGTCACCCACACAGCAGCTATCATCAGCACGTGATATCTTTGGTATACAGAGGAACTGTGGAAGATGATTGACAGTCAACAGCAATGAAATTGTGAAAAAATCCACAGCTGCAACCCTTGCTAAGAGTTACAGTGTTTGCCCCATGCCCAGTCCACAGAAGATAACATGTCCACAGCACCCTCTTCAACTGCAGCTCACATTTTTTACACCACCAACTGTTGGCAAAACCTGATTAATGCCCTTTTTTACTTTGAGGATTAAGAACAGAATGACTTTTACAGGACAAAGTCTGTTCTGATGGTTGCAAAACTCAGGCCAAGGCTGTGGAGAGAGACTGCAATCTCATCAGTCACCCATCCCTCCACTCTCCATGTGGAATAGAATTCCCTCACATTCCAGCTTCCTCCCATTTCCAAACCATGCTTTTTTCACCCCTCTGTGGTTCTGAGGGTAGGACAGGGCTGCACAAGATACCCCTACCACTACTCTATCCAAATGGAAGCCCAGGAAATGTCACAGAAAGGAGTACTTCCTCCTGCAGACATGAGGAGGAGTGAGGGCAGGGCAGCAACTGCTGCCACAGCACTTGCTGCTCCTTACACGTTCCCTCTTCTTTCTGTGTTGTCTGCCTTTCCCCATTTGTGGACAGAGCATTGTAAAACATTGTGTTATCCAGGGCAAGTGTGAGTTGCATTGCTCCATGCCATGTTCCACTCTGTGCTCACAGGCAGCACTCTGCCACAGCTCGGTAAATATGTAACAGCAAAACAGATCCTTCATTCAAAGACGCTGGAAAAGACAACACATAAATAAAAGCTTTCCTGGCTCAAAACGGTGAGCACAGCAAGTTAGTCTGTTCAGATCACAAGCAATTGGTTTGTTGTTGAGCACAACAGCTCTGCAAAATCCCACCCAATCCCTTACAGAACACAAGGAGGTCTGGGTGCCATGAGACAGAAAGCTATCAATTTGGTGGGGTAGCAATTTGGTAGGGGGAAAGTTAAAAATAAGAAAGAAAAAAAAATAGGGTAACACAGATTTCTTTGCATCCTACTTGCAGACACTACAGCTGCTGCTTCTGTACTACACATCCAGATAGTGGTGGCCAGGACAACTCTTCATCTCAAGTCTAGAAAGTCCATAGGACTTGAGCTCTCCCATAGAGAGAGAAAAGAGGCCACACAAACCATTGACTTGTGGGAAATGGCAAATCAGATACACAGAGCTATGAGCAAGGATAGGATGGGACATGTTCAGAAGTCCTCATAATGCTTGTGCTAAACCAGGGATGCAGGAAGTTCCCAAATTACAGGATGCAAGAGCGGAGTCTTTATGGAAGGAACATAGAGACATACGTAACTGCTGCATACAAAATGCACTTGGTCTGAAGAGGCAAAATGTGCAACTCTCTGGTATGTAAACACAACAACCGAGTAGATATTATCATGATGAACACCCTTCCTTTCACTGTTAGCATTGCTGCCATCTGACACCTCAGACTTTTGGAAGAAGCCTTGGGAGATAGCAAGCTTTAAGTGTGCTGCCTGCCAAGCAGAAGGGAGAATCTACAAGCAGAAACCACAGGAAATATCCAGTTGCCTAAAACGAGAATGCAGGAAGTTGAGCAGAATGATGTCTCCTACCCTCAGCACTGACCAACTCAGCAATATTCTATCTAGTCTGAATATCTTTCACATGGTCTAGTTCAGGTTTCCTAAACATACATAAAACCAAATGAGTAATTCTTGTTTTGAACAGCTCCTCGATGGCACTAAGTCAGCAACACACCACACTGAATCTGTTTGCAGAGGCACACCCTGAGCTTGGGTCCTTTCTTCTTGCTAACAGGGGAGGGAGTTGTGGTAGGTTAGGAAATTCCCCCTCACCCCTGTCACTATTGAAATTTACCAGACTAGGTCAGATGGCTTGGAAGTAAGATGAAGCTCTATTTACAGCAAAGCTAAATTCACAAGCATATATACACAATATATTTACAATGCGTATAATTGTATACAAAGTAGAAATAATATAGAAATCCAAACTGCCTCCCAGACAAAGAAACTGCCCAGAAGGGCTCAGAGCTACCCTCTCTTTCTCTCTCTACTTTCCCAGACAGACAAACAAAACAACCAGCAAGCTTATATTGTTTTCTGTTAGCTGAGATCAGTGGAGAGACATTGGAGCGGAGGCAGAGTGAGAAGGAAGCAAATAGGTCCAGCATCCCAGACCAGAGGGGGGCAAATGGTTTACTTTTTGGCTTTTTATCCCTCTCAGCAAACCAATGAATAATATAGACTTCATCATTATTTTCTTTTTACAACCAATGATCTAATTTCTCTCATGAAAATGTTCCAATTAGCCTCAAACCAGCACAGGACTTCAGTGGTATTCATAAACAGATCTGCCCAGAGGTGATGAAACCACTTAAGCAGGGCACAACCTTTCCTTCCTTCTGTTGTCTGTCAGAGGTGGTCATACTGCCAGCAGCAGCTTTGTGGGGGTAACCAAGTAACTACAGGAAAATGGGAAGATGCAGGGTCAAGAAGAGGCTGTAGGTTGATACCCTTTTGTGCCCAGGAGAGCAGCCTCTCCTTGTGTATCAGATTCTCCCAAGCAGTGCATTTAAATGAGATATTTAGAAGTTCCTCAGAGAAAACAAACAAGCAACAAAAAAAAACCCAACAAAACAAAAAACAACCAACCAAAATAAAAACCTCAACCAAATATAAAGAGCATTTTTACTGTTCTTTTAATGTGAGTGAGTTTAGTGGCTGATCTCAAAGATGGTACTCCCTAGACTCCTGCAGTGGGTGCTTCCATCACAGATAGCCCCAGATCCTCTAGTCCAGGAGCTTCATTTAGCAAATGAGGAGTGGGAAGTTAGAAGAGCAGAACAGAGAGATACAGCACTGATGAAAAACACGTGCCCTATTTCTACAAGAAGAACAGATCTAGGCAATCCTCTAAACCATGAGCTATTCTGCACACTTGCCTACAACTGAGAAGAACATGTGCCAGAGAGAAGAACAGCCATGTGTTTTGTTATATCCCACAGGTGTTAAATGCTTTCCAACTTAAGAGACCAAGGTAATCACTACCTTATAAATATATAAATGTTTCCATTGTTAGAAGTAATTAAGGCAAAACCCTACAGTTATAGCAGCAAATGTACAGCTTTGGTTTTGTTTCATTCTGAATCTGTTCCCTGAATCTGTTTCTACCTCAAGACAAGCAGGGCTGCAGAAGGAAAGCAAGATATAAATACAGAGGAGACTCTGATCCAGCCCAAACACAATGTGATTTTTCCTATATCGGTCCTACAAAGCTTTCATGATACCTATCAGGTGAGCTGAGACCCTGAGCAGGACATGAGCAATAAGCAGCGTCACAGATACTCCACTGATGAGCTGTAAAATGCTCACTGAAGGTGGGACCATGAACAGCATCGGCTCTTGATCATCCGACAGGTTTCCAGCAGTCTGGGTGATAGAGAATAGCTGCCTTTGGTTTCCAGAGTAGCTTTAAGAAAGGAGTATGAAAACTGGCTATTGCTGACTCTGCTGCTGGAATGACCCAGACAATCACAAGGTTTCTTCATAATGAGGATAATCAAAGGGAATTCAAGAAGTGTTTGACCTAGTTCAAGAAACTTCCCATTGGATTTGAGACTTAAGAAAGTATTAACTGAAGCAAGTTTCAAAACATTCTACTTAAAAATCCTTTAGGCCATCAGAGCACTCAGACTTCATTTTCACTCCTACTGTGTCCTGTAGTTTGCCTTTCCTGAGCAGGCAAAACTGAAAGGTAGAGGGGGGAAGAAAAAAAATCAAAACAACAGAACATGAAAGACTTTTGGGTTATGTGCCATAAACCAGAAAATACAAGACAATAGGACAGGCTACACTTCTGCAATCTACCTTTAACACCAATTTGCTGGGACATCTTGCTGAAAAGCACAGCAGACATCCCATTTGTTTCAGACCTTTCAGGGATTTTTATCATCCCATTTCAGCAGCAGCTTGCACAAATGATCTTCAGCATTCATTCAGCTCCTACTCCACAATTAGAAAAATATATTCCCAGTGCTGTCACAGAGGAAAACCAAGAGGTAGGGTCTCTCTCAGACTCGCACTCTTAGAATGGCTGGATGCACCAGTCCCCGAGAATTTTTAGAGTTGCCTATTATGTCAATGTTATATAGGAGCATTTTCTTGTATTCTTCCATAAAAATAAAACCCACCATCTCCAAAGAGATCAAAGTGCCTCCCATTTCAGAGCTGACTTGCCCATTTTAACAAAAGGATCCCATTAAGTTGCTCTCCCCCAGCCCAGCAGACTACAAGCTGTGGTGAACATGGATGGGGAGGCAGTGAACATTACCTCTTTGTGCCATTATACAAATGTCTGGTAACAACAACGGCTAAAAAGGCTGAGAATTCAAATGACTTAGCATCTAAGTAAGTTCACTGGAAATACTTTCACTTTTTTGAACTAATAGATAGCCTGAAGATATGCAGAGACTGGAAAGTGCATTCAATATGCTGAATCTGATGTCGCCGTGTGTTTACTTCAGTACAATTTCCAAATCAAAATACTGAAGCAAATGGTCTTCCCCCAGGGAACACATGTTTGAACACAGTCATGGGGACCAATTTAAAAGCAGAGATACAACTGAAATGTTTTCATTATTTTAAGGTTTTAGCCACCTCTATCAGATAGAAGTTATGATTCATAGAAAGGACAGGACTCCACCAGAGACGAGGATGAAAACTTAATTTCCTTTTCTCCAATAGTGGAGTGGTGGAATGTAGGAGATTGTCTTCCTGAGGGAGATGCTGCCTCACCAAGCTAGCATCTGGTATTTTTAAAAGCAGCAGTAATGTTTTCCAAGGCAGTTGCAAACACAAAACAAAGTCTCTGCAGCTCTTCTCCCCAAGAAATATTATTTTTTTCCCTCTTGTATTTGGTTCCAAATTAGGTTTGCAAGTGCTTCCCTATTTTCTAACAACAAGTGAAGCAGTATGCGTGAATGACTTGGGGAAGCAAGAGAACACAGCAGGTTCATTGGAGGCTGAAACACATGTACAAGTTCACCACCTTTCAATCTAAAAATATATTGTTATTGTTATTATTATTATTATTAATATACTGTTTACATTTCAGCAATATCTTGGATCAAGGCAGAATGAAGGCATCATTTTATCAGGTTCTCTACATAGTTATGAATAGACAATCCCCACTCCTCTATAGTTGTTTACAGGACAATGCTGGCCCTACCTTCACACAACTTTTCCCTGACCACACATGGGCACTCCTAAACTGTGCAAGGGTTCACTGCCACTGCGTGCAGAACAATGTTTCGAGTTACACTGTACAAGTAGCGTTATATTGTTATTTTGCATGGGTAAATAAGAGAGCCTGGCAGCCTAGCAACTTAACAACAGAAGACACATTCAGAAGTAAACTAATAATTGTGGGTTTAGAACCATTTTCCTTTCCCCACTTGTGATCTAGATTTTAGCAAGATCAGTAAAGCATGACTCAAAAGAGTTGGGTTCTATTTCCAGTGCTGGCAATGTTTTTCTGACCTTGAGTGTCTGTTTCTAGTTTCTAAATTTACAAAATAGAGATGATAAATTTCCTCCACTTTGGACAGATTTGGAGATCTTCAAATGACAAGTGCTATATAAAACAGAGTAAGTTGCTGCCAGCATACTACCTAATAGACGGTCTCTTAGACAGCAAAGCAGCAGGCAGAGTTAGCAATCCCTAAGCAAGTTTCATGCCCTGTTCAAACATGAACAAGAGAACTTATCTTTTAGATAAGGTCAGACCCCTGACTGAGAGAAAGGACTTCTTTATTTGGTATAGCCTATTCTGCCCCGAAGTTTTGACAAGTGGGGATTCATCAGTAAATACTTTAATGAGAGGTATTGATTGCTACTGTGCTATCACCAATTCTCTGGCTTAGCAATACCCTTGTGTTTCTCTGTTGTGATTCTGAAATCGAGTCAGTGAGCAGTTTGCCAGTAAGTTGGCTCTACAACCAAGCCTTCACCACTTTTCAACAGCACGGATTTAACTGCTGTAACTACAGCAGAATGAAGTCTGTGCTTGTGCCATAAATGAAAGGGGGTTGTAAACTGAAACTGGACGCAAGGCTTTAAATTACACGTAAATTCTCACCAAGGTTATAAAAGGGTCACTTGAATATGAAACAGAGGTAGTGAACAAAACTTGGAATAAGTTTTTATAGAGAGAGGAATCTAGGCCAAATGGAAACACGCTAAGTATAATTTATAATGAGCAATATGTAAAAACCTATCCAAATCATGGAGCTCAAAATGAGAATAAACAGTGATCTTCCAACAGGGACAAGTACAGATAAGCTAAGTATCTGCTAAAAGGCTGAACTCTGAGTAACCCTTGTCTAATCAGCTGGTAACACCCAAAGTCATCACTATGTTTCACTAATGGCCAAAAAGGACAGCAGCAAATATAGTACATGCTTCAACGTTTCTAACCTGGAATTCAGTACCTGTCATCATGTACAACAGAAAACGATTGTTGTTGTGCAGCAAATTGTGCAAAAACATAGACGTGCAATCCACTTCTGCCCCTGATGAGCACGGCTGATCCTGCAAAACAACCGATGTGCCCAACAAGGTGGAACGATGCCTGCAGCCACTCAACTGTTTTGATAAAGAACAAACAAATGAACAAAAAAAAAAAAAAAAAAGAGCTGAGTCTCACCCTAAGCACACATCATGTATTCATCCCCATCTTCATCTGCACACACATCAGCGAAGGTCAGCGTTATCACTTTGAAACCAGAAATGCATTAAGTGTAAACATGTGGAAGAGTGCTGCCCACAACAGGAAACAACAGAGAATGCCTCTTTCAAGTATTTTTACACACTTCAAAGTGTTTTTACAGTTTCCAAGGGTCCTTGACAGTTCTAGTCCCCCTATTTCAAGAGGAACATAGAACTGCTTGAGAGAGTGCAGCGCAGAGCCACAAAGATGATTAAGGGAATGGAACTTCTCTCTTATGAGGAGAGACTGAGGGATCTGGGGACCTTTATCTTGACTGAGAGGTGACCTCATCAATGTGTATAAATATGTAAAGGTGAGTGCCAGGAGGATGCAGCCAGGCTCTGGTCAGTGATGCCCAACAATAGGACAAGAAGCAATGGGTGGAAGTTAAACCATAGGAAGTTTCATGTAAACATGAGGAGAAATTTAGGGTGACAGAACACTGGAACAGGTTGCCCAGGGTGGGCTGTGGAGCCTCCCTCGCTAGGGGTATTCAAAACCCACCTGGACACATTCCTGTGTGATCTGGTATAGGTGATCCTACTCTGGCAGGAGGTTGGATTGGATATCTTTCAAGGTCCCTTCCAGACCCTGACATTCTGTGACTGACAGACCAAATCCAGCACAGAATGAAGCTATTGAGATATCACAAGGATGAGCCCAGGGATGTGGTTGAGGTCCTGTCCCTGAAGACATTCAAGACCTAACCTGATACAGCCCTGGTCAGCCTGATTTAGCTGGAGGTGTCCCTGCTCACTGCAGGAGGGTTAGACAACATAACTTTTAGGGCCCCACCCAACTCAATGCAATCTATAAATCTGTTAGTGCAAGGAGGTCCTCGAAGCACTGTTAGACAGCAGCGGAGAGAGCAGCCTGGGTGGTTGGAAAAATGCATTCCCCAGGTAGAGCTGTAAGGGGGGAAATTGTTCAACCATCATGTTTGTTTTCAGAATGATGACTGCCTTTCAGTCATTGTTTGGTTTCAGAGGATAGAGGTCCTGAGCCCTTAGCCTAGGACACATTTACTTCTTAACTAGATAGACCCTTAAAATATGCCCATTAAATGACAGTTTTAATACAGAAACCTTTCTCCTCACCCCAGTCTCCTCCAGACCTCTGGGAACAGTAACCATTGTCCAGTACTTCATATCTTCCCTGAGGTGAGTCAAATGTTCACTGAGTGTTGAGGACAACATCTGACTAGCAAGCAGGCATTATTCCCACCACGGGAAAGAGGAAACGTGCACACACACGAGAAATATGACCATGTGTCATGCTGGCATCAATCACCTCTCACCAAAGAGAGCAGCCAGCACTGCAACGATTGAACTATCCAGGACAACAGGGCACTTACTGTGGCCTGTAAAGCCACACTGCATTTTCTCAAGCTAGACAGCAGAAAACAAAAGGTGAATTCTAGACAGCTGAAGACATGAGGTCAACAACTGCCCATTGCAATCACTAAGCACAGCAGAAGAACTTGGCCAGCTCAACAAGTATCTCAAGCGTCTCTTGCCAGGTACTTGAGTTTCCAGCAGGGAAGCTGTAGTTTCTTCCAAAACTGTTGTCTTCTTAAACAAACTGGACAGATTGTTGTGGAGATGCTAAGAGAATGTCAATCTGCTAAATGTCAGAAAGATTTTGACTAAACTAGGAAGAAAAGTAGTTCAGAATTGCAGTTACATAATTAGTAACAAGTCTTTAATTCTACATGTTTGGATAGTGAGGCTGATTTAGAATCAATTGCTGAAGTGGAGCAGCCAAGAGGACAGATTCAGATCTTCTTTACATCAGTGCAAACATGGAACAGCTCCACCAAAGCCAAAAGAATATGTAATGCTGCAGCAGCCCCAAGCCTTACAGTTTGTTAAAAGCCAATTTGACACCTTAATTCTTTTCTTAATAATCTTTTTACCTAGTCATGAAATGTATCCAGGTCCAGGAAGACTAAAGCTCCTCAAAGGCTAGGCATGATCCAGGAACAGATCCTGGGGTGATCAGACCTTATGGTGACTGCTTGTTTCAATACCTGAAAGCTCAGGCCCCACAGTCCTTTCCTTCATGTAATCTGTTTTTGTAAAGAGTAGTTTCACCAAGAAAAATACCTTCAGAAGGCAGTTTGTACCTGCTTGAAATGTTGGACTACAGAGTCAGACTTCCACTGCAGACACTGCACTTCCAGCAGGCTACTAGTACAGAATGAAGCTCTTTTGAAATATGTAAGCTTCTTTAAACTGACAAAAGAGCAAGCAAATCACAATCTGTATCTGAAAGTTTTGTGAACTGTCTTACATTTTACACATTCATTTACAATCTGCAGGAGACAGTCAATTGACCTACACCACAATGCTCAACATCTTCCAGCTTAGAAATGCTGTCAGTGTTCCAGTTTTCAGTGTTCCATCAATTGAATCTTGAGTCACAAGGACTGAGTGAGGGTGGTGCATGTCAGCACAGAAAAGCTGCTGTGTTTAATTGAACTAAAACATTATCTTCTCCTCCTTGAAGCTGTTACTACTAGCAACGCTAGACCCTGTTATCAATATGTCTTTCAAAGGAAGCGAGGTCAGAAATGTCAGGAAAGGTCTTTTTACAACAGATGAACAAGAGTGGAACAAATCAAAAATAAAGCAGAAAACATGTCAATAAAGCTAATACCAGCTGCTTTGGACACACACTAAAACACATTACAGAAACGTACCACATAGAGTTTCAGACCCTTTCATAATCTCCTTTTGATGACTTTAACATGGCAGGCTTGGATGAGTCAGTGGGAGGTTTGCCCAAGTAAAAACCTCAGAATTGCACCCTCCAGAATTATCTTAACCAAAATTCAGAGAACTTAACAGTCTTGATGTACTCCCACAATGCACTTTGTGTCATTTCAAAGATGAATTCTGGCTTACCAAAATTCTTTGGCTAGTTAAAACACGAGGACAAAAATAGTGGTTCCTACCAAAATGAAAGAAAAATAACAACCTCAAAGCCATTTGTCTTTGAAGTTATGCTACAAATATGAAGGTGGCATATGGCAGTCACACAGGGTTTTCATCACTTCTTGTAGCACTGAATAAGAGGGAGGAATGTTCAAAATGCAGATTTTGGTGGTTGAGTGGGGTGTAAGGAGATGGGGGGGAAGGTCATTGAAGGACACTGAAGAAGGAAAGCAGCAGGATGGAATTTGAGTTTCAACTTCTGATGAGGGTATGTTTTATTAAGCATGAAATAATGGACAATAACACTTTCTAAAGAGTCACTACTGGCTTGTACAAGGAATATCAACTAAGGCAAATAGAAGAAATGTCCCAGTTTCCAAGTCACTGTTTCAAGAGTTGGGGTTCAGCACAAAATACTTCATTCAAGGTCACATAGGAAGTCTAGGATATAGCAGGGAAATTATGGCAGGTGTGAGGCCACCATCCCACTTCCTGACCACTCTCCTTCACCATACTATTCACAATCCAACCACACAGAAAAACTTTCCTCTGCAACTGCACAGGTCAGATACATCAGTGAAAGGAGTGGTTTTCCGAGGAGAAAGGTAGAGGAAGCAGCAACATATTCCTTGTGCCAGCTCTTCTCATACCATTAAGTTTTTCTTATACTATCTAATTCATCCCTCAACTCACACTGCCATCCCTTTTTATTTTTGCTCAGTATTCTACTACTCTCTTACACACACAACTGCTAGGAAGGGCAGTCAACATTTCTGCAATACCCACAGACTCTGAAGACCTAAAACAACACAGGACAACTTATCTGCGCTCAGCACAAGGTCTTGCTGTACCAGGATGCTGGCTGCTACCCAGGGCTCTTCCTGCACACCTGGCAGCTTGCATGTGTTTACAGGGGCTTTTCAGCAGCAGCATGAAGACTTTCCTCTGAGCAAAGCACCTCCTGAAGCCAGTGGACAGAAGCTGAGGCCACCTGGCCCAGAGCTGCACTTCATGTCACAAAGGGGATTTTACCCAGGCTGCTCTTAAGAGGATTAGAGAATCATTTACTCACAGAAAACAACAGTCACATCTGCTGCTCCAGTGCAAGTCGCTCTTATCTGCTCTCACAAAGCTCATTTCTGCTCGCTCCTGACAACTTCTCATATGATGGGATCCTGCCACATAATAGAGATGCTTGCAAAGAACAGGGGGTTGGATACAGGTGGATGATGAGCACCAGATCATGTGTATTCCAAGTGCTTGGCAACCAGCTTCATCCACAACGCAATGCAGTTTAAAAACAGCAGTACTCACAGCAAGAAACAGTCCCAAGTTTTGGAGGCTGCATGTGCACAGCAGGCTGGATATCACTGAGCAGTCCAATTCCTGAGGCTTCAGGGAGGATTTTGTTCCAAATCTGCAAATTTTTGACCAACTATTTAGCAGTTCGAGTTAAGCTTTAAAGCTCTGCTCTCATGAGATATTCCCAACACACTTCCTACATCAGAGACTGGAAAATCATTGTGTCAGACATACAGGTATAAAATGGTACCAAACTCATACATCTAAAAGTATGAGGAAAGAAAATCAAATTAAGCAGGAGAAGACCTAAACCTTGCCTGCTTTTCTTAGTTTCTTGAACTCTAGGATACATGCAGACCAGCCACCTTGACTTTTCCTCCTTTCCATTGGTAAGATCAAGAAGATGTCTATAAGTTGCTTTTACAGATTTTACAAATAATGTGGAGGGTTCATTGTTTAGATTTTATAATTAGAGTTGCAATTCGGACTTGAAGCTATGGCTTTGTTTTTAATAAATAAATGAATAAATAAATACATACATACATAAATCCAGGATTTCCCATATGACCCCTAAGCAAACAAATCCTCATCCTATAACATAATGCTCTTCCACAGGATTGAGCACCCTTTCGTCTCTGAGGTGGCCCAATCAGTTCAGGATTAAACACCATACTCTTTCTTGTCCCACTGTAGCATACCTGATGCATGGATTAGTGATGAACATTCTCTGCCTCATCTTTTGATCATTAGTAGGATTGGCCAGGATGTACAGTGCATGTCAGGATGGATGCCAGGGAGCAGGGACAAAATGAGTCGCAGAATGAATCACAGAAACATTCTGGTTGGAAAAGACCCTCAGGATCACCAAGTCCAACCCATAACGCTACTCTACGAGCTTCACCCTAAACCATACCCCCAAGCACCACATCCAAATGACTTTTAAACACATCCAGGCTTGGTGACTCAACCACCTCCCTGGGAAGCCCATTCCAATGCCTGACCACTCTTGCTGGGAAATTTTTATTTCTGTTATCTAATCTAAACCTACCCAGTTGCAGCTTGAGGCCATTCCCTCTTGTTCTATCACTAATTACCTGTGAAAAGAGACCAGCAGTAAGTGCTCCACAATGTCCTTTCAGGTAGCTGTAGACAGTGATGAGGTCTCCCCTCAGCCTCATCTTTTTCATACTAAACAACCCTAACAGGGCACAGTGAGGAGATGGATCTGGTGGATATCATCTGACTTGTTACTAAAACCTCCCATGAACCAGGTTTCTCCTGGAGGAAACAAGTCCTAGTTCTTATCTTCCCTTACCTCTGGAATTTATTTCTCAAGCATTTGACTGAAGTAGTCAGAATTCATAGAATACCTGGTTGGAAAAGATCCCAAGGATCATCTAGTCCAACCTTTCAGGGTAAGAATATAGTTTAAATGAGATGGCCCAGTTGGGCCTTGAAATGGTCTAATGGAGGGGAATCCACCACCTTCCTTGAAAGCTTATTCCAATGTTTAGTAGTTCAGATGGTAAAATATTTTTTTTCTGACATCCAGTCCAAATCTCCCCAGTAGCAACTTGTACTCATTACTCCAACAAAGTTAGGTGCCTCTTCCCTGCTGTCAAAGGACAGATTGCTCTTTGTTTTCTCATGCCTTCTCCAAGAAAGTCTTCCTTTCCCTTCCTATTCTCAAAGGAAATTAATCCACCACTTCTTAGTTTTCTCTCTGAAAAGATCTCCCTCTGTTTCATTATTCTTGTTCATCTCCTCTGGGCTCTATTAAATGTTACTACACCTTTTTCAAAGCACACTGCCTAAAACTGGATGAATTATTCCAGTTCAGCCTTCATCACTGAGAAGGACAACCACCCCATCTCAGCTCTGGGGCTCCTGCCAATTCCCCTGAGAACAGTATTTTGCTCTTGTGCAGCAGATTCATACCACTTGTTGCTGTTTGCCTCCCAAATCCCCACTGCGCTAATATCTACCTGCACTCATGAATTCTTCTCTCCAACAAGAGCATTGTATGGCTGTCCCTATTGAGCCATGTCTATCAATACCAAATTACTTCTCAAACTTTAGCATCAAGATGGTTTTGAATTTCTAGCAAGTGAAGTGCTCCTGAGTCTGGTTCACTGTACACCAGATATTGCAACTTACACTCAAATGAAATGACTCCCTTCAAACAACTGCATGAACTTAAGTCTGCCTCAGACATTAAGTCACTAAAAACACATAGGCAGGCATTTTTCAGATAATCTTCTTTCCAAATATAGTTAATTATCAGGTTTTAAGGTTACTTTTAAAAATCAGTTTCCAAGAACGATCTCATTGAAATCTCCATCAATCATACCTTGTGTTTTTGATTTAGAGTTTAGCTGTCCACAGTGAGATCAATACCACAGGCAGAGAGGTGCTTGCAGGCACTTGATCGATTGTAAGATTTTTCTCAGGTCAGTTCATTTATTTTTAAATGATTTATTGCACCTCGAACAAGAACAAATATTCCTTTAACATCACTCTCGACACCAATTCTAAAGGCTGCTCTTAGCTGCTTTCCTAGATAACCACTAATGAAAAGGCAGCAGCCTCTTGGACTGAAGGGAGTCCAGGAGCTCAGAAAAGTTTCATAAAGGAATTAGGAACTGCTGTGTCGGGTTAAGTCGCTGATCCAGTTAAAGGATTGAAGACATGGGCACATAACCAGTTACTTAAGTAATTACTCCCCAGCAAGCAAGCCACACTAATTGGAGATGTCCAAGCTCTCAGCCTGCTGAAAGGTGCAGTACCAAAATCATGGCCAGAATCTATTTCTGAGGGAAGGTTTGCTAGCAATATTCATTTCAGAAGCATCACTTCATCAAAAGCCTGACCTGAGTGGCACCTTAATTATCACACTGTCCCAGGTTGGGAACTATAGGGTTAAAAAAGTCCTCTAGGGACTTGAAGATTATTATTCAATCCCATAATTCTGCTATGTCTTCATAAGCTCACAGCAAGGCCAGCTTGTTCTCCCTTCCTCCCCCTCCAGTCTTGTGTCAGGCAGGAGCTGCATCATTGGGATAAACATGTAAGGATAGGCCTGGTTTGGGGCTTCCAGAGGCTATGCTTAGGCCTCTTGGATGGTAGAGGCATGGAGGGGGGGAGGATTGGAGCACTGATGATGATAGCTTTAGTTTTGGGTTGGGGAAAAAAATTCAGGGGGTTCGCTTATGGATTCTGTATCTGCTTTGTAATTTCTATCTGTAACACTCTGCAAATATAACTCTGTTTTTTCTCCAATTCATTTGAGAGTTTCACTCTGTCGGCTCAAACCCACGACACACACAAAGAATAATCAATACAGAGAGATTGTAACAAGTAGGCTACTTCACCAAATAAGTAGTATTTTAAGACTCTCCAAGAGAACAGGGAAAAGATAAAAAGGAGCTTACTAGCTATTGCTTCTTATCAGCTATTTCAGAGCTGCTCCAATGCTGTTAGATGTAGCACTGCATTTTCTGCACTCCTGGTGCAGCAGCAGGGAAAGCAAGAGCTGAGTGCTCAGCCCCCTCAAATCTGCAGCAAGGATCTCGGATGTTGTCAGCTTGGGAAGTCATTTGGGGACAGAACAAATACAGGCAAGGTTCAAGTAAGGACAACGAGGAGGGTCCCATTGGGGATGGGTGCCTGGCTAACAGCTGCTTTGGGAATGCAGAACCATAGCAGTGAGTGCCTGACCCAGCAATGCCATCAGCAATGAGCTCCTATCCGTGTCTCGTAAGACCCAAATGTTTAACTGAAGCTAAGCTGTAATTTAAATGCTCACCTTCTGAGATCTCCATTAAGGGGAGAAATGACACATCAGATCTCATCTTCACACAGAAAGAGCAGTTAAAGAATAAAAATAGTAGCAGCCAGGTGCTCCAGTTCCTCAACTTGATTGCATTTGGCATGTGAAATACAGTAAGTTCAAAACAGTAATTACAGAATAATGCATATGATAAAAAGACCCAACTCACAAAAATGAAAGCAGTTATAAGCAAAATTAGCTGGGAATTAGAATTAATGGAAAAATATGACTAATGATGGAGATATTTTACAAGGTGTCAGAAAATTGACAATTATAGGGAAAAAAATCTGATCTAGAGGGAAAAAATTCCATTTCATAAAATAGATCAAGTAAAAATAAAAAAAATAATTTTAAAATGAGTGAAAGAAATCTGATAGAATTATTAGATATTTTCATATCCATATTATATATAATACATTTTCTGTTTTCTTTTTTATATACACACACATAAATAATTTAATAATCAGGAATTGTTTTAAAAGTTGATTGAGAACAATGCACATTCCATCAGTCAAATCCATTACAGATGTAAGTATAGAATCATAGAATCATAGAATGGTAAGGTTGGAAGGGACCTCAAGGATCATCTAGTTCCAACCCCCTGCCATAGGCAGGGAC
>VWZE01016296.1:373134-414768 GCA_013396675.1 Eubucco bourcierii | reverse complement strand
TCGACTGTGCCACACAGCTTGGTGTCATCTGCAAACTTGCTGAGGGTGCACTCCATTCCTCTGTCCATGTCACTGACAAAGATGTTAAAGTAGCTGAGCTGACAGGAAGAAACCAGCAGTCATGAGGATACGGAGGATGTTTTCCAGTAATGACACCACAGAACAGGTGCCTTGGTATTTAGGAGGATGGGAGCTGAGGTATCCATAGGATTACTTGATGGACATATCCAGCCACATCATTGGAAGAGGGCCACAGTGCATTAAGTGAAACTCAAGAACACACTAACTAGGAAATGTAATGTCTAGGAAGAATTAATGAATAAACAAGAGATGTGGGGAAAGCTGGCAGAAGACAGCAGAGGGAGAGCAGACTCCAAGGATACAAACTTGATGCATCCTGAAGAAAATACCCCCTAATAAATAAATTCCACAGGGAAAGGAAACCTGCCCATTTCAACAACATCAACAACCATTAATGAAAAATAAATGTGATACAGATGTGAAAGAGGTCATGGTGAAAACCTGAGTTATTGCAGAGGACTGAGGTGATTATATGATGATTTAGATGATTACAGTCCTTGCCATGGTGTACAAGACGTGATGATTACACCTGAAACACTGTATGCTCAATGCAGTAATTTCTAGTCCAGCTCATCATTACAAGTGGAAGATTTGTAAGAATATCTAAGTAGAACTATTTCTGAAGTCAGCTGAAGCAGGATTAATCTGCATCATCCAACTAACAATCTTCCCCCCTGCAAGATAAAGTCATGCATCATATTTCAGATTCCAGAGTCCCAGGGTTAAAGACAGACATTTTCCAACATGATAAATATTTTAGCTTTTCACTGCTCTCTGCTCTTGAGAATGAGAGAAACTTGTTAAAATGAGCATTGCTACAACTGAACTCACAAGCCATTAAACTGAAGTTCTCTGACTGCGCTCTAATTGCCATGCAGAAAACATTTCATGGTGCAGATTTAAATATTAACAGCCTTTTAAAGTGAATGCAAACAGTGAAATATTTACCAGTAAGCAATGACTTTAAAGTGTATTCTACAATACTGAAAGACAAAATCAGAGCCCTGTTGGAAAGAGGTGCCTGACACAGGGGAAAAAACGGCTTTTGCTAACAGGTAGTAACTTTGCTTTACCTCCTCTTCAAGATTAAATATAATGAACTGAATGCCAACCAAACATGACATGCTAACAAAGCAACACCTATTTTTTTACAGGTCTGCTTAAAATACCTTTGTCTTGAATGCAGATAAACTGAGATAGCTGAAAGAAGCTTTTTCCACAGTATCTATACAAACTTGCCTCTATTCACCCATCCTGGAATCCTCCATTGCTGCAGTTGTTGGAGAGGGTCCAGAGAAGGACAGGAAGGCTGACAAAGGGTCTAGAGAATAAGTCTTATGAGGAGGGGCTGAGGGAGCCCACCTGGAGTACTGTGTGCAGTTCTGGAGCCCTCAGCACAGGAAGGACATGGAAGTGTTGGAGTGGGTCCAGAGGAGGGTCACGAGGATGATCAGAGGGCTGGAGCAGCTCTGCTATGAGGACAGGCTGAGAGAGTTGGGACTCTGCAGCCTGGATAAGAAAAGGCTTCAACGAGACCTTAGAGTAGCCTTCCAGTATCTGAAGGGGGCCTACAGAAAGGCTGGGGAGGGACTATTTACAAGGTCTTGCAATGACAAGACAAGGGGCAATGGGTTTAAACTGGCAGAGGGGAGATTTAGACTGGATGTCAGGAGGAAGTTCTTTACAGTAAGGGTGGTGAGGCACTGGAATAGGTTGCCCAGGGAGGTTGTGGTTGCTCCCTTCCTGGAGGTGTTCAAGGTCAGGCTGGACGAGGCCTTGAGTAACCTGTACTAGTGGGAGGTGTCCCTGCCTATGGCAGGGGCTTGGAACTAGATGATCCTTGAGGTCACTTCCAACCTTACCATTCTATGAAGTGGGATCATTTAGTCTGGAGAATAGGCATCTGAGGGGAGTCCCAATTGCTCTCCACAACTATCTGAAAGGAGGTCATAGTGGGGTGGGGGTTGGTCTCCCTAGCATCAGGTGATGGAACAAGAGAAAGTGGCCTGAAATTGTGCCAGTGGAGGGTTATATTGGATATTAGGGCGAATTCCTTTACTGAAAAGTGGTCAAGCATAGGCTGGACAGGAAGGTGGTGGAGTCACCATCTCTGGAGATGTTCAAGAAACATATGCACATGGCACTTCAGGACATGGTCTAATGGCCACAGTGGCCTTAGGTTGATGGTTGGACTTGGTGATCTTAAAGGTCTTTTTCCAATTCAAACAATTTTATGATTCTATGCTCCTGTGTGACCCACGCTTGATTGAATCAGAAGAGGTCTGGAATGAAATGTATCCATTGATCATTTCCTTGCCTTTTAAAGGAATGCTTGCTATATGCAGATGTCACCAAGTTGGGTGGCAGTGTTGATCTGCAGGAGGGTAGGGAGGTTCTCCAGAGGGACTTGGGTAGATTGGATGGATGTGTCAATGTCAATGGCATGAGCTCCAATGAGGCCAAATGCCAGGTCCTGCACTTGGGCCACAACAACCCCAAGGAAGAGGTTTGGGGAAGTGTGGCTGGTAAGTTGTCAGACAGAAAGGGACCTGGGGGTTGTAATAGACAAAAATTTCAATATGAGCAAGCAAGTAGCAAAGAAAACCAATGGCATCCTGGCTTGTGTTAGAAATGCTGTGTCCAGTAGGAGCAGGGAGGTGATTGTCCCCTTGTACTTGGCTCTGGTGAGGCCACAATGTCCAAGTTCCAGAGGGTAAAAGTGAGGACTGGGAGCAGGCAGATCTTCTTCTATAGTAGAAGATCACATTTGTGAGCTCCTAAAAAAACCTGAATGTGCACAGACTTCACAATGATGGTGACCAAAAAAAAATAAACAAAAATCCACCACACAAAAGCCAGGTAATGTGGATCTGTGATGCCTAAAAGTATCCTCAATTCATCAGGACAGAACTACTTTTTCCTTAAATTTAGTGGAATGCAGAAATGAAACTTTTTTTATCTCATTTAAAAAAAAAAATAAATCAGGGATGTCTACCTAGCAAATCCCTGCAAAGAACCACCTTACAGCCCTGTCCTGCCTGAATTCAGTGCCAAGATTTTAACTGGTTTGTACAAGACCAGGAGTGGGTCTTCCCATGCTGTGGATCTGGAGCAAAGGAGCCCAGTCAGAGCACAGACTCCTCTTTCAACACAGCATGAGCAACACAACACAATTTGAGCAAAAGCTCCCTAGTATATCCACAGCATCAAACCACATCGAAGGACCTTGGATTTTTTTATCTCTCGAGCAATGCAATAGCTGTTACATTTGGCACTGCCAACTTTTACTATTACCATGGCAGCAATGCTGTGTGTTGAACTCAAATGACCAAAAACAGGTCACCCAAGCTTGCACAGATTGGGAAAAGAGAGAAACCTGCAAGTGTAGTCAGCAGGGACCAGGGAAGGAGAGTATCTCACAGGAACAGATGATTGATGGTTTACAAGGGCAGCTACATGTAGCAGCCAGCAAAACCTGGGGATAGCAGGCAGGCAGTATCCAGCCGTCCTTTCCAGCAGTACTCCACATTTATTTTCTTTAGAGATTTCCCACACAGCTTTCCAGACTTCTAAGATTCATTAGCCTATCCAAAACAGGCACCAAATTTCCTGGGCTTCCTGCAAACCTGTTGCAGCTGGTCAGGAGTCTGTGTGATAGCCTCTGCATGAAGACTGCCTGCAGATGCAACGTGTACCAAGGGGAAAGAGGGTACCCCTGCACTTGCTATTCACACTGCATGCCCTGTGCCCAAATCACCACAGCTCATTAGGTAAAACAGGAGTACACAGAATAATTTTTCTTCTGCTTTATGAACTCAAACAGTTTAAATAGAATTGCAATGACTCAGATTATTCTTCTATGCTGGTCTATCCCAGCACAGAAGTTAAACAATTAATGATAAAACAAATGAAGCCAGTCCTACTCAGGGAATAAACACCTTCTGAGTGCTGGTCAAAAGCACAGTATTTGTGCACCTAAAACGCATGGTTCTGGTTGCAAAATATTCTGTGACTGTGCAGCTGCCATTCCTTTGCATCAGAGAACCAAGAACTCAGAGCCCCTGACAGTCAGGTCTCCAGTCACCCCTCTGACAGCCCAACTTAAGTACCTGCAACATTTTAAGATTTTCAGGCAGAGTGAACAATGTATTTCACTTGTGAACTCAACAATCTGTGTTCTGCAGAGCAGTTTCAATCTTGTTTATGCAAAATCAAATCGGGACTCCTTCAGAGAGGTCAATGGCATTATAGCAGACGTTCAGAGGCACCCAGAGAGGAAAGAGGTTTTAAGAAATGGAGACAGCTCTGGAGGATGTCATTGCCCTACTGCTTAGGTTAGACAAGACAGCATCACACAAGTGATGCTCCAGATCACAGCAAGAGAGGAAAAGCAAGGCAGCATGATGAGCAGAGCAGCTCACCTATTTCAGCGAGCAGCAGTAAGAAACTTCATTTTCCCAACAGTGGGCAGCACTGCACTGGGCTGATGCCAGGTGCTCTGGGACCACTCTGCTTTAGCTCTGCTCTCTGCAACCTCCTCATCAGCCCCATCCGCTCCAGTGAATTGAAAAAACCCTTGTACTAGTAAAGCACAAAACTCCAAGTTTTCGGCTGTTGAAGTTTGCATAATGAAAATGCCAGGATGCCCAGCTCTGCACTAGAGGTGAGATTTGCATGTCTATGAGGAACAGATAGTGGTACACCCATGGAGAGTTTTGTGGAGACATACCGAGTATTCCTACTACTGTGGAAGCACTTGAGAGGACAAGCAGTGGTGCATGCAAACATCCAGTCTGGAAATGCAAATACCTCTTTGCAAATTGCTTTCCTATACTAACAGAGAACATGGATGAAGAGCATAGCAGGGAAGAGCGAACTTAAAGCCCTAGCAAGTGAGCACTATCAAATATNGGGGGGGAGGGTCGCATTAGCTCTCCAGTAGGCAGTATTATAGATAACATCACTGCACTCAAGAGAAATCACTCACTTGCGTGCTTTACAATGAAAACATACCCTGAAGGCTAACGGTAGTTGGCCTTGCTAGAGTCTAAAAATCAGCTAAAGCCATCATATGATAAACTAGAAATAAAAGCACCATTCAGGCAACACTGAGTTAATTTACTGTTCATGCAACACAGCTTCCGATTTGCATTGGGCTGCTTTAAACGTAGCTGTGCAGCCACGGCTCTACAGCTCCCACAGCAGCTACACTGACACCTTCCCATTCACTTAGGGCTGGATTGCAAAACCTTCAGTCGTGGTGTTTACATGACTCAGTCTATTAACATGACGAGAGCGGTTTGCTGCACAGATACAGAACACATCACTTAGTGAGCTGTACAGAATCTGCCCCTCATGATTATATGCTCACTTATCGATAGTGATAGAGTTCTTAGAAAACTCTGGAAAGCAACATCGCAACACACCCAACCCTGTATGCAGTAGTATCAGGAGCCTTGACTGCTGGAGGAAGGCTAAAAAAAGGTATTAAAGGTATTTAACCCTTCCATGAAGATTCATGTCACAGAAACTGTTTGGAGAATGTTTATGCACTGACATTTTTAATAGATCCAAAAGCTGTTTACAAGAGCACAGGATGTTAGGGGTTGGAAGGGACCTCCATGGATCAAGCCCACCCTCCTGCCAGGCCAGGACCGTAGAATCTAGCTCAGGTCACACAGGAATGCATCCAGATCTTGAAAGCCTCCAGAGAAGGAGAATCCACAACCTCTCTGGAGAGCCAGTTCCAGCGCTCCATGACCCTTACAGTAAAGAAGTTCTTCCTTATCTTGAGGTGGAACTTCCTGTGCTGTAGTTTATACCCATTGCCCCTTGTCCTCTCACAGGGTGCAACTGAGAAGAGTTTGTCCCCTGCCTCTTGACACTTAGCCCTCAGATGTTTATAAACATCGATTAGATCCCCACTCAGTCTTCTCTTCACCAGACCAAAAAGCCCCAGGTCCCTCAGCCTCTCCTCACAGGGCAGTGCTCCAGCCCCTTAATCATCTTCACAGCCCTCCCTTGGACTCTTTCAAGTAAATTCCTGTCCCTCTTGAACTGGGGAGCCCAAAACTGAGCGCAATATTCCAGGTGAGGTCTCACCAGGGCTGAGTAGAGTCATCTATCCTGTCACTATCCATGCTGCTCCATCAGATGGATGGCTACGAACACATACATTTTACCATCCTGAACTCAAACACAGACACTTGCTTCTGGGTTCCTGCATGCGACATGTACCACAGCTCCACCAAACATGAGAGCAGCATTTCGCAGCTGAGATCTTGCACACCAAACAAGATGGAGGTTACAGACAGTAACATGTAAGGCTGCATCCTAATCCAAGCAGCTGCAAAACACTATCTTATCCAGTTCAGATTCACCTTCCAAAGGCCCCGGGGGTCCTAGAAGACAGCAGATCTCACAGAGGAGTAACACTGGAGAGCTCAGCTCTGCACATCAATGCGTTGCTAACTCCCTGAGCACTAACTGTGTGGTAGATGCCACACTCCATACCACGCTCCAAAATGCATCCTCACTGCAGCACTGCCTGTTTTCAAGTCAGAGTTGCTTTTCTTACATATCAAAGACTTTTTTGTGTGCATGATTCAGAAACATGCTATAGTAATAGAGGGGAGACAGGGCGTCTGCCCAGCTTCACTCAGTTTTATCTCTACCAGCTGCTGTACAACGCACAAGCAACTCAGGAATCACGGCAAAAACAGTCTTCTAAATGGTCCTATGGTCTATGGAGAGGGACGGAAGTTTATTACCATTCAATGACTCACTCCCTGCTGAAGATTTTTTCCTGGACGAACTGCATTCTGCATTATTATGTTCCAGTAACAATAAATTAATAATAGGCAAGGGAATTCATAGTTTGCCTTACAAAAATGTAACCAAAGCTTGGAAAATATGGAATATGCTATAGAGATTAAGTGAAATATTTCATTCCTCCCCCTCTGATGTGCAAGAGTTATGGCTCTTCATAACAAAGCTCAGGCTTTCTTTGTCACACGACATGTGCAAGTATAAAGTATTGAAAATTAATAGTGTTTATACAAAACGTGATTTCAAAAGACATTTTTTTTTTCCTCTGCCTTTGCCTGTAGTAAGTGTAGAAGTTTTGCTTCCCCAAAAAACAGTCTGAGGAGATTTTAAGATACCTGGGATCAATTCCTGATCCTGCTGACCTTCCTCTATGATTCCTGACAAATCATTTCACCTCCCACTGCCTCTTCCCCTACCAGTAAGCTAGGAACAACACTTTCACCTCAGCAAAAGGCTGTGAAAACAGCCTCTGTTAATGATTTTTAAAGCCACAGTTTAGCTATAGGAAGACAGGAAATGCCATCTTAAACCCAGCAGCAACAATTAGGCAGATTGTGATGTGGAGTAAGAAGTTGAATTCACCTTTGCATAAATCCTAGGTTCATTTTCCTGGTTCCTGTACCACTGGACATCTTTGAATTTCATGCTATACATATAGGATTTCTGTACCATCATGCCAGAAGTTCGGGGTTTTTTTTTTTCAACCATACAGCAATGTGGGGAGCTCTGCAGAGAATTTCCCAATTTGAAAAAAAAAAAAAAAACAAAGAAAATAAAATCTACTCTAACACCTGGCTCATACTGAAAATATGGATTTTTCATACTACACTATCAAGGGACTTCTGTTTACAGACAGAAAAAAAAGGGGCTTTTAAGTCTGGATAAGATATTTTGAGCTTCATGCACCTCTATATCTAGCACTATCAAACCAAGGCTTCCCCAAAAACTGACTCAAATCCTAAAGTCTGACGACATATCTCTTCCATCTTATGATGCATTCCTACCAGCATCCTAACATCAATGAAGTCATAAGGACATGTACACTCTCCCACTCACATGGAAACAGCCCCTGCTTCACAAGTTCAGCCCTGTAAGGATCAGGTCTCCAGTCTGTGGTTACCATAGAGTTTCACAGAAGAGTATCTCCCATTCAGTTTGTGCAGGAAAAGATGTATCTGTTTACTGCCAGGGAGGTATGACACATGCACAGCCTATTTACAACAGTGATCAAGATTCAATAAAGTAACTTCAAAATATGCCAGATGTCAGGCTCTGTGTTTACAGAGACAGCAAAGCAATCTGGAGGCATCTGTAATTATTGCTTGTTCTGAAAGTGGGAGTATTAAGGGCAAAGGTGAGTGGAGAGTGGAATAAACTCCTGTGGTTCTAACTGTCAGTTAAGAGCAAGTGTTAGTAATGGAAAGATTAAAAAACTAGCAAATTCACAAAAGCTCATCCCACCCATCTGAGTAAGCAGGCAGAAGTAAAGGGCTTGACTGGTCCAAAATGGTGTGAGACTATGCAGTCTGAACCGGACCGGGGAGCTCCTAGAAGCACCCTGCTGCCCCCACTCCCAGAGCCAAGACAGCTCAGCATTGCTCCATCCTCCAAGCACAGAGCATGAGCTAATTGCAGCCATACTGACAAAACCTCACTGATTTAACAAGTTCTGGACAGTGTCTCAGATGAGCTCTGACTCATCTTAATTCATTCAAGAAGTAGTCTTGGAGTGGCAACGTGATTGAAACCCTAGACAGGCAGCTGCAGCACTCGCAGTAATGCCTTGAGATCCCCTAGGTAGTTCAAGGGCCAGGGATTAGCTGCTTCTGGTCTCCTCCTGTTTCTCACATGTGAACTTGGGCTCATTCTCTTGTAGCAGGAATAATTCGGACACACACTTAAACGCTTTGTGATGCAGAGAAGGGTTGCTAAACTAGATACAGAATTTATAAAGTACCTTGAGCAGTAACAGAAGTTATTATAGCAACTAAAAATATATATAGAGAAATCCATGTGAAAGGAAACATTTCATCATGGATTTCCATTGTCTTAGAATCATTATTAGGATGGGAAAATGATCTGTGAACCATTTGAGATGGCATGGAAATAATTTAGACAGTGCTTAAAACTCCATTTATGGGAATTTGGTTAGAAGATTGCAAAAATTATAAAATATTCTACCTAAAAAGCAAAATTACCTTACAAATTTATTAGTAAGCTTATTAAAGACAACTAGATTGAAATTTATTGATACTGCAAAAATCTCTTAGAACAGCACAGAATTTGTCTGGGATCTGAACTTGTCATTAGTACTTCACTAATTTATTTTTTATAATAGACTCTTACAGTATCACTATGTTTTAAGTGTGCTTAGCATCTGCCATGCAATATTAGCATGCAATGCAGCTCCAACAAGTGGAACAAATAAAGGTATTTCATAGTGGAAGACCTGGAAGAAAGAAAGAGGACTCTCACCAGTAGCAGCTGGGCAAATGTAGGCACTTAAACCACAAGTGAAGGGAGAAAGCACTAGAGGAGTGTGTAAATAAATAGTTCAACATAAGGTATAATAGTTTAACTTAAAAGCCACATCTAGAAATTAAATACACATTTCATTTTTCCCTGCTTTTGTCGAAGATAAACAGTAACCAGAGATCAAACACAGAGAACTTGCCAGAGTCAGAGCAGAGACGAAGTTGCCAAACACCGAGTCCCAGCACACACACCTTCCTTAGGAGCTCAGAGAACTCATTCCTCCTTCAGCCAAGGATGAAAGGATGTAATTTCAGACCACAGAAAGCTGTAAATTCACAAAGCTTACAAGTCTGAACCATTAGCAAGTTATGGAAAATCTGATGCTTGTAAAGAAAGAGAGAGCATGTCAAGGAAAACACAATGAGTGAAAGGGCCATTCTGTGAGCACTTCTGCAGGATCAAAATCGTTGTGAGCAGCAAGGTGGGGACAGGTATGGAGAGGAGGAAGGAGAGCAGCAACAGGGAGGTACTGGGCAGGTTCACAGCTATGCAGCCGCTGCACCACCCTGCTCACAGCCATCACACAAGGGTCCTGCAAAGGTGGCACCTGCCCTCAAGTGCCTGACTGCAAGAGACAACAGCTCTTCCTGGAAGAACTTGTAGGATGGCATTAGGACCTATACAATCATGGAAGAGCTTGGAAGGGACCTCCAGAGATCAAGTCCAACCCCACTGTACAAGCAGGATTCTCTAAGGTACTTCACACAGGAATGCATCTTGGCAGGATTGGAAAATCTCCAGAGAAGGAGACTCCACAACCTCTCTGGGCAGCCTATTCCACTGCTCTGTCACGGTCACTGTAAAGAAGTTTCTCCTCGTGTTGAGGAGAAACCTTCTATGTTCCAGTTTGTAGCTGTAGCTTCTTGTCCTATCGCTGCTGACCACAGAAAAGAGATTGGCCCCATCCACTTGACACCCACCTCTCAGATATTTGTACACATTGATCAGATCTCTCAGTCTTCTCTTCTCCAGACTAAACAGCACCAGGGCTCTCAGTCTCTCTTTGTAGGGGAGATGCTCAAGTCCCCCACTTATCCTTGTGGTTCTCCGCTGGACTCTTTCCAGCAAGTCCCTGTCTCTCTTGAACTGGAGAGCCTAAAACTGGATACAGTGCTCCAGGTGTGGTTCTACTAAGGCAGAGTAAAGGGGAAGAAGAACCTCCCAAGTCCTGCTGGACAGAGTTTTCTTAATGCACCCCAGGATGCCATTGGCTCTCTTGGTCACAACAGCACATTGCTGGCCCATGCAGAACTTGCTGTTCAGAAGGAAAACAAAAAAACACAGGTGTAGAAGTTTAATTAAGGTTTAGGTCCACACAAATTTCTTTTCTTTTCCTTTTTCTAGGTCACATTCACATGTTTACTGCTACAAACTGAACACAATCAACAGGCAGAGCTCAGGACAGAATCCAGCTCATGGTGCTTCTGCAAACACGTCCATCACTGCTACAGTTCCCCCCACCGCAGCCCTGCGATGCATCACAGGACCAGTCTGACCCCTCAAGCCCCACCGGGGTGGGAGAGTCCCAGGGCTGTCACACTACAACAGGGACTCTTATTCCAAATAAGGGAACTTGTTGCAAACTCCCCTCAAGCTGCCTTGTTCTGGCTGGTTTATGTTAGGGAGACAAGACTAAACAGACCTTCATATTTTCAGAATTAACCACTAAAAATGAAAAATCGGTTGTTTGTTTCCAGACTGCAGATGAAGGAGAGTCCTGCAGCCAGTGGCCTCTTTTGGAAACCACACCACAGCAAACCCAGCACCAGGTTATCTCTTTTTTCTTAAGAGTCTTTGGGATGGATTCAGTGAGAAGTAAACACTTGTGAACCCTAAGTCACACTTTGGTGCAACTACACCATCTCCCTCCAGTTTCTCCTGACATGGACCAGGCTTAAAGTGTGACCCCATTGCAGCTCTTCTATGATATTTCCCCATTATTTTTGCCAGTGCAGAAGTCAGGTCAATTTTTATTTTTAAGTTTATCTATTAAATGTCAGCTCAGGGGAAGTTTCACTGCCTTACAGCACACTTAACACCGAATAGCCTGTATCTTTTCACTGCTGCCATGAATGTAAATAGGAAAAGGCCACTTCATTTCCCTCTTGTTATTTAAACAGTGTCAGTTGTCTTTCTAACTATCAGGACTGATATTTAGGGCAGTAAGGTTTGAATTGGGTGTCTTTAGGCTGCACTTCTTGATCAGATGCAATATTACTTTATCTGTCCCCTAAGATGTGTAGAAGTTGTGTGACCACTTCTTGTGCGGCGCTGAGCTTGACCTAATATTACTACCTCTCAGCAAAGATTATTTACTCAGGTTTAGCCTAGGCAAACTGAATTTGCCTCTGCCTGACACACGGACATATGCTCACATCCCAGCTGGCAGTATCTGGGTATCACCCGATTAACCCCTCTTCTCCTTTTCCCCATCTCTGCACAGCCACAGGCTGTTTACTCAAACTTGATAAACAAGATAAGCCTCAATGTGGCAAAGAAATATGGAAAACAAAGACAAATACTGCCCAGGAAGTGACATTTGTTCAGCAATAGAATTTTAATACAATGCTGGAGGTTAAAGAGCAAGAGAGAGAAGAGAGAGATATTTCTTTTGTGAGTGCATCACAAGGGGGAGAGAGAAGGGAAACAAGAGAAGATCCTACAAGTCAACCCAGGGCACAAATCCCATCATGCACCAGCTCTTAGAGAAAATCTGTCCCAGCTTCTCTTGCATAGATCAAGACTTAGATCCCATTGACTCAGTGAATAAATTATTGCCTCATAACTTAAGTTATTGAGAAGCCTTGTTCTTCCCAAAACCCACAGGTGAGACACTGGAACTACAGTAGGCAGAGAACTGTCATACAAAAAGGAAGCATTCCAGCTAAGGACCAACTCCACTGTTACTTCTCTGCAGGAAGCATGACCACTACCTTGTGTCACTGCTGGCTCCCTGGAAATCCAGACAGAAGTCACCACACCAGTAGAAAGTAATTATAAATAGTCTGGAGGAGCACTAAGCAACAGCACCCAGCTGCAGGCAGGAGAGGCAGTAAGAGAGTTCAAAAGGACCAAACTCCTTATCACTCACCTTCCACATCCCCATGTCTAGCAGTGTTTTCAAAGCAGGCACCAAGACATCTCATTTCTGGTTGTGTTTAATTGAACTGCACATGTACATAGCTCATGAAGAGAAACAAATGGCCTTTTTGATTAGAACATGTTGCTTTGATGATAACTGCATTCCTAAGCCTGTGGTACAAACATACAACAATGTGGACAGCAGAAGCATGGCTGCAAGCACAGCTACTCACCTGGCTCCAAACCAGGCCCCTGTACCCTAAAATTAAAGACAGAAAGCAGATGGGAAAGATGCCTCATCCTCCCAAGCTGCACAGCCACCTAGCACAGAAAGGGTACCACCGTTGCAGTAGCACAGATGCGAAAGGAGGAACCCATTTTTAACTCAACCCAGCTCTTCCCGAGAGACTCCTCACGCAGCCCTGGCTGCACGCTGCCTCATGTTCCCACAAATTCTTCCCCTTTGTAGTCAGCACTTCTAATCCACTCAGGCATTGAGAAAACTGTTGGAAATCATCAATGTTCTGTTCTTAACGCTTAGCTTCAAGAGAAACAATGAACAAGAAAACACATATTGGAAAGGTGACTACAGCAAGGGTGTGAGCACAAGGCAAGGGATGAGATTATCTATGCCTGCCCTGAATTATGTTTGTATGAGGCAGGTTCTACTCTAAATTGAGAAATTTGTGTGGATTGTGCTTGCTTCTACAAGAACTGAATTTTAAAGGTCAGATGCTGCAAATCTAGGGCAGCACCACTGAGGGATGACATGACTTCCAGTTTATAGCAGGTCTAGCGAGGTCCCCTCTAATCTGCCATGGTAAGACCACACCTGGAATACTTTATCCAGTTTTGGGCTCCTCAGTTCAGAGAGACAGGGATCGGCTGAAGAGAGTTCAGCAGAGAACCATGAGGATGAGTGGGGGACTTGAGCATCTCCCCTACAAAGAGAGACTGAGAGCCCTGGGGCTGTTTAGTCAAGAGAAGACTGAGAGATGTGATCAATGTGTACAAATATCTGAGAGGTGAGTGTCAAGTGGATGGGGCCAATCTCTTTTCTGTGTTCAGCAGAAATCAGACAAGGAGCAAAGGTTACAAACTGGAACATAGAAGGTTTCACCTCAACATGAGGAGAAACTTCTTTACAGGGAGGGTGACAGAGCAGTGGAACAGGCTGCCCAGAGAGGTTGTGGAGTCTCCTTCTCTGGAGAGTTTCCAATCCTGCCAAGATGTGTTCCTGTGTGAACTACGCTAGGGGATCCTGCTTGTACAGTGGGGTTGGACTCAATCTCTGGAGGTCGCCTCCAACCTCTGAAGTTGTGTGATTGTGTCTGTATCTCACAGCAGAATCTGGTTCAGCAAGTATCAGGACCCAAACTCAAAAGGAGGTTAAATGTAAAACACAGTGTGGTAAGATTCTTTGGTGCTGCATAATTTCCACTAAGTACACTAAGAGTTAACTCAAGTGACACTATGCTGCCTTGTTCCTCTCAAGTGTTGAGGTAACTGAATTCAAGCAAAACCTGATTATAATATAGGTAGGTATATGGTCTCCAAAACCTTAGGGTGAATCTCAGGCTAATTTTAGATGACTCTTGTCTTAGGCTGATGAATATCAATTGAATTTTGCGTTTGACAGCTCAGACTGTAAAAATGCAATCATTTGAAGAGATGTTGCCTACTTCTACAAGTAGCTTTAGAGTAGCCTTCAGCAAGCACACATACGAACACCACCGTCTCAGAGCCATTTCCTACTGGGGAGGCAAAACTATCTCCATGTCACAAGCACAAGCAGTTTTCATTTATTCAATTAAGCTAGCAAAATTCACTCAAAACACAAGGTGGGAGAAGAGGATTGCCTGTGTACACAGAGGTAGGTATGTGAATATCTCTGTGCATGCATGCTGCCAAAACCTGCCAGATCCTGCTGTGACCACTACTCCTGATTTACCTTTGCCTCCTCCATCTTACTAACCATTGTTGAATCAGAGAAGCACTTTGAGGAAGTTTTAGTGCTGTAACAGCCCCTAAAATTAAAAAACATATCAGAAAAAGCCTAACAAACAAACAAAACCGATTCCTCTATAATGGTTGCATTAAAAACAGAGAAAATGGGTATGCTTTGAAACTATTGCTGGAGCTTTTACAGAGAATTACAGAGCATTTCAATAAAGTTGCTGTTTCAGGAACAGGTTAATGTGAGGTAAAATACTCTCACTTACACCGAGGTTGAGCCAAACATTGCCTTGGGCATTTCGTGGTAACTATCCCGAGGGGCCATGGTCCGGCCTGGAGGATGTCAGTGTAGAAAAGCTGGTTTGTAAGTCACAGCCAGGCAAAAATGCACAGGCTGCCCGAGGTGTGTGCAGCAACAGTGACAGCTGGCGGACATGGGGGGAAAGCCCCACTCCTCCTTCACTGCTCGGGCTGAATCACAACCCACAAGCCTTGCAGGGAGGAGCACTGCGTGCACCGCGCCCTTTAAGCAGGGAGCACCCAGAATTAAGCACTCCCAACTGGTGCAGGCAGCCCTCTCACCTGGTGCTTTTGCCACCAGGGCTGTAGACCCTTTCTCTAATGAGATTTTGGGTGGTTCTGGGTTATGCAGGCACCTGTGAAAGAGTTACCAGCATATCCAGGCAAGGCACGAATTACTGCCTTGCAGTTTACTCAACGTCTCCTCCCAATGTATGCCACACTCACCTGAATTTATGCATCTTCTTCCTGGGGGAAGAAAATGGACTGATGAAGGCCACAAAATCTGGCTCTTCAGAGATTTAAAGTTACTGGTAATGCCCTCATATTATAAAGGATATAGTGAGTGACAAGGAGTGAGGAGATATGCCAGAGCACACCAAGAAAGCTACCAGTAGTGTGAGACAGAAGTCCCCAGGTTTGGTAAAACCCAGAAAGAAACAAGCACCTTTGGTGCAGTTGGCCCGGGGATCAGAGGAGCACAGTGCCAGGAGTGGTAGCAGCCATTCGCCCCAAGAGTCTAAAACCTGATTCTTATTCTTATTCTAGGAAGAAAATAGCTTTCTGAAATTGTCCATTATTTTCTCTGACACACCGAGCAGGGAACAGACTGTACTTTCTGCTTTTGCTTCACAAATATTAAATCCCCTTTTCCCAGTATTGGTGACTCATGAAAGTGACTCATTCACCTCCAGATAGTTTCATTTCCCCCACATTTGAAATTAAGGGGGGGGCAGGAGAAAAAAAGCCAAAACAAACCTCACTTTGAACTCTTGGGGGGAAAAAAAAATAATAATAGCCTTTCTTCTACTCATCCAATTTTGCTTACAACACAGATTAAAAGAGAGTCCATCTCAGGCTCCAGACATTAACTCACTCCTCTGACCGGCTTATGAAGTCAGCAGAGTGACATCGCAGGTGGAATCCTGCTCTGGTTTTAACCTTACTACTCTCCCTACCTACTGGGGGCTGCTGAAGCAAAAGCAACATGACAGCTCTGCTCCATGCAAGGTGGCTTTGGGCTTCCCAACCCGCTTGTGAGCAAAGCCAGAGCCCTAAAAACAACATTAGGAAAAGAAAGATTATTTTGCAGACTGATTTTGGGGTTGGCTTTGGGTTGTTTTTTTTGTTAATTTTGAGAGGCTCTGCAGTGAGTCATGGATTCACAGGGACTGTAGCCCAACCAGACAGCTGGGTGTGTTTGGGTGACAGAGAGAGAGAAAAGAGGGCACTGACACCCTTGTGCACAGACAGTTGTGTGGGAGGAGAGAGGGAAAAGACAACTGTGCTATCCATCAGGAGCTTGGGATGGTTTCTGCTGCTCAAAGCACTTTCATTTCCCCATTCACCCTTCATAAAAAGGGTGAAGAAAGTGGTTAAAGCTGAAATCAAAAGATCTCTGTTGACGCTGGGAACACAGAAGCACATGACAGGAGTTGCCATACCACCTTCAACACCAAGAAAGCTGTTTGTAACAGAGTAACAGGGGATATGGAAAGGTAGGGCAGCACACATTAACCTCCTCGGACAGTTACACAGCAGTTTTCAGCCACAGATCTCAGAGCTTTTTGCCCCATTAACAGGAAATCACAGCTCCCTGCAAGACCAACATTGGTCCTCTGGCTGCACAGCATCACTGAGCACTTAGGGTGAAGAAGACCTACTGTAGCAGGGACCAGATCAGAATCTGATCAGGATCAAATAACTCTTACAGGCCCAAATCCATTAACTTTCCCTACTAGAGCCTTAAGATTGTTAGTGGATTGAATTTATCACTCAAGAACTGAATCAGTAAAACTGATGTTACAAGGCCTGTGGCTTCTATGGCACAGTAATATCTCAAAATTTACCTTCTGATCACATCAAGCCTTCTTCTTTCATCTTGCTGTATCCAGGGAGCACTTTAAATGAATCTTCTTCACATTTGTACCCATCAAGTACAGTAAAAACATATCGACTTGTTTAGTCTTTATTCTGCAAAGCCAGGTACATCCAGCTCTTTTAATCTCTGCTCTTCAAATCAATCTTTTCAGTCCAACTGATAATTATATACTTTTTTTTTTTTCTTCTTCTAAATTTCACGTAGTCTTTCTGGTAACAAGGCACCCAAAATTGGCACAAAAGACTTAATATGGTCAGCTACAAAACAAAAAGCATGAAATCGTGGTACTGGAAAAAAAGAATGTGCTGAGGATGAGCCACACGCCAGAGAGCTGGAACAGCTGTTGGGTAATGAATATGTCACCAAACCTCTGCCTGCACAACTTTGTCAAACCAAACTTTGTGCCCTCATGCTCCTCTACAGAGTCACCCATCCAACTCTCCTTAATATCAAACGTTTGTGAAAAGTGAGAACAGGATCTCTATTTTGAGCATGCCCTCAAGGAATGCTTCTGTTGAACACATATGATTGTTAGATAACAAAGAGTTAAAAATAAGATAAATTGCCCTGCCTGCAGCTGAGAGGTAAAGAGACCTATTCTTACAGCTAAGAGAATCAGATACTTTGTGCTAAAGACAGCTATAAAATCGGCCCCTTAGCAAAGCAATTCTTCGTGTCACACAATACACAAAAGGCAACCAGGAGCCACACAACAACAGCCACAAAGCTCCACCACAATTATACAGTTCTCATTCAAGGAGCTCATCTCACAAAGTGAAAAACCCAACACCCTCGAGGCTAACACAAACCATTGTTATTTCCCAAGCATAGGTTACACTTGAGGTTTTGTTATTCCAACCCTTTTGTAAGTTGCAGATCTTCCCTCCAGTCATGCATCAGAATGCCAAATATCAACAAGCTTATAATTAGTCATACTCTTGCACTATGATGAGTGTTGAATGGCTAAACTGTTATGCAGTTAAGGAAAGAGACATGCAAAAGCTAAAGATGTTTGCAGCAACACACATCTCTGATTTGTAACAAATCTGGTTAGAAGGGGAACAAATCTGAGTAACACATACCATTTTCTTTCCTAACCTAGAGTTAGAATCTGATTTTTACCACCCAAGACACCATGATTGTAGCAGAGTGGGTACAGTTGGTACCCAACACCCAGGCAGTTGGCACTCCAGGAAAATTCAAGAGCTAGGTCTAAACCCAGAGGCTGAGCCTTGTCTCTGCTTACAAACTTAGATGAAGTCCCAGATGAAGAGACAATACAGCAGCAGGCAGCAGCAGAGAAGCACCAAGCAAACTTAGACACAGCCATCAAAGAAACTTAGTGAGATTCATTTCCTGTTATTGTATGAAAGCACAACCTCATCATAGAGCTTGGGCGAAGAGAAAGAACAAAGTACTACTGAAATGTCACTAAAATACTGACCTGCTGCTTTCCTCTCCATGAGCTCAGGGAATAAGTCTAATTTAACAAAGTCTGAGATACAGAACTGGTTTCAACCTTTTAGCTTCCAGCCTCCAAAAGAGCTGCCAGAGAGCATTATTTTTAATGCACTCTTGCACAGGGATAGAGTTTCCAAGGAAGCTGCCAAATCTAGCAAAGGTTTGCACTTTGCCTTTCCAACATTTTCTTAGAAAGCTGGAAATAACATTACCTTGCCTGAGTGGCCATTTTAATTAATTTAGCTTTGCTTTAAAAAATAACAGCAGCCTATTCCGACTAATTCCAATTAACTCCACCCAAAGCAAAATAGTGCTAAACTTTTAATGCCATGACGTATGCCTGGGGGAGTACAAGGAGGCACAGCAAGAAACCTGCCCTTTCCCACCTGGTCAGATCCAAGCCCTTTCATTCAGCACTTGGTGCTTAGCCAACTTTATCACCTATCTCTGGCTCCTCTTGGTCATTAAATAAGAAGAACACATTACCCATACTGCTGCCCAGGGCTGCAGAGGTCTCCTAGCTCTAGCAAGTGTTAACTTACGTAGTAAAGGAGAACCAGACTGCCTGGGCTGCTATCTCAGTCTCTCCTGCCCGTTAGAGAGAAGCAATCTCCTCATGAAACGTGGGAAGGAGGCTGCTGTTTTTCATGCAGTGGGTGAAATGCATCGAGCATAGATGTTCATAACATACAAAGAGGGTTTTTAAAGAAGGCTTAGAAGAGGTCTAGATTTGTGTAAGCATATGCTGGTCCTTTTGCACAGCATGAGTGTCCCCCAATGACAGCCACACACCCAACAGTGGCAGAAAGGAACTTTCTATGCTGTTGCATTTTTCTCTTCAAGATAAATACTATCACTACATTAGTCATGCTAGAGTTGAACTGTCACAACTCTTTTTTTATTATTTACCAAAAGAGTTAACAGCCAGATTTGTACTATTGAATTCCTGTATGACAGAACTACTTTAATGTCCAGGAAATGCAATATTATGGGAGTGCAAATATTCCTCAGCTTGCATTTGCGTATCTCTTTTACTGTGCTGGCTGCCCTGTAGGAGACTACAGAAGTGACATTGTACCTAGGGGTCACATCCTGCATGTTTGGGGTGTTACTGGCTCACACAGCACTGCTCATCAGAACCAGCCCCCATCCTTTTAAATCAACTTATTTTTTGAACCTGAATAATTCAGTGCAGAACATATGTTTGTTTGTTTGGGGTTTTTTAAAATGCTTTTATTTTCCAGCAGTCATTTTGTTTCCTGCAGCAGCTGACACACACTAGTCCTTTGAGCCGGCTCAAAGAAGAAAGCACTCCTGTTATCTTTTCAGAATACTAATATGGTCTTTGGAAGCAAGTTGCTTGATTGAAGCTAACATAGACAGCATAACCAGGCCTCCATACTGAGATGGTGAAGAGGCCAAAATACCGTGTCTTGCAAGAGGTCCACTCTTCCACAAAACAAGTGGTCTTGCCTGGCCTCTGTGCGAGACAGATTGGTTCCTGTAATGGAGATACATGGATGGAAGCAGTATGACAAGGCTGCCTCGATGGCTTCATCTGTTGAATTCATGGTGCACAGCTGGTTCACAAAAATGTGAAAAACACAGTTTTGGGGAAATCACCTTCAGGAGGTTGTAAGGGACAGCCTTGCAAAGCAGTGCACATCATCATCTCCAGGAAGGTTCTTTTCCTGGGTTTGGCTAGGATAGACTTTGTTCACTTCACAAGAAGTTGGGAATGGCCACACCCAGGACAGCCAGCTGAACCACCCAAGTGAAGTATTCCATACCACCCATCATCACTCCCATCACTGCTCTGGGCAGTCACAGTGGTTGTCTGGCACAGCAGGTTTTGGCACAGGTGGGAAGCGTCAGCAGCTGTGGGTGAGGTGTCACATTTCATATTACTTGGTTTATATATTAATTCTTTATTACTTCTTTTTATATTAATTCTATTGCTGTTATCACTGTTGTTCGTTCATCTTAGCATTTTTGTATTAAACTCTTCTTATCTCAGCCCCTGGGGAGAGATTGGGAAGGAAGTTGTGTGAGGAGCTGTGTGAAGCTGAGTTGTGGCTTGGGCCTCAAACCACAACAATCCTGCTCGCACATGGCTAGCAGGGAGTAGAAGAGGTGTCACCAAGAAGAGAATCTCCCCTAAACTGCACCCAAAAAATCATCAAATCATGCCAACAGGCTGGTCAAATGACAGCCCATGCCCTGAGTTCAAACAGACTTCTAGTCTTCAGTGCAAGCTCTCCAATGAAGGTTAAATTTCAGCAAAGCCATGAGAGAATCCTTCCACTTGACTTCTCTCCTTCGCCATCACATCCCGTTCCACACCTCATCTCACGGCACATTACATGGCACAGCAAACCCATACGGGGAGCTGGCCTAAGGGAAAATTAACCACTTGAAAAAGGAGGTGGGGAGAAAAGGAATTGGTCTTTGTCCAAAAGATAAGGATTCTGTCATGTGGCCACCAGGGGTAGGGGAGGAAACGCAGCAGACCCGACACTGATCAGCTCAAACCTCCTTTGAACTCACACTGAGTCACTAATTTGGGTCTAAATGACGACAAGAAGAACCAGGAACTGCCAGCTCTTTCTTGACACTCAAGTCTGGTTAGAATCAGACCATAACAATAACGTGACTCTACATCTCCCCTTCCTTCATCCCTATTCATATGCACTGTGAGGCACAGAGAGATGAAATGCCTTCGTATCTGTGCTGGAGAGCTGGGAACATCAAGTAGAGGTATTTATCTCCACTAAGCCCTGCAGTGACTAGTAGACCATGCTGTCTTATATTAACAAGCAGATTTCTGCAGTGTTCAAATTCCACTCTCCTGCAGAGACTACTGGAAATGAGATGATGGGGACAGAAAGTGCCTCACACTCTTTAGGACTGCACCACCACCATGCACATGTCCAAACCAAAAGAAACAGTTAGACTGTTCCTGCACCCCTGCACTTCATCTGACTGCAATGGTCCTGGCTCCTTCAGGAAATCAAACAAAAGCAGCAAGAAAACTGTCCAGAATACCATTTTGCTGGCAGTAGAGGCACAAGTAATTAGCCAAAAGGACTGCTTAATTTAATATTTGTTTCCAGACACTAAGGATTTTCTGAGGTTAGATGCTGATTAATGAAGTCACAGAGCAGCTATTCAGTGCCTGACCCACAGAGTTTAAAAGCCANAAAAAAAAAAAAAAAAAAAAAAGCCATTTGCACCAAAGCAATACTGCAAATTATGCTTCCAACACAATTTCCCATGCTTCTCCTTTTTTGTCCCTTTCTGGCAGATCACCACCCACATGAAGGCCAAAAAGAGACTGTAGTACCTGATTACACAAGAGTAGGCCAACTCAGCAGCAATTCAAAGACTTCTTCCACAAACCAGCAACACTTTTTTAATACAAAAGTCTCATTACAGATTGATTGACATCACTCCCCAACCCAAAAGCCCTCCATTCACTACAGCAGCAACCTCATCAAGTGCACTGAGAACTTTGCTGTTGCCTGTCTTTGGTGCACTACCTGAGGTCATTACAACCCTCAGCACAGGATAAAGCTATGGGAAACTGTTTCATCAGGGTCCCACTAGGCTTAGGCAAGTTGGTCTTTTTTATATGCAAGAGTATAGTGGGGAATAGCTTTGGATGATGACTTCACTGCATTGCTAAAACCATTATCTAAGTAACAGCCTCACAGGCTTCTACTCATCTTGCAGCAGCCCATATTGGATGTTTGGGGCTTGGTGCTTATGGTGTGGTGGTATGGGTCACAATGTTCCCCCAGGTTCCTATTGCTTTTAGGCACTGTGTAGACACAAGGGTGGTTGCTGTTCTGAAAATCACAGAGCCACAGAATCACAGAATGTTAGAGGCTGGAAGGGACTTTGAAAGATCATCGAGTGCAACTCCCTCTGCAGAGCTGGATTACCTATACCAGATCACACAGGAGCGCATCCACGTGGGTCTGGAATATCTCCAGAGAGGGAGACTCCACGACCATACCAAGCAGCCTGTTCCAATATTGTGTCACCCTCACAGTGAAAAAATCCCTCCTCATGTTTACATGAAACTTCCTATGCCTCAACTTCCACCCATTGCCCCTTGTCCTGTCATTGGGCACCATCGAGCAGAGCCTGGCTCCATTCTCCTGGTACTCACCTTTTACATATTTATAAACATTAATGAGGTCACTCCTCAGTCTCCTCCTCTCCAAACTGAAGAGACTCAGCTCCCTCAGCCTCTCCTCATAAGGAAGGTGTCACTAGGTTGCAAAGGAGTTTTCCATCTTCTGCTGGAAAATCAGCCCTGCTTTGCTTGGTGCTTTGCAATTTGCCTCCTGCATGACCATCGGCCTATCCTGACCCAGCAACAAAAGGGCCACTGCACAAGATCCTTATTATGTCGATTTAGGATAATACTTTATGGAATATTGCACAAAAGAGTTTGATTTTTTTGAAAGGATAATTAAGTGTATCCATTCAGCTAAACTGAAAACCCTATGTCATAATAAAGCTGTCATGATGTTCTAGAAATATGGTCTCACTGGAGGAACACATTGTAATTTTATATCCAGTTATTTAAGATGAGGCCAAGCCCCAAGCGACAGACGCTTTGATGAAACAACATATGAATTAAACACAATTATACTAGAAAAACAGTAAATCAAAACTAATAATCAAGGCCCCTATATTGCACTACAAGCAGTGATATTTGCATTGGCACAGGGCATTCCTATCTGGACAGCTTGAAATCCTCCAGATAGATAGATATCTAGAGAGAGAGAGAGATGGTATAGATATAGAGATAGACATAGAGATAGAGGTAGAGTTATAGAGATAGGTATATGATGATACAGATGATACAGATGTAGATATAGATATAGATGATATATGGATTATATAAGATTAGATATTGATATTGATATAGATATAGATATAGATGTAGATATAATTAAATAGTCTGTCATGCAGTCAAGGGAGGGAAGTTTTGCTGTCACCAGGTTTGCAGAAAGTGAGGTTAACATCTTGCCATGACCTGCAAGAGCTCCAGCTGCCTGCATGGCCTGCATGGGCAGGGGTCTTCACCCCCTCTTTGCTCTTTGAAATGATCACTGTGCCTTTCACTTTATTAGGGTTTTCCCACTGAAAGATGCTACATGCTCCAGCTAGATTCCACCCAAAACTCAGACCAACAGTCTGCAGTCAAAGTCTCACTAGGAAAGAATTGATGTACTTTCCCTTAAAAAAAATAAGATGTAGTTTTATATGGGTCTGCCTGCTATAAAGCTGTATCCATATGCAAAGTTCTCCCTATTCATATTTAATCTAGAAAAGAGAGCACAATCAGGCCCAGGAAATCAACATGTTTTCTAGGTTTCCCTGTAAGCTGGATCTCAAAACTCTTCTTTATGGCAACAGCAGACAACTGTTTCATAGACTTCATCTAGCAGGGTTGGTGACTAACCTAAAAATGGCAGATGGAGGCATTAAATATTTATTGGACTGGGATGCATTGATTTTGGAAATTAACACTTTGCAAATTGCTTCTGTGTGAATACTAATTAAACAATCAGGCACAGTCCAGTCCAGGTTCTGAGTAAGCAACAACTCTGTTTCTAAAACATATGTGTACATTAAAAAATACTTAAGTACGACAAACGAAACCAATTTCCATCTGCACACATCAAATTGCTCTGCAATCATGAACTAAAATTAATTAAAACTTTAGAATGGTTTCCCACATAAAGTTGGAATGGTGAGAGCCCTTGTGGCAGGCACTCAGGCGTCATGCCAGCTAACCTTCCAGGGAGCAGGAGTAGATGATGCATTGCTTTAAAATGCTGAAGCCTTTGTAACCTCATATTCCCACTGCTACTAAAGCTAGGATTGAACTGGTGCTTGCAACAGGGGGAAACCATGAGAGAAGTGCAATTGATACAACCAGGTACCTTGTAGGCTCCATGTGCTCCAGGAGTGCAATTTTAAGTAGCATAAAACTGCTATTTGCTTTTGAGCTCTCTCATTCATGGGGGAATAGATTTGCTCAAGGGATATTGCTGTTTTATTTGCTTAGAAGTAGCTTCCTTTTCCAGACCTACATGTTGTCCTTTCAAACACTGCCCAATATCCTTTCCTGGACCATCTTCCTATTCATTGTACCTGCACACTCAGGATCTCACGAAGGTAAGTGTGCCCTATTCATTAAGGCAAGAGCTGAACCTCATTAATGTTAACAGTCGATTGTGCATTAGTGAATTGGAAGCTTTGGCTCCACTCTGCAACCTTTCCTCCTTCAGCACAGATTGTTATACACTATATTCTGTTACCGTAGCTGGAATTTTTCCATGCTCTGACTACATCACTGCTTTTTTACTTTCTCCCTTCCCCCAAAACATATGTACTTAAAAACACACCAGAAATGAACAAACCCACCTACACAGCGATGGTGAGTGTGTAAATCGGACTCTGAGCTCTTCTTGTGGCTGTGATGATTAAAGAGCAGAGCCTTCCCACAGACTGCACTCAGGAATAAGCAGCTTATTCTCATTTTACAGATAATGCTGGGCTTTGCTGTGATGGTCAGGGAGGCACAGAGGGGATGGCTTTCACCCCAGCTAGGGAGCAATTCTGACTCCAACCACACAGCCCATCCCCAGGCTGGAGGATACCCAGGGTGGCTGCAGACTTGTGCAGAGGGGAAAGCGTGGAGCTGGCTGCACAGCAGCACCATCACCCACAGCAAGAACCCCAGACTAAGCACCAGGCAAACAGGAAGAAATCAGGAGGGGTCCTCTGATTTAGTCCATCCAGGTGAGGATAGAGTGCTGCTGAAAGCATAGGAAAGGGATCTCAGGTGCAAGGAGAGCGGTGCTACTCTCTACAGACACAATCAGAAGCTCCAGTGTGATGCAGATGTGCTGACAGGGCTATGCTCATTTTATGGTGTGCACATGCATGCAGGTTTCTTCTGTTTCCTCTCTCTCTTATATACCTATTCCAAGGTGCAGACTGAGTTCATGTCCCCAAGAGCTCATTGGAGCTCATGAGCAAGTTTGCAGATGATGAGAACTAGGCTGCCAGGGGGCTTTAATGAGCTACTTCTAATCTCGTGGTGCAGTTAAGAGTCACATAATGAAACAGAGGCTAGTTTGTTTGTTTTTTAATGAGCTCTATTTACATTTTACTTTAACTATTCTCATTCGTTTTCCTTGAATTAAACCTCTGCCAAAATCTTGTGCAGGAGAGCTAATAAAGGGCAGCCATAACCTGATTTACTGCATAGCCCCCAACACAAACACACTTGCAGGAAAGGCCAATAGTTTATAGCAGCAATGTTTAAAGCAGAGGAATTGACAGTAAAATTGAACATAACTTCTCGGCTGCCTCACAGAAAGCTAAAATAATCCTGCAGGCTTGTTTGGAGGCATTTTTATTCCATGTTGTTGTAACACTGAGAGGTTAAGACTGTTATTAAAGCTAGTTTTATGGTTCCCAGACTGGAAGCTGGTGAAAAGCAAGTGCCTTACCCAACAGATTTTGTCTGGCTGTCAGAGATCCCTGAGTTTCACAACACCAGGAAGGTAAACCATGTGAATCAAACCAAGGAATGAAAGATCCTCTAGCTTTCTACCTTTAATAATGAAGGGGGAAAAAAAATCCAAACAAACTAATTGAAGGGGATTTGTGGCTCTGTCTCTGCATATAGGATTAAAACCATTCCCCTGACTTCTTTCCAAAGCTATTTATAACACAGCTAGAAATCCAACATGGAGCTTTTCTCCTTGGAGGAAAAAATTTTGCCCGTATCACCATGTTTAAACTTTTAAACAAACAGAGCTTCATCCTAGAGGAGTAGCTGTGTAATTAAGCCAGTTTGGGGATGAACAAAACACTACCTTAATTACACACATTAATATTTTGCTAAGAAGATACTTATTAACAAAATATTGTTTATGTTATTCCATAAGATAGACCACTAAAAACACATAAATAATAGAGAGAGAGGTGCCAGTCCAAGACAAGACAGAAGACTGTATGGTGCAAAAATATCTCCCAGTTACAAAGAAAGCAACCAGCAAGCAATGGAAAACACCTGCATCAGAGCAAGAAGACAGTAGCCAAAAACCATCTGTTGTCACAGGTGAATACTAAATGAGGGACTTCAGTGTCAAAGGGTAAGTCACCCTGTGGCTGCCCCAACTGTCTGGAAAGGATTTTTTGGTGAAACCTTTCCTAGGTTTCTGTGAAGTAAAGCAGAAAGAAGCGTTCTTACAGAAACAGGCAGCAAAGGAAGAACTAAAAGTCAAGACAGGGAGGTTAGAAAGAAGAGTCTCATTTGTTGGACTAGGCACTGGGATGCCCTCCTATTGCAGGAACACACCTCAATCCCCATCTACAGAACACCTCAACTAGTAGGAAGTGGGTGTGAGGGACAGTGTCTGTCCCTGGGGGAGTTAAAAAGGGAGCCTGGCTGGCAGATATGGAGCAGCCAGTGCACAGAAGTGGGGTGGATCAGGAGCTGGAGAGTGAAGTCTGTCACTTCTCCAGATGGGATGGAGTATCCCTCCTCAGTGCCTTGGTGTGATCCCACATTGATCTCCTACTTCTAACTGAAGCTGCATTACAAAACTGCAACATCAACTGATCGAGACAAGGGATTTCCTTGTGGGTTAGAAAGCCACAGCTGGCTGTGAAACTCTTGATTCTCACTAAAGGCAAAAAAAAAATAACACATGGTCTCAGAAAAGACAGAGCTACCCTGCCTGTGTCGAAGTACTGGTGTAAGGGGGGTTGCAATTGTACAGCAAGGGCTGCCTGGTTTCAGGTGAGCAAGCTGAGCTTGGGCACAGCCTTACTGCGAGGCCCTGAGCTCTCATCAGCCCTAAGAAGCAGGACTGGCTCCATGTGTCAGTGGGAAATCTCCAAGGAAAACCCAGGTGCTGTAGGAAGCAATGCTGTGAGTACAAAAGCATTGCTCTTTCTACTGAACAAGCAATGAACTGGCATCATGCTGAGGTGCTCTTTGGGATGAGACTGCAATGCAAATGCAGAAACACCTGAGTTGGCTCAGCCCAAGGCTGCAGTTCAGCTGCACCTACCACCTCAGTGGCAGGTGGTAGATGGGAAGGTAGATAGGTAGAGGGGCAGGATCAGTGTACCCCCCTGAGAAACCCACAGCACACATTTGAATGAACTGGTGTGGTCCTGCCTGTCATAGAAACAGTCTGTGGGAACAAAAGCCATAGAGAGCTCTTCAGCTAAACCAAGTCAGAATCAGATCTAAATCATCCTAGATGGTCTCATGCTTGGTTTTGCAAAATCAGAGCTCAGTGAAGAGCCACAGAAACGAGTGTGTTAAGCAATGACATTGAGAGGATTTAGGTTTGTTCTTGCCACTCATATATTTTTACTTGGAGACCCCAAAGTGCCATGAGAGGTCATGCAAAAAAACCTCATTTACCCCTCCTGCCTCTTGATTCTCCCCAAGAAGCACAAGCTTCACCACATCACTCCACAGCAGAAACACTGGGGAGAAAGATCATTTCCCTACTCCAAACTGGTTTTAAAAAATGATGCAAACAAATGTTTAACAACTCAGTATTCAGATAACATGTCAAAAGCACAACACCTTGGCTATGCTGGAAGGAAACACTCTATATTCTGCACACAGCTGAAGCAAGGGCAGGTTGAGGGTGGAGCTCCCATTCAGCATTCATTTGTTCAAATTCCTGTGTTCTACTAAGCCACAGGCCATGGTGGTGAGAAACAGCTGCTCAGTTCCTCTACTGTAGAACAATTTATATGCAGAGACAAACGTCATCTTGAAACCAGTTCCAAGACCCACTGCATGAAGGTCATTATGCTGCACAAGGAAAGCAGAAACATTTTGTCCTGGGGCTGGCATGACATCCCATGGTCCACTAATCCCAATGTCTCCTTTACAAAGCAGAAAACTTACCGGTCCCTTCAAGTGAGCTCCCAGGAACCCAGCATAGGAATGGGATGGGGGCAAGAAGAGTAATGGAAAGGAGACTCCAGACCTTTGATTTTAATCTCTAAAAGGCAACACTTCTCTAAGCCAGCTCAGGAAAGTTTCAGCTGCATCGTTTTGTTACTAGGGAGGTAGGTCAAAGTTTTGGACTTTGACTCTTGCAGCTTGTCATGTGCAACTCAAACAGCCCCAGTGCTTTGCCCTGAGAGGCGGAGGTATAAGGACACCCATCTCATAAACAGATGTTGCATTGTTTCTCATATTAATATATGGAGGGCCAAGGCCTCATTAAATAGCACTGACATTTACAACAGAGGCCACGAGATATGAGAGATAGCAAGAGGGATTAATTCCAAGAGGATTTGGGAGCAGAAGAAGGGCTGTGGGGGATGGTTGGAGTTTGTTTTATCGTTCTGAGTTTTCTCTGTAAAGAGGGACTGTTGACATTCGAACTTCCTTTTGCATTAGAATAGGAAAAAAAGCAGTCTGGCATTCAGCATGTAACTAAATTGCAAGGTGCTGCACACTGTTGAAATGAAAAAGGGACTGGCCAGTCTCCAGTCATTGAACTTGTCTGAGGACCTGAAGGTCACAGATCAAAAGGTGTTTCATTGAAAAGGTCTGGCTTAGCTTTAATTCAGAGGATTTCCAAAGAACATGTGAAAGTCTACCGATTCTCTGCCTCTACCGGAGCAGGGTCAAGCCTGTGATAAAATAAAACCATTGACTTTCCAGACTTTCATTACAAACCAGAATAAACCCATTTTGATGCTCTTGTGGACCTAGCTCCTTCCATCATTTTTCATGTGCTCCAGTGACATTAATGCATGTTCAGATTCCTCGGATGAGATCCTCAGGCGGCAACAAGGGGGACTGAAGTAAAGATCAGTTGAAAACAAAAGCATTCATAGTTCTTTTGTATACTTTCTGACTTTTGGTCTTATTGATCATACTGTTTTTGTAACTTGCAGCTTTTCTCTCTGACAGAGAAGTACATAAAATTGAAAAGGGTGGGGGTGGGAAGGTGTTAAACAAAAGACAGGATTCTCATGTAATTCCTTCAGTCCAGCAGATAGGGCTCTAGGGAAAAAAATCAGTTATCATGAGCACTAGAAAAGCTGTCTCAATTCATGACTTTTTTTCTATAGGATAATGCCAGCAGCACAAACAATTGTCTTGTTTCTGAGCACTAAATAACCCCATTTAGAATCATAGAATCATTTTAGTCAGAAAAAACCTTTAAGATCATCGAGTCTAACCACTACTTAACCAAATCTGGTGCTAAACCATGTTCTCACCTTCAAAATTCAACAAAGAAATCCATACCACTCACAGTGATTCTGGGGCAGGAGAAGCTCAGCAGGAGAGCAGATCCTGTGCTTGATTCCAGCCCAGAAGCAGATCTTTCACCATCACCTCAACCTCCACATCTTCCTCAGGCCAGGTCACATACATGCTCAGCTCTGGGATCTCCTTTCCTCACTCCTTTCTAACCTCTAGATTCCAAACTCACTGAGGGATAAGCATGCTATTAGGGTAGAGGGCAGAAGGGCTGACATACACAATCTACATCCCCCAGAGAGGCAGGACACAGTGCACGTCTCTGACAAGTGCCGTCAGTGGGCAAGGATGACTCCCTTTATTTAAAACCTTACATAAACCAAGTCATAAAGCCCCATCACCACTGATGTTGTTTTCCAAAGCACAATATATAAAACACTAAAAGCACTGTGACCCTCAAAACAGCTTTCCCCTCTCCTTTTGCCATCCTGATAATGATGATGTCTGGGGCTATAAAAAGGCACAGCACAAGAGCATGTCTCTCATTGGGATCTGCTTCCGTGTTTATAACCATCGCTTATCTAATGACACTTAGGAAGTGTTACCAAGGAGACTGTTTGCATCCTGCATGATGTTGCTAAAGCAACACTGCTAAATTAGATGCAGCACTCTTAGCCTTCACTTACTGTATTTGCATTGCTATTAAAATGAAATAGTCACAGGCTAAAACTATATGAGTCATTTACTCATTCAAACACCTGAAAATAGCCCAATGGCAGCAGCTATGGAGTTCCTCCTTAAATCCAGCACAGCTAGATCTCCATCTCCTGCATGTATTTCTAGCTGTCCATGTGACCTGCAGACAAAGCAAGCCCTCTTTTCTTCCATACTATAGCCTTCCTCCCTGGAATGTGTTTTCCCTACATGTTTGGCTTTTATTCCAAGATATCAGGAGATTTTAACTGTCATAAATAATTACAGCATCTTAGTATCTGGTGGAGCATGGCAGAAGGCAATTTGTAAGTAGCATTAATTTTTGAGGCACAAGATGGCTCAGAGGCACTGGAAATGCGACAACTTGCCTGAAGTTTATGGGTCAGTTGCTCATCCTCATCCTGAGTCTTGGTTCAGCTGTAAAGAGTCACTGATCAAGGGCTTAAAAATGGCCCATGGAAAGATTAAAAGGCTAATTAATGACTAATTGGATAAACTACTCATTAAGAAGGTGATAATAAAATTGAAATAACTTAAAGCTGCTAAGAACTACAAACAAGAAGTAAACAAAAAATAAAGGCCAGGAGTTATTTTAGGTAAGTTACAGAATAAAATAAACAAAAGAGCAGAAAAGACTACTGGTAGCAGGGAGAGTAAGCAAAAGGAATCAAGTGGTGTGCTGGCAATGGTTTCCAAGGGAAGTAACAGCTTCTCTAGGGTTTGCACTTCTGTCAGTATGCTAAAAACTATACTAATGTAGAAATATGGACAACTGTCAGCAACTCTACAGCAATATCACAGTTGTGTAACAATATATTATATGCAGTTGTACATATACAATAAACATAATTTGATTGCATCCTTCTTGACACTAAGAAATGTTACAAGCAAAGGCATCAGGCTCTCTGAACTCAAATGTTCTGGTGCAAATGAGCAATGTATTACCTCCACACCTCTCTTTTCTCACACTCTGAGCAGTACAATTTGTCCAATTACACCTAATAATAAAATACCATCCTACCAATACCCATCTGGAACTCTCTGACATTATTTAATATATTTATTAAAAAAAAAAAAACCAAAACCCACAACCTAAAACAAAGCAAAAAAACCCTCCTGTTTTTTAACACTTTCAAATATAACAGATAAACTCAGGTAAGGACATAAACACTTGGCATCGGTCACTGAATTCAATCATCTCCCTGAATCAGAACAAAAGCATTCTGTTCCAGCTCTGCTTCAGTGCATAATAGGGTTTGGGTGCTTCTTATTAATAAATCCTTGCTTTAGCCAAGAAGTGCTAGTGAAATGCTCCCAGGTGTGCTTTTAGTACATATATATAAAACGTCTGTTCCAACAGCAAATCTGATCTTTCTGCAGAATCTAATCTTGAGAAGGTAACTCTCCTTCCTGCTGAACAGGCAACAGTACGAGAAAGTCCATTGTCAAAAAAGTGTTTCACCTGCCAGTGCTTACAATTGCCTATGTCTGAGAATTTAAGCTGAAATACCACTGCCTGGGCTGGTAAGGAATTTGTTAGCAGCATCAGGCCCAGCTAAGCCAGGCAGCTATGTCCTTTGGCTCTTGTGCTTTTCACAATATTTAAGGATATATTTCAGAGTGCTGCAAGAGCCAGAAGTGACCAAGTCAGTGGTAGGTACATGCTATTGCCCTCTCTCAGATGGATACTGCTGATGCATTGCCAAGCAGGGAGAGGGTGACATGGGCAGGTGGAGGTGAATGCCTTCTCTGCTGTGTCTGGGCTGGGAACACCAGGAGAAGACCTCAAGACCATGTATTTCCTTAGGAGACAAAAGTGGATCTATAATTTGGATCACATGAACTCTCTAGGATTTGATGGATGTAGGGCTGCTGTGTTCAACAGATGAAACAAGTCTTCCTCCTGCTGAACTGTTGTACACATAATTTTATCTCCCTGGATATCAGCTCATTGTAGGATAGGGTTGGCACAAGCTTTTTCCTGCCTCACTCCAATGGCTGCAGTGAGTTTTCTCTTTGCTTTAGCTCTTCCATGAGAAGGTGTGGCAAAAGCAGAGAAGGATTTCTGTAGTTGATCTGGTCGAAGAACACATATACTCCTCTGCTCAGCTATCTGGGCTTATGCTGAAACAGTGCTTGGGGGAGAACTTCTTCCAAATCACATGGGTGGGGAAGTCACCCTGCAGCAGGTGAGCAGCGCTGGGGTTTGAACAAACGCTCAAAGTCTTCCTAACTCCTCTCACATAGCAAAAAGAGGATGATTCAAATCATTTGAGGTTTACATCTACAACAGTCAGACTCCCTCAAACCTCCTTCTACAGCTGCCACATGAAAACTTAACAAAAGTTCAGCAAGCAATCTGCAGATTTCCATGGGAGAGGTTCCTTCATGTCCATGGACAAAGGCTGCAGAAGGTGCTTTTTGGCTGCCCCTGCTCAAGGGGAGCTTTCCCAGGACTCAGCCCTCCTCACCGACTTCAGGTGCCCCATGTCGAATGGATTGGGAAGGGCTCCGAGGAAATGTCAGAACAAAGGAATTGCATCATAGGTAAGGCAGAGAGAGGGGAGGACTGGAGGTATTATCTTTACCACAGGACAACTTCTCCTTTTACATGGTAAATAAGATAAAAAGCAAAAAGAGGCTTTCTCTGTGCTAGCTATGCCTCTGTGAGATTTTTCAGCTGGTTTTGGATCAGGTCCTAGACCTGTGTGGATAGAGCCCACACTGTATGATGCATCTGGATTATTTATTAGCAAAAATGCCCCTTCTGCAATAAAGCATGTGGAGTATCTTATTAAAACATGCCCCACTTCACATCTGACCCAATGGAGTTGTCACAAAAAGTTCTCACTGCACCCTAAGAAACAAAGCTGGACTGAGAATTATCAGTTCTTCCCTCGCCTCAGTTCCTACAAGACCTTTTCTAAACTATGTCATAAATCTTCTAGGTTTTATCTGAACTCTCCTCCTCTTAGTAACGTTCTGTACTTCTGAATAATGTTGTCTCCATATGAAATACAAGGGGCCACATCAGTAGTATTCCAGCAGCAGCAAGGGAAGCAGTGGGGGGAAAGGCTAAAATCTACGCTGAGGTGTTTTCCTACTTGTAATCTTCTGTTGTTTTGTGAGCTGGAAGATTAGATAACAAGACTATTTATAGCAACATTGCTGGGTGTATAACACAAAACCTTTGTTGTAAGACCACAGCAAGTATGAAATTTTCATTTTGCCTGCCACTTACCTGTGTCACAGCTTCATTTGCAGCAAAGCATTTTTTTTTCTTTTGCAGTGAGGTTATTATTATGAGGTTATTAATAATGGATGTAGTGTCACAATTCCCAAATTGGGAGTGTACCCTCAGTCTCTGTTTCCACCCATCGCTCCATAATTTCACCTCCTGGTCTTTGTGTTGGACTAACAACCAGAGACTGACAATATCTGCTCAGCCACTAAACACACACTGGGTGGGCAACAGCAATCAGAGCTCACTGCTACAGGTCTCACCTGTAGCACTTCTCTGATTGAAAACTCAGGTTGTTTTTTAATCTCTCTGTTAAGCCTTCCAGTGCATGTCAGTAGAGTCTGAGAACTGCCCAAAGGCAATGCACTGAACACCAGATGATCTCCCCAGGCCATGAGGTGCCCAGCAGACGGTGAGAACTTTCTGCCACAACTAACATAGGGTAGATTTTAAGTGCAGGAGCAAATCTCTCAGCTGTCTGTACCTATCACTTGGCATATCAACTCTAAACCTCTAAAAACCAGAAAGTGATAATGGATTTAAATAGGGAGAAATTTTTGCTGCTTTACTTTGTTTTGTGCCTGGTTAAGAACATAATTTTTGAAGGGTCATACCATCAGAACAGTGCACTAAATGGGAGTGGGAAGGTAGAAATCCTCTTCTAACATTAAAGGTTGCCCAGGTGCCTTATAATATGTTCACTGCGGTTTTTTTAATAAAGGAAGTAGATGGTGGGGGAAGAGAAGGCTTCAAGAAGACCTTGTAGTGGCCTTCCAGCATTTGAAGGGGGTGTACAAGAAGGCTGAGGAGGGACTATTTACAAGGTCTTTGTAATGACAGGATGAGGGGCAATGGATCTGAACTGCAAGAAGGGAGATTTAAACTAGATGTTAGGAAGAAGTTCTTTACAGTGAGGGTAGTGAAACACTGGAACAGGTTGCCCAGGAAGGCTGCGGATGCTCCCTCCCTGGAGGTGTTCAAGGCCTTGAGTGACCTGTTCTAGTGGGAGGTGTCTATGCTTATGGTGGGGAGTTGGAACTAAATGATCTTTGAGGTCCTCTCCAACCTAAACCATTCTATGATTACAACTACTCTCCTTTCTGCATTTGCTGAAATGCTGCAACATAATCAATTAGTGAGGCACATTTTCTCTTTTCCATCACATCTATTCAAGTGACTCACATAATACACAGATTCTCTTTGCAACATTTCCAGTTATTTGTATACCATCCTCTACAGTGACTCAATATTTCTATGGGAAACCATCTAGTAAATACTTGTTAAGTACAAAAAGAGAGTCATTCATCATGGACAAAAACTGATCTGGCAAGACAGACAGATATTTTAAAACACAATGGCATTAGTTGCTCGAATCAAAGAAGTCCTGAGTAACACCAACACAAGTAAATGCTATAATAAACAGGTGCCCCTTAGAGAGAAGATCCGAATGAAGCCTCTGATGAAGAGCTAGAATCTGGGTGGTAAATAAGTTCTCTATCTATGGCTGCTTGGCTTATCTGGCAAAAGCCTGTCTAGTAGCAAGTCAAGACTCTAACACTTAGCCTTACATTAGATGGTGTTGATGAGCAGCAGAGCACAAATCACAGTCACGTCTCCATCCAAGTAGCAGTTAAAGGGAAATCAAGCAGAGCTTATGCCTAACAGAGGATAAAAGATGATCAGTGGGGTTTTTTAATTGTATGTTGACATATGGGAAGACAATGCAAATTAGAATGAATCAAGCATAACATGATTACGTTTCTTCTGACTGGGTAAGGCTTTGAGCTACAGATTTCAAGCAGGGTGAAGCCAGAGGGATGTCCAGACTGGGGCTCCTCACACAGACTTTCATGCTCCCATTCAGCTCCCCAAGTAAGAAACCTTTGTCCCAGAAGTGCCGCCAATTAATTCCACTGGGACAAAGGATCCCAAATTTCCAGCTCTGCTTAGCATTCCTATGGTCCCTTGTTTCTTCAGAAGCTACCCCACTGGCAGGAAATAAGATAGGAAGGAGACTATGCAAGCAATGACAGTACTTTAGAATTTATTCTAAAATTTTATTACTGCTTTAGGAAAAAAAAAAAAGTTTACATTAAGTGCTTTTTTAAAAAAAAATAAAATACCTGCATGGTATTTTATCTCTGAGGCTGGCTGAGAACTATCAATGATTACTTTTCAGAGTTTTGCATAAAATAGCCCTGAGGTTTAACCTGACAATTATGCAAGAGCTGAGAGTGCCTCCTTCAGCAAAGAACCGAGCACTAGTGGGCTAATGGAGAATTGCATAAGCATAATACCACCATGCCATCCTCCACCCTATCATTTTAAAACACAACCCAATTTTAATCCTGTAACTGGAAGGCTAAATAACCAGTAGTGTAAACATGAACTACAATCTTACATACAACATGCTTTTATCAGCTAGAGATCCCCAAGAACGCAAGGAAATTAAACCTCATCCCAACTCAGTTTTAACCGCATAGTTGTGTCAACCCGGAATTTAGTATGGTTAAGTACCCAACTGTTTGCCCTGCTCTCCAGGTACACAGCTAGCAACAACCTACTTTAGCTAGATAAAAAAGTAGCCTAGGTTCATATATACGCATTGCAGTCACAGCAGAAACTTTACATGTTGCCAGACACTAAGCTTCAGTTAAAATTCATCTCTTCCCCCTGAATTACTTTGGGATTCCTCAGTTTGTGGCACAGAACAGGCACCTGCATGGTGCCATGATTAAGGTTAATCTTAGATCAGCCGCTCCTGGATAAAGACAACTCGGAAACACAGGCATTGCAGACCCAACTCCTCAGGACACCTCAGAACCGGATTGCTTAGATGCCCTAAAATTTCAAGGCAGTCAAATCAGAGCACACGTGGATCCCCAGCTTGAAATACGTAGCCACCGTGAAGGTAAGCACCATAAGTAAAACCTTGTGTACTTATGTACTTGCCATAGGCAACGATTTCAGTGATGCAGAAGTAGCTGGTTCCTGCAATTATCCTAGCAGCAGTAGGATCTGCAGTCTTCCAAGCCTCTGTAGTAGAAACCTTCCCAGATACATGAGTAATCACAGAAGTTGCTGTTTCGAAAACCTAGGAAACAAAATTAAATGGGTGCTGCTTTGACTCCTGTCACTTGGGAGGCCAATGTAAGCAAAGAGCACCTGCTTTCTCTTATTCCAGAAAAGCTGATGAATGCAAATGCACTTTTATTTATCAAAAGCACAGGATGAAGAAGGAGCAGCTTCATCCAGTAAAGATGTGACAGCAGCTTGAACAGGAACTTCATCACAAATTCATATCATCTCCCAGATCAAGCCTGGATGTTCTGTGTACAACTCTGATGCTGCTCTGCCAATGAACCACTCTATAAAACACCCAGGCAGAGACATTCAGAAGAGGATGGATCCAGCCAGAGACAAGCCAACATCAGAGAAGGCTCTATTCCCTCCACCAATCACTGCAATGTCTGAACAATCCAACTCCATCTGTCATAGAATCACAGAATGGTTTAGGTTGGAAGGGACTTCAAAGATCATCCAATTCCAACCCCCCACCATAGGAAGGGACACCTCCCACTAGAAATGGTCACTCAAGGCCTCATTCAACCTAGTCTTGAACATCTCCAGGGAGGGAGCATCCACAACCTACCTGGACAACTTGTGCCAGTCTTTCACCACCCTCACTGTAAAGAACTTCTTCCTAAAATCTAGTTTAAATCTCCCCTCTGCCAGCTTAAACCCATTACTCCTCCTCCTGTCATTACAAACCTTATAAAGACCTCCCCAGCCTTCCTGTTGGCCCCCTTCAGATACTGGAAGGTCACTACAAGGTATCCTCGAAGCCGTCTCTTCTCCAGGCTGAAAAGCCCCAACTGTTGTATCCTGTCCTCATAGGAGAATGAGAATCATACCTGTCTCTGGTATAGAGAAATTTTAAGTTCTCATTTCAGTGTTAACCTTATCCACTGGCCATGTAAAGCCTTAGGAAGATGTCCTTTGGAAGTCTGCATGAGCAGGATGAGTGTGTGGTACTTGTGTGTGGCAAAACAGATAACTTCAAAGGATTCCTGATTGACAACCTCCACCAATCTCCCATAAAAGTAGGCCCATTTTTTCAATGGAAAGCATCTAGTGTTAATGAGCTTAACAGAACTACTACCACTACAGATGGCTACAATCTCCTCTTGTTCAAAAGGAGCTGGAATATATTGACTTCATTTGATGTCCTCCTGATTCTTGTGCTGGAAGGTACAGTGAAGAGTCAAGCTCTGCTCCTGCTTTACAAGCCAATCAGTTCCCATCCCGATTGTCATTTTTTTCCAGAGGTAGGAGTATTAGTTTACTCAATCATTCTTTATATGAAATTTTGACTGTCCCTGTTGCCCTCTGAGCCTTTTCCAGTTCTCCTGTACTTTTTATAAGACAGTGGAAGGGAGAGAACCAGAACTGCACACAATATTCAGATGTATACAACGACCTAGTGATAGCATCAATTTCTTCTGCTGGGCTTTCTCTATAATTTCTAATATTTCATTTGCATTTTTTAAATGGCTTCTAAGCCTTGGACTAACATTTTCAGCTCAATCACTCTACTGATGTTTTGATTCCTGATGGTTTTCAAAAGCAGCCATTCTTGCCCTTAAGAAATACAGAGCATCACATGTTGACAAAGCACCACACGATTTCCTGGGTAATTTCTGCAAGCTGCAGCATTATCTGCTCCATCAAGAGGCTTCAGTGCCTTATGAAAAGGACAACAAGAGAAAGTAAGATTGATAAATTGCTGCCTTTGGAGCACTGGGCAATTTTAGGCAGTTAAAATGTAATAAATCAAAGTTCACTAGCTTGGGACAAAATCTAGTGGTTGGGAGAAGGTCATATAAATCTGAGAACTTCAGACTGGGAAAACTTTATACCTACAACCCAGACACACTGACAGGTCAGAGGGAAATAAGCATGACCCAGGACAGACTAGAAGCAGAAGGGCAGGAAGCAGGAGGCATCCTTCATAAGCCTTGAATGATGAAATTTCTGACTCCCTAAGGCTGGAAGAAAATGAAATAGTACTTCAAAGAAGAACCAATTATGACAGCAATGGGAGCTGAGGTTATCTCATAGCATTACTGCTGGCATCCTGCCTGGTGCACTGCTTGCACCCCAACTTCTAATCCCCATGATCATCAGCTGCTGATGTCCTTTTACTCCCCAATTAGTTTTATCTTGTGAGCGCACAAAACGGAGCTGGCAACAGGATAGTCTCCTATCAACAAGACACAATTACTGAAATGTCTCCACCAGCCAGATTACTATCTTCTGCATGTATTTCAGAAGCTCATAAAATACCAGTGAAAGGGGGTGGGGGGGGAAAATCTAACATATTTGTGTATTATCAGCAGGATTTAGTGCTTTGAATAGCAACTGCAGAAATGCAGGCAAAGACTGTATAATCATGACTGGTTGCCCCCACGGGCCAGGAAAAGCAGCAAAGCCCCTGCCTCCTTGGTAAAGTGCTGCACAACAGGTCCTGTTTCTCTCTGGCTTGCAGGCAGAAAGGCAGTCACCCCCTTCAGCCAACCCTTGCAAACTCTGCTTCAGGTTCCCTAGATAAAGAAGAGACTAAGAACTTTACTATCGAGGTTCCAGCCTGCTTCACGTGATATTTTGGAGATATAAACCCCAAATTATCCTACAGACACTACCAGACACGTGAGCAGGAGGTATCTGTATGAATGAGCAGTAAGTGAAGGGGACGATAAAAGCACCCAGCACAACATGACTCAAATCTCAGTGGGAGCCTCCGGATGCTACTCTGATGTAAACAATACAGAACCACCCATGAGTAACCAGCCACTGCTGAAAAGAGGATCTCTGACCAGCTTGGGCTGTCTTTGTAATACACCACATACATTCTCTCTCAAAATATCATAGGTGCATTAACCCATGAGAAAACCGACAGGGAAAAAAACTGCTTTCTGTCACTCGCCATGGAAATTTACCTTCCACAGCAAGAGTGGGCTTGGGAAAGAACAGCAAACCTGAGTAGGAGGCTAGAGGAAAGGATTTAAAAGAGAGACTGTAATGCTTCTTAGCTTTTACAATGCAATATTGATCTGCTGTCCGCAGAAACAGCTAAGCCTTCTTGAAGCTGGAGACAAGCGAGGATACAGAGCTGCTTGCCCTCAGAGCACTGGAGATGGCATGCAGGTCCTATGCCTCACCTCTGGCCCAAGGGCTAGCAAAAACTCCATTTCTAGCATCCTGGACCAGCAACCCTGATAACTACACAACATCCCTAACAGGGTACACAACCCACACATCACAGCAGGAGTCAAACGCATCCAGCAAAGCTGAGCACTAGCTAAGGAAGCAATGTAACAGCCATGGAGATTTGGAAGATGCAACACCAGGCAAGGAGGGTAACTTACCAAACTACACCAGGATTACAAAGGAAAATTAAAAGAGGAGATTGAATAGAATATCTTGGAAGAGCTCTGAAGCAGGGGGATGGACTGAGCTGAGGATGTATGTTGAGAAATAATAGAGATCTCTGCAGTTGAAATATTTTAAATCAGACTGTCCTGGCACCAGTAAATAAACAGCACTCAGAAACACTGATGCAAAGGTTGATCTTTTTCATTACAGAATCCAGAACATTAGATATAGCTGTAGTTTCCCACTCAGTTCCACTCCAAACAGCCACACCACTTTGTTGGACAGTTACGGGAAACCACAATTCAGAGAGATTGGACAGCAAAACTTCCCTGCCGTCTATCTGGCTGCATCAAGGAAATTGTTACCAGGTAATCAGAATCTTTTCCACCGCATTAGGAAAGTACAAAATGGACCACTTTCCATCACCCCAGAGAAAGAGCCATGTCTGGGTTATGAGAAGGTGAATACACACCAGAATACTGAAAATAATCTCACCTCAACCATCACCTCATCACCAAGTGACAACCTCCTTCCAACCACTGGCCGTGACTTTAAGATTAACAGCCCCATCAGGACCGTGGCATTTAGTGATCTAGTGTGAAGTGTCCCTCCCCATGGCAGAGGGGTTGGAACTAGATGATCTTTGAGGTATCTTCCAACCCTGACAATTCTGTGATTCTGTGATCTGATCACCTGTAGTTCTGGAGGACTAGTCAAAGCCTGCAGGACAACTACAACACAAAAATCTGCATTAACAATATAGGCATGACATACTGGTTTGGAATAAGTAATTACAAGGTGTTTGTGTCTAGTAGTTTCTAGTGAACAGCACTATGAATTCCTTTTACAAAAGCCTGGATGCACCAGATTTTAAAGTGGTGTCCTCTAAAGTCATCAGCCCAGGCTTCCAGGTTTGTTGGTGCAGGCATCTTCAGTAAAAACCTGCCTGTTTCAGCTACCTAGTTTTAAAACTGTAGCTGGAGTCTGGTGATCTAGTTGGGTGCTTTCCTTCTTAGGTACTGACACCAAAAGCAAAGGAAGTATCTACCAGCTGTGCCAGTCTTCAGTGATACTTCTGTGCTATGTCTTCAATACCACCAAAAGCATGACACAGTCTACAGAAGATTTGCTTAACTAAAGGTGACCTTTTTTAGACAGAGTAACAGAAAGGTATCAAAATTTTAATGTGGGCAACAGCTCTACTACATTGGGGGGATCTTGTTTTTATATAGCAGAGATAAACTTTTATGGTTCAGATACTGACCTCAGAGTCCCCAGACCACCTTGTGAAATTTAATGTAATCATAGTTGTTCTTTAGTCACCTCTAGCAGCAGGTTAGGAAGAGGTCATCACAGACAAAAAGTACTAGGTGGTGGCCAAATTATCAAAGTTCAGTATCCTTCACACCGAGCCAAACAGTGGGAGGAGAACTGAGGACCTTCAACTAAAATACACTTTACAAAATGTTAAATGGCATATACATAACAAAACTGTGTGACATTCATACTTTCACTGCTATGCCTCCAGACTACTTTACAGGAACCTGTCAGATGCAATCAGACTTGTTTATTCTGCATTCAAATGTAGGACCCAAAGCAGTCTGGTTTCAAAAA
>VWZE01016296.1:315747-373011 GCA_013396675.1 Eubucco bourcierii | reverse complement strand
TCAGGTGATTCATACAGAACATCCTCAAAATCTCATGTAGGCCACTGATAATGGATTAAGTGGCAGTGTCCCTTCTGGCTCAAGTTTATAAATTCTTATCTGCTTAAGGCTGTTCCAGAAAGATTTCCAGATTTCCAGCTGACAGCGTGATTCTTAAGAGATAAATTCTCCCTGCCAGTTTACAATTGCATACCAACTACTACAGAATCACATGTGCCTGCTTTTTTTTTTTGTTTGTTTGTTTTTCACTGATAGAGGATGATGGTTCACCATTTAGGGTTCAGCATCCCCCTCCTTGCACATCTAATTTTAAGCACAGCCATTGTCTGGGTTGAGTTTCTGACTGACTTTGTCCATGACAGAGTGGATAGCGTTTGCAACATTTCCTTGCACAGCCACCAAAAAAAGTCATGATGTTATCACCCTCAGTTCATGCAACTGTTTCAAATCATCCAAGTACAAAAGAGGTGCAATGGAAGAATAATGTAAGTATCAGAAAATCCTTCAGTATAACAACCAGTTGCCCAGTTCATCATTAACCGCTTCCTCTCCTCTAGACCACGCCAAAGAAGTATCCAAAAGCTCAGTAAAAATGAGGGTGCACAGTGACATCCCCACTTTCCGCACTGCTGGCTGCAAATTCTGCAACACATTGGGAAAGCTGCAACAAGTTTTGATCATCTGAAATGGCTGTGGGAGCAGCACTTTCCCTCATTCCCTGCTAGAGAGAGCTGTCTGACATACTCTAACGCCATCACTCACTGCCTTCGGCTGTGAAAATGTGCCTAGTGAAGAGGTACCCAGGTAGTGTTGGACATACACGGTGTATACCGCTGCCCTAGGAAATGTCTTTCAAGAGTGAGAGGTTATTTTCTGCTACCACCCACCTGACTTACAGTAAAAGAGGCGGGGGGAGGGGGGAAAGGGCAAGGACAGAGGAGACCTTGGGCAGTCATTCCTGCTCATATTACAGAGCCATCCCCATCCAATTTGGTCTCGACATTGACCAAGGATTTCAGAAAAGGGAATTTATCCTTATGAGGAACAGAATAACCATCTAAGCTGGGCAAAGAGCCCCAAATACCCCCTGCCCTTCTCTGAACAGGACCGACAATCGCATGCACGCAGACACATTCCTGAAGCACTGAGAAAAGATGCAAAAGCAAAAAGAGAAACATCTGTGGACGCTTCAGCGGTCGAGTTCCTCTGACATGTTGTCCCTGCTTTCCCAGGGTGCCACTGCCCGGGGACACCTGTGCACGGCTCAGCCACCCTCGGGGCACTGCCGGGGAAGAAGCGGCAGGGCTGGGAACAGGGCAGGGACTACCACACCGCCAGAGGGCCTGGGATGCCAGGCATGGAGCCATCCCACCCCTGGGTGTCCAGAGAACCCTGCTTGTCCATAGGTGCCCGGGATGCCTGTGCAGCATGGGGTGTCAAGGGCGCTATGAGCACCTAGAGATCTCATCCCAATTTTGGGTTCCGGAGATGCCCATCCCAGCTCGGGTGCCCAAAGCACCCATGCTGCCTCGGTTGCCCCGGGGTACCGCGGGTCATCGTCCCGCCAAGGGGTGCCCGTCCTGCCGGGGGTGCCGGCAAAGCCGTACCTTTGAGGTGGTGGTGGCGGGCGCGGTGCAGGCGGCCCTGCCCTCCGCGGGGCAGCGCGGGGATGCTGGAGAAGCGGCTCCCCATGGCGGCATCCGAGCCGGGCAGGGCGCAAGGTCTCTCCCCGGGGGCTGTGGCGGTAGCGGCGGGGCGGTGGGGCGTGAGGAGGACACGCTCTGCTGCCGGTTCTCCGGCTCACTCCGGTGCCGAGAAGCCCGCTCCTCCCTGCAGCCCGCCGGGCCCCATGCCCCGCGGTGCCGNCCGGGGGCGGGGGTGCCGCTCTCCGGCCCGGTGCGCCAGCGCCGTAGCGACAGGTAAGGACACGAGGGACCCTCTCCCGACTCACCCGCTCCCCAGATCGGTGCCTGGCACAGAGACCTGCACCTGCCAGGACCACATTAGACTGGACTTCCCTCGCACTTGCTGGCCCAAGCCCTTCAAAGAAGCTACACTGTGCAGGAGCATCCACCCAAACAGATGTGCTGTGCTGAAAGGCAACTGTCCTAAAGTAGTTAGGATTCTCACAGAGTCAAGTATGTCAAACCAACACTCAAAGGAAAGCAAAGCAGGTGGGCAAACGGCTCCTCTTCCAGCCTTGGGGCAGGTGGACAAGAAGGCAGATAGTCAGAGGAGAAAGTAGGTCCCTTACTGGTTCCAAACTTTCAAGGTGACTAAATAACCTCACCCATCACTTTACTTGCCATGGTGGCACAAAGTAGAGGGAAGCTCAGGAAGCAGTCAATCTCAGGAAAGGGAGGTAGGGTAGAGTTAGGGTGAAGGGAAACACTTCTATGGTAGGTCTCCTATGAAGGGTCAGGAGCTCTTATTGGTGAAGTGCTCATATGGAATGCTACCTCTTTGTGAAAGCTGCTGCAATATAAACACATCCCACATGAACTGTGACTGCCCTGTGTGGTTGGAGAACTCTATGCAGAGATGAGCCTCTGCACAGCTGCATATTCATGAGCATCAGTACCGCAGACACAAACTCTACTTATACCTGCACAAGCCATGTCCACATGACTCTTCCTTGTGCCATGAGAGAGAAGCTCCAGGGTTAATACCATTCCTGTCCATAACCAAACATGGGAGTCCTCTCTGCCTTGCTCATTCTGGAGCCACTCAGGCCAATGAGTTGCTTCATGAAAGCAGTCAGGACTATACAGCATGGTGAGGTTCCCCTTGCCCTCACCCCAGAAGCACCTTGGCCATACAATGATTTCTGCTGTGAAGAGCACAACCCAGGACCAGGAGGTCAGGTGGTACCACATTAAAATAATTCCACAGCTGAATCTTCTTTAAAGAAGACTGCAGGTTCTGGAAACGTGTTTGCAAGCTTCATCTGGGGTTTCAGCCAATGCTGAAGACCAAAGGCAGCTTCAGTTCAACTATGTCAGGGTTGTAGAATTACTTTTTTCTTCCTTCTGTTGTACAATTTTTGTACGTTCTGCTTCATTCCACTGTATGGCCAAGGTGCTGCTGTCCATCTATCCATCCTCCTAGTAAACATAAAAAAAAAAAAAACCCAAACAAACTCAAAAACCCTGTTCCTGGTCATGGACCACACATGAACATTTTCAGCTTGAAAACAGTTACTGCCATGATGTCTCTATCCAGAGAACCAAAAGCCCCACTGTTCTCTGAAACCACTCAAATACATAGCTTTGAGAAGTGGAAGCCTTCTGAGGTTAAATAATAAGACTTGATAAAAGAACATCAAAAACCTTGACCAAAACCTGATGCTGAAATCAGAACGAATATTTCTTTTGGTTGGTGTCTTACAGGAGGCCAGGCTGCAGAATCACTACCATCCTGCTCACCCTTAGACTGCAGTAGGGTTGAGATGTGCACCATGTTTTTGCATCCTTTCTCATTCTCTCAGAAGCAGAAAGCAATTACTGTCCCAGTCAGAGTGCTGCCATGATAGTACTGGTCTTGAACTCCTCTCAGTATTCAGTGCTGCCAGTGTATCAGGTCCTGCTCTGCCCCCATGGTAAGTCCACTAGCCACATCTTTATTTATATCCTTTGTGAATGTTGTGTTTCCATTCAAGTCACTATAGTGAAAAATGTAGGACTGGAATGGCCCTTAGACAGGCAACTCCAGCTAACTCCAGCTCTTCATCATACAATTCCTTCCATCATGCTGAACCAAATGGTCTGCAAGCAACAACAACAATCCATGGGTTTTTTTTCTCAGTTTCTTTTCTCTAATCTCTCTCTGTGCCTGTCCTTGAATGCTCAGAGATTTTGAGTAAGGACTGTCATTTTTCTGGGAAGCTTCGTGTTTAATGTGGCAGAAAGAGGTGGCAGCATAAGACAAATTAAAATGGAAAAATACAATTTTCCATTATATAAAAGAGATATTAAAAAAAAATGAAAAGTGCCTGAGTTTTGGATTGGCGGCATGGGGAGCATCCATATAACAACAGCACGGGGAACATTTCTGTGCAGTCATCCATTAAATTGCAGGCACTCACACGTGCATCATGCATGCTGCTAAGTATGCCTTGTAGCTCACTATGTGGTAGACCCACTCCCAGAAGGAACAAGTGCTTTCTGCTTCCACCAAATCTGCTCTGAGTTTTGAACACGAGGAACAAATTTAATCTTGGTACCACGGTGTGAATATTAAAGTACGTCCTACGTGGCTGATAGACTATGGTAGACTGTGGATGTGCTCAATCAGCTCCATTTTGCTTTGGAGAACTGAGGTAAAGCATACTTACATCAGTGAAAGAAGGAAACTGCATAGATCTGCCTTAGCAACATGTTCAGCTTCTGCAAAGGATGAGCTTTGCTTTGGCTGTCTCTGCAGCCTGCAGTTAACACCACGGAGAAGAATGCAAAACAGCATCAGAGTTTTGCTGTGATTGTATCTTGGTTCATTTGGTTCACTTTATCAAAGAGTCTTTGAATTTGCTCCTGACTCTGGTTGGAGAAGGAGTGAGAAGGAGGGGCTGTTTGCTGTCCTTGCCAACTTATGTCAGCTCTTCCTGCTGAAAACATTAAACAGGGTGAGAAATATGCTCTGTGATCACAGGGGCTCTTGACAGACAAAACAGGATCACACTAACTCTGGGGTTTTGCCTTTTTCCTGTGCTGTAGCAACAGGAAGCACTGAAAACATTGGCCAAAACTACAGGGCTTTCATACTAGCAAGTCAGGGCATTCCTTGTTCCTTGGTGGTATCGGTTGAAATGGATAATTAGGGACATTCAGTTACCTACTTTCTGTAAGCGGGATAGAAGTGTCCATCTTTCATGATACCCTGGTCCTACAGCTTGCAGACCAGCCAGCTTGATGCTTTGGATTAATTCTGTTTGTTTTCTGACCTTTACATCAGCCATTCTCCCATTCCTCAGCACAGGATCTGCACAACAGCAGAAGCTGCTGCCTGAGTTTCAAGGCAGAACCATCAAAGCAATTACATGACACTTTGATGCCTCATGTATACACAGACGTCCATCCTAGAGGCTGCTGAAAAATTCATTCTCCTGGACTGATGCTTGTACAGACCATCATGTTTCTCTTCCTGATGTCATCAAGCTAGTAGATTTGCTTTTCTATGCTTCTCAGAGTCCAAGCTCTGGCAGAGCCTATCCTAGCCCTGCCTGGCTCTCATCCCCATGAGCTGTTCGAATTCAATATTTTGTTTCTGGTCTCAGAACAAGTCTTCTGAGGAGCAACAGAGGGAACTTAAATTGGTTAGTCTCAAGAAGAAGAGGCTGAGGAGAGACCTTACTGCTCTCTACAACTGCCTGAAAGGTTGTAGTGAGGTGGGTGTTGGTCTTTTCTCTCTAGTATCAAGTGATAGAATGAGAGGAAATGGCCTCAAACTGCACCAAGGAAGGTTTAGATTGGATATTAGAAAAAATCTCTTTACTGAAAAAGTAGTCAGGCATTGGAATGGGTCACCTGGGGCAGGTGAAGTCACCATCCCTGGATGTGTTCAAAAAACATGTAGACATGGCACTTTGGGTCATGGGTTAATGGCCATGGTGGTGTTAGGTCAACAGTTGGACTAAATGATCCTAGAGGTCTTTTCCAATCAAAACAATTCTATGATTTTCCAGAAAGGGAAAACTTTCAGAAGAGTAAGAAAGCCACAGAGAGCCTTCATGGGCTTTCATTACTCCTCCAGTCCTTTCATACTCTGCAGCTGCTAGGGTGAGATCTCTGTCCCTGTCAACCACTTATTACATTTTACATCAAGTAGCTTCATGGAGGACAGCTGTTCCATGCTGTCCTTCCTGATTAGAAGACATTTTCTCTAAAAGAAAACAAAGCCACTTCATTTATCTGCCTTAAAAATTAACAGACTATGCTGCAGTGCCCTGTAAGCTGTCACCAGCTGGTAGTGTGGCAGCACAGAGACCACTGCTGACCACAATATCCAACATCCCAATAACACCTCTTTCTGATGCAACAGGGGACAAAATTTCACCCATGATTACTGCCACCACAGTAACTATTTGAGACTCATCCACAGCAGTGTTTTCAGGAAGACATACACCTCAACTCAAAAGCACTGTGCAGTAGCAGAGATCTCATGCTCAAGAGAACTTAATGCAACTGATCTCAGTTTACAATGTGTGCATATTGTCCTGCTGTAAGTTTGCTAATTCAGACTTCCAATCTTTGCATCATGCAGTGTCTTCACCTGACAGATGAAGAAATCTTGTCCTCTCACAAGTCTTCCAGAACCAGACCTACTTGCAGATATATCTTTATCTTACCACCTTTCGTCTCTCCATTTTTTTCGCTTGAGTTGCTCCATTCCCTCTGAAGCTGTTTGTGCGAAATGCACTACATGAAAGAGCAAGAAAAAGAGGAAAAGTAAGATAATTGCTTCTTTTGGGTAATCAGTTCCTTTGGGAAGGTCTATTTTAACAAACAAAGTCATCCTGTCTACAACAGAGGTCATAACAAGGGTCTGACTCCTGTACTGACAAGCAGAAGCAGGACAGCTTTCACATTTTTTAGCAGCCATTTTGCAAAGTGCTACTTACGTACCCGTTATGAAATATACTCTACGTCAATCACAGGAAGGCAATTATTAACAGGGGAGAATAAATAGGCTGGTTAAACACTATGAATTTCTCCCACACGTGCTGGTCACACTTGTTGAGTTCTGGCATGCGGACATCAGTTATACTATTGCAATACTTAAATGAGGAGGGTTTAAGTCCCTTTTAATTCAAGCCTATTGTGCTCCCCACACTGGGGAACTTGGTGGGAGCTGCTGAGCCCCAGGGGTATGTTAGAGAAAGCCCAAGGCTGCTTCCTTCCACAGCAGAAAGCTTCGGGAGCACATTTCTGCCATATCCCAGAGGGCCAGATCTCATCACTAAGCTGGAGCTTACATAAAAGGCCAGTACTGAGCAGAAAATACTTCTGGGGAAATCAGCTCCTCCCTATTTAAAGGACCCTTTGATCTACAAGAGAAATCTAACAGGAATTTAGCATAGCTAATTGTCAAGTCTTTGATCTTCCCTTTGGGGTTTCACTGTCTGTCAGCCAGCCTGAACCCCTACTTCCAGCAATACAAGCCAGAGATTTCCCCTTATCACACTACAGTAAATTTACCAGCTCCATAGATTGGCCACTGTTGTATGTTTTTTTTACTCCCATTCACTTCACTTTAGGGTAATAACAATAATAATTTTTTTTTAAAAAGTCAGTTTTCTTGGACAATGGACCTTCCCTTCAGTCTCACTTTCACCCTCTGTCAAGATGGTGGTTGTTTCTACTGAGGTGGCAGGCAGACCACTGTGAGAGAACACCAGGAGTCTGAAGGATTTTTGGTTTCTAAAGATCCTAACTTCTAAGCAGTTCTAAATAGGTTTCTGTTAAAGCAAAGACAACTCAAGACTCCAATGACAGGTGCCAGTGCCAATCTTATATGCTATTTCTGCATTCAAATATTTGCCTTTAATTAAATGTACTGCCCAAATTAACAGTGGAGGTGTCCAGATTTCTAAAGCGTCACTAGAAGCCAACTTCACATCATGATCAGAAGTAAGCATCTTCAAGGAATATTAGGGGAAAAAACCCAAACCAAACAACTTTTACTAAATGTGGTCAGCTAGAGAAAGAAGTGTGTTCAGGGCTGTTAGTTTGTGCTTCTAAATGTGTTTGACATCCTCAGTACCTAAAGTGGTGGCTTAGAATATCAAAGGGGAAGCACTCAGCAGCTTTAGTATACTAGTCAGCAATTAACTGTCAAGGTATTAAGCATGTCTTGACTCAACATATTGTTGTACCTATACGTGGGGGGTTTATGATAGCATTTCTCAAAAACATTCTACATGGGAACTGGTCATGTTCTAACACATTTTTGGCCCAGTTCCCTTTCCCCCTCAACACATTCCTCCACTGTAAGGGTCTAATGGAGGGGTAAATACTTCATTGTGAGTTGGGGTTTTTTTTCAAAATCAATATTCTTTATTAATTTTGATATTCAGAACTCTTGCCACCCCGACCACTATTTTTTAATAATAATTGGTTCTTCGCACAGTGATGGGAACACTATACAGATGATAGCATAGGATCTAGGACGTTTAAGAAATCACTAGCAAAAATGAAAACATTAATTGAACTGGAAGAGGTTCTTGCAGCCAATACACTGCTTGCCCACTAGATGGACTCAAGGAGCTCCTTTCTGCTTATGGTAGAAGGCAATTGGTGAATTACAAGAGGTTTTAAGTACTTACTCACAAAAATTATGTTCTGGCTCATGGGGCTAGCTACAGCTTCAGACAGTATCCAAACGCTTTCAGGGGGCTCTGTTGGTGTCTTGTCAGCTGCTGAGGCTTCTGATTCTTCCCAGGCTTTACAGGATGCTGGGGGAAAGGAGGCAGATGATCTCTGACCTTATCCTGATTTCTCTGGATGATCTGTGTTCCTTCCAGGGCTCCTCTTCTTGGCAGGTGCAGGATGTCTTGCAATGTGCAGTCTTAGCACAGATGTCAGGCTGGCTATGCAGCCCTATCGGGTGGAGGCATTTAAAGCCTGCTCCTGGTAAACTCGAGGCAGGCAGTTTCCAGGCAATTCAACTGAGCTAACTTATAGCTTAGCAAAGCAAAATGCTGCAGAAGGCAATGGTAGAATCACTGCAGAGGTTGAGAGCAACGGCAGCAGGCGGCAGCAGGCAAGCAAGCACAAATACAAGGGCAGAGCAGGTTGTGTTACCTGCTCATCTCTTTTTATCAAGAGATAATGGCCCGAGACTAATGGGGCTTTGGACACAGAACAGCCAGTCAGAATGGCAGTTAGCTGAGCCTGACCATATTAGGTGAAGCCATAGGCTTGCTTTACCCAAATCTGGGAAAAAAAACAGGCCTTGCACAAGGCGGACACAAGCCAAGTGTGTGTACCTTGTTTACCACAGGATATAAACAGGAGTAAAACAAGTCCAGGCAAGCCAGGGTCCTTAGACTTAATGGCTCCAGGTTCTTTGTCCTCTTTCCCGTGGTTGCTTCTCCCCATAGCAGAAGGAGGGAAAGCAGAAAAACATGTCTGGGCAAAGCCAAGACATGTTCAGGCCTATCTTGGCCTGTTTAGGCCTACCATGACAAAGCGCTGACAAGAGGCCCTCACCCCACTGCTAGAATGCCAACAGATTGACTTCATCCTATCCCTATCCAGACCTGTCAACCTTTCCCCATCTAGTTCCAGGACAGCTTCACAGCCTCCAAGGTTTACAAACTCCAAATAAACCTAAAGAAATAAGAAAAAAATCTGGAGCTTTGATGTTTGCCAGTCTTCCACATTTTGCAGAGACCCAGGCAACAGACCAAACACCACCATGCTAAATATCAAAAGCAGTACCAAACAACCAGCTAACCAAGACAGTCCTCTCACAATGGACTCAGCCACATTGGACTGATTGTAGAAACAAGATCTGTCCAATACTTGTTCTCCTAACAAGCTCCCAAACAAGCTGGCCACCCTCTGTGTAGCTCCTGAAGCTGGACAGCACCTTGAGAGATCCCCAGACAGGCTAACAAGCTGCAGATTAATTTCCTGTTGGCTCCTGTGAGGAGTCCCAAGCAGATTGCACCGAAGTTGGTTGAGCCTCAAAAATATTACCTGGAAACAGCAGCAATAATCTTCTCTTCCAAGTCTACAAAGCCTTTCTGGTGATACTGGATGTGCAGCCTGATGGTAGCATCTGAAGACACCATTAGTATTCTTTGCCCTGTCACTAAAGTGGTGGGAACCAGCCAGAAACAGAAGTGTCAGTTTTAGTGTGAAAGATGATTCGTAGTATATTTGTGATGAGTAGCACTTGATTCCCACCAGGAAAATATCAGAGGCTGGTGAATCCAGAAAAACAGGTGCAACTATTTCTTTATCCAAGTGTACAGTCGTGTCCCAGTAGAGAGGACTAGCCCCACAGGCAAATATCAGCTGCAACTTTAGCTTTGACAGCCAGGAACAGCGAGCATGCATTTCGAAACTGTAATTCTGAAATGCACAAATAACCAGAGAAGAACAGAGGACAGCACAAGTCCCTGACAGGGCTAATTTGAATAATCTTGCTGACAGATCTGTTCTTCTCTCAAAATTTCCAGTCTGCACACCAGATCACAATATGAAATTAGGTACTGTCACTGGGCTCTGATAAATGTGAACATAAGGCCTAAACAGTCCCTTCCCCTATGAATAAATACTCCAGTTCGAACTGCACCACTGGTATTGTTCAAGCTGTCACTAAAATCCTGCAGGCACCACTAGAGCCTAGTAACTGAGCATCACCCACCATTACTCACTTCATGAACAGATATAGATTTTCAGCTTTCATTTACTGACAAACGTATTCCTGACATTATTATCTCATCTAAAAGCCTCTGCATGAGTTATGCCTATTCGATTCAAAAGGCAATGTTGCTTCTCTGCCTACATATTAATGACAAGATTTTCAGTGTCTCCGGAACAGCAAACAAATTCCCCTTTAATTTTAAAATTGCAAGCAAAGGAGAACCTACTGCATTATTAGGCTATTTTTTGCAGTGTTTAAATGACTGTTAAAAACTTACACATCCCTCTGAGTCTGAATTTGCTGAGTTGCAAGTTCCGTGTTGGTAGGGCTTGTTAGATGTTTTTCTGTTTCATCCAACAAGCAAAATAGATACTTATGAGTTATGGATCCATCATCCAACTTTCTCTTCCACAAATGGAGCAGATGAAGACCATAGTTACAGCCTTACTAAGTCAATTGCCAAGGCAGGGTTTTTTGCTTACAGTCCTTAGCTTCACCCTCTCCAGCTCTGCAGCAGTCAAAACCCTACAGGGTAGACTCTACCCTCATTTTGAGAAGGAATTCAATAGAAAGAGCTGGGTTTGCAATGCTCCTGTCTGCTTCCAGAGTGCACTTCTAGCTAGAAGAGGACACAGGCAATGAAACAATGATTATGCCAGATGCAGAGATTGAAAATTCGATAATCCAAAATAACCCAAAATACAATCCCTGCCTTGTGATTATATGGCTTAATCGTTCTGCTCTGCTGCTCAGGTTGGAAATCTGTGGCTGGAAGCCAGCAAACATCCCAGTGAAGTCTGCTTCAGGCACTGCTTGTAACCAACATCAGTGAAGCCAGTTTATGGTTGTTTTGTGGCCACTGTTTGCTGGCTTGATGCCCACCACCCCCCCCACCCCCGCTCCCAAATCAGCTTCAATCTCACAGAGATGATTTACATCTAGTAAGGAAGAGTCGTTCTTGATAATGAGCCTGGGGAGGCCAAATGAAAAGAAGAAAGCTGGGAAAGTGAAGGTGAGTATTAGAATCAATGCACACACACCGAGCTGAGTTGAAGGTGCTGCCTCATGGCTGAGAAACTCGTTGCAAGAAATCCATTAATTGCTGAGAACCCTGGCTTAGACCAATACGGGGAGGGGGTCAGTTCTCCTTGTCCTCCTCACTCACCTATGCTGTTGCTCCATCGCTGGTTGTGATGTAGACCTCAAATATTTTCTGTAGTGCCACTCCAAGTCACTACAGCTCGTTATTCTGCAAGAAGTATTGCCATCAGCTAAAGAAAAGGGGAAAATTAATGAAGCTTGAAGACAACAAATAGTTCAAAGGAACATGTTCCTATTACAGAGAAGGGAATGGAAGAGGTGAAGGCACACAAAAGGTTCTGCCCATGAAAGGTCTTGATGAAGGGACAGGGATTCATTTACAACAGAACATTTAATGATGCATGTGGTACCAAAGTCCAGACACTGAGTTCCCCAGGAGGTCTAACACAGAGACACTCAGGAGCATTCAGAGCTCTTGGAAAAGGCTGATACTGAAGTCCCACTACTGAAGATAAAACCTAAAAGAGTAGAGCAGTGGCAATTACAGTGCAACAGGATCCTATCATCCCACACAATGAGGTTCTAGCTATTTGCTTTAGAAAGGCATGAGTGGCTAGACAGAGATGGAATGTTAGCAAAGAGAGAGTGAGAAGATGATTAACTTGTGCAGGACACAGTTACAGCAGGCAAATACTGCTTGTGGGACCACAAGAATTTAGCTTGAGACAGAAAAAGTGAAAAACTGCAATGTGCCTTAAAAGATAATTTATGCTGAGTCTATGATTGTTAGTCCTAAGTAAAGTTTAAAACTGCAGTCCATAATCTTGTCTACCAAAGGTATGTTGTGCTCTGCACTGAGAACCAGGACTGAGAGGACAGGATTTGTTTAGTGAAGAACCTTGAGTCTCAGATGTTGGCATACTATTTTCCTTAACAGTCTTCAAGAGCTTGTGGGGAGTTGGGGTGGTCAGCTGTTTTTACCATACAGTTTCTGTAAGATTACCCAATGCTTTGGATGAAGTTTATTTCTTTCTCAGGACTGCTGCTTCTAAAACCCTGCATTAGTTACTCCTTGTGATTATGTATCTGGGGACAGCAAGCAGGAGCATGATCAAGATCATGATGCATGCTGCAGTAAATCCACAGCAACCCTCAGCCACCTCTTCCTCTGTCTTCCCTTCAATAAGGTGTTAGAGCTCAAGCTCTGAAGCTTTTCAGCTCAGAGACAAGCTCCAAAAAGCCAGAACATGTGAGAAGAAATTAGTTGGACAAAGAGAGGAAAATTGTACCTTAGAATCTGAACATCCTGAGATTCTTTGGATTTGTTTGTTTTCCACTTATCTTAGCCAATCATAGACAAAAATCAGCCACAGGGATCACTTACAAGTCACTTTTCATCACAGAATTTATCTGCCGCTGGTGAAAGAAAGAGTATCCCCTAAGAAGTTTAAGGCAGGCTGGTACTTTCCCGGGAGAAAGATAGAACTTCCACAGTCAGATAACTGTTTCTGTGTTCATAGCATTCTGGAGACACCCAACATCATATCAATATCATAAATATATGTATAGAAGAAGATCAATGATGTGAGAAGGTGAGTTATACACACAGATAAAGTCAAGGGCTAAACAACCTTTTGAAACAGGACTCCTAATTTTGCTGGAAGATGAATTGCAGCTACTGTGATGTATGAATTTAGATGCCTCAAACATATGAAGCATGAATTTAAATGCTTCAAGGATGTGTGTTTTAGCTAAGGTGGTCCTAGAATCAGTAAGAGACCAAAAAGGTATTTTCAAATCAGAACATGGATTTTACTAAGGATCACTCTGCAGAGGAACTGGTGACCAAACAGCAATGTGAGTGTATACAATAGGCTAGGGAACAAGCTCTCACGACTCTCATAATATTTAAATTGTTACCTGATCCCCAGGCATTTGGAAAAGCTCCTTCTTTGCAGCAGATAAGGAGAAGAGCTAGGAGAGAGATTTTGGATATTTGCCTAGATGATAAAGATATCTTCTTCAGCGTTTTAAAACAATCCTTTTATCACTACTCTTGAACGAACCACTGAAAAAGATTGCTGTTCTCCAGCTGAGCTACTCTGAAACAGTGGAGACCGTAAAACAAGACAGATTTTTATCTGGAACAAAAAGGCTTTTAGAAAAGCAGCAGCAGCTAGGACTAGAGAGATGTCAGAGCTACTTAGCCCTTTCCGCACAGACTCCATCCCAGTTGACAGCGGCTGGGGCATCTGCAGCTGCTGCCCATGCAGAGCTGTGTCTACTCTGATGAGAAGAGGCTGAGGCTTCATCCCTGTGACTGCACTGCCGGAGGCCAGGGTGGTTGGCAAAGGCGGTTGTCAAAGGATGTGACTAAAGGCTCCTGATGAGAAGGAGCCACTGTTTTGTTTTGTTTTCTATGGAGAAATGTTGTAATCAGCTGAATTTTCTGTCTGTGGCTCGCTCTGAGACAAATTTGGAGTCAGTTCTGCTGCCTGAAGGATAAATGAAGACCCCAGACAGATCAAAGACTCCTGTATGTAATGGTTTACACCTCTGCAAAGCACACATTATGCCTCACTGCATGCACATTCTCCTCTCACAGAGGTAGGGAGTTTTAACCAGCATTGTAGATGAGAGTCAATAACTGACAAGACACTGGAAAAGTAAATCTCTCACCTCACAGTACCAAGGAACCTGGCAACAAGGAGTTTAACCCCTGTGGTGAGAGACTGGGTTTTCTTGTGACAAGAAAGCATCTGTAGTGTTGTGGTTATGATGTCTTGATGCACAACTCACTTTGCTTGGCAAACTCTTCTTCATGTCTGCTTCATGGTTTGCAGCAGAGGAGCAGACTCTTACCACCACCCAGCCCTGTTCGATCGCTTCGTTCTCAGTTACCAGTGCAGCCCCGGCAATTTATTTGCAGTGCCTAAGAAATAGATAACACTGCTCTACCATACTTTTAGCCCAGAAAAAGCTTGATGTCACTTAAAACGTAATGAAGATTTGTAGCTGAGATACATCTACGAGTCCAAGCATCCTGAATGTCAGCTACGCTTGTGCTTCGACCTCCAGCATTACACCGATGGCTGCACAGGTTCTGACAAATAGGCAACACCACGGAAGCGGGGACAGTGCTGATCTGCTCAGCATCACCCCCAGGGATGATCAGCACTCCTGAAAGATCTCCCTGAGTCTGACGGGACAGCCCGAAGGAGAGCCCGCTGGCCGGTTGGAAGGACGGACAGCTTCCCCAGCGTGCGGCAGCGGGGACAAGCGCTGCGAGCAGGCAGGACCGCAGCACCGCTCCGTGGTCAGGAGATCCTCTGCAAGCTGTGCACAAGGACGCAAGCTCGCTCTTTTGAAAAGCAGGATTTGAGAGCAGTGCATCACTTCGTGCTGCACCAAGAAAAGGCGTTTCCACACCTTAGAGGCATTGCTCTGCTCCCTTCCCAGCTCTGGTTCCTCTGGGAACAGTCACAGAATCACACAGAATGACAGAAACATTCCCGTTGGAAAAGACCCTCAGGATCACCAAGTCCAACTGAGATCTCTACTCTGCAAGGTTCACCCTAAACCATAAACCTAAACCTAGCTTCACATAAAGCCACCGCTCTACTCTGCACAAGAGTGTACAGCAGTATCACTGGGTTGATTATTCATCCAGTCAGGTTTGCTCAAGGTTTTGAATGAATAAATTATTTTTTTTTCCCTTGGGGGGAAAATATTGTGACATTTCCTTAAAAAAACTTCTCCTTCTGTCTTAACAAACTTCTTTAATTCCTGACATGTACATTAGAGGAATACAAGATCAGTCCTTACAAAATATCTGTGACATGAATTAGTTTGCCTCTAGGGACCCAATACATCATTATTGTGCCCCCCAGAAGCAGTAGAATTCAACCACAATCATGGTAGTACAGGTAGATTCGTGTTATAACAAGCACTATAACCACAGAAGTGTTTTAAGGATTCTGTGCTATGGATTACATCTTGAAAATGTAAGAATCCTTACCCAGGAGCCCAAATCATCACTACCTGAATTGTTGGTAGGAGTCAGCAGAAGGCTGACTTCATACATGACATTTGTTCTTGACTTGCAATATGCAAGCACTTGCAACAAGTTATGGAAGCATAATCAGGAGGTTATTTTAGAAAGCCATAATGCCTGTGGTTACGTCACACAAAATTTTGTTGTCTTACAGTCGTTTTAACATAACAGTCAGAAGAAAAGTGACAGCAAACCAACCTGTGCATGGGATCTAAGCACTGGCAGCCAATGTCTGAGAGTCACAGAATCTCAGAATGTTAGGGGTTGGAAGGAACCAACTAGGCCAAGCCCCCTGCCAGAGTAGGATCACCTAGAGTAGGTTACACAGGAATGAATCCAGGTGTGTTTTGAATGTCTCAGAGAAAGACACTCCACAACCTTTCTGGGCAGCCTGTTCCAGTGTTCTGTCATCCTCACAGTGAAAATGTTTTCCCCTATGTTTTTGTGGAATCTCCTACACTCCAGCTTGCACCCATTGCCCCTTGTCCTATTATTGGACATCACTGAGAAGAGCCTGACTTTATCGCTCCAACACTCACCCTTCATGTATTTATAAACATTTATGAAGTCAGTCCTCAGCTTTTCCCAAGCTAAAGAGCCCCAACTCCTTCAGCCTTTCCTCATAAGGGAGATGTTCCATTCCCTTAATCATCTTTGTGGCTCTGCACTGGACTCTTTCAAGCAGTTCCCTCATTCACCTGCTAAGCAAGAGCATCTCTGGATGGTGGCAAAAAAACAGGTAGCAGAGTCAGCTTTGAGCTGAGACTTATGTGAGGGTCTTAAACAACATAGTGAAGACAAAAATTTTGGCTTAAAAGCCATGAATCCAGCCCTCAAAGGCCTTGTTCTGCTTCTTGGTGTAGTCACACTGGACAAGGAGTGTGCCAGACCTAAACCTAGCAGCTGCAGAAGGCCAGGGTCATGGCACTGAGATGTGTTTCATCACTCAATCTCCATTTCCTTTTATACACCTAAACGACATCTCCGCAAACCAAAGACAAATTGATCTCTCGGGAAAAGTTTGTTATCAGCACTTTTCAATCTGTAAACTCTGGGCTCCCCAGGGCTGGAGCTTAATTTTAAGAGGCTGAGAAAAATAACAAGGAAAGCCAGTTAAATGTCAGCAGCTTTAAGTCTGCTATCTGGAGCCTGCACCTCTGTTGGAAGATATGTGAGTGTTAGCAACTCTGAAAAGGTCTGAAAATCAGTGAGCTGAGATATTAAGAGAGCAGCCTGATTCCCTAATTCTCCACCTTACTCCCTAACTCACTCTCAAGGCGAGAAAAGACTCCATCTTAAACAATCTCCCCACAGCATCAGCTTCAAGGCAGGCAGATAAATGGCCTTGCAACAAGCAATCTCACTCAGAAATGGTGTGAATTAGGGCAAGGCTGGGATAAAGCAGAGATCAGGAAGCAAGGTTTCCACAGAAGTTGAAAAGCTAAATGCTAATAGCCAGGAGAGCAATTTATAATAAGCTCATAAGAAAAACAACACATAACTAAGCCATATATTTTCTCACTGGCAGTCAACTGCATGTTGAAGCTTTAATGAAGTTACAAGGCAGAACACAGGAGTATCTAATCTCCAGAGGACTTTATTTGTGAAGACAAACTACATTTCACAATGCTGCTGTTATTTTTGCAAGCATCTCATTAATCATGTAATGGTCATTACTCATTATTTGCTTAGCTTGGGCTGTGTACACAACTGTGAAAAAATACTCAGGTTCAGATAGTCTCTGCCCCATGGAGCCAACAGAACTTTAATTTGTTTCTGCTGCCAGTGACCATCAGGAGTTTCTGTAGTGCTTGGAGGGAGGAGATGCTGTCTTTATCCTCCTTCGTGTGTAGCTGAAATGGAAGGTGACTTCTACTGTGAGAAATTGAAGGTGCTGAAAAACTTCTAGACAGTGAGGGGTAAAATCCTCTGCCAGATTTGCAGAGAAATAAGATGGTGGTGATGCTCCTCTGTCCTCAGATACCAGTGGGAGATGTGTCCCCAAACTGTCTGGAAAAAAAAGTAACAGAAAATGAAGCTCAGTTGCAGCCTGATGGTCAAGTATAAACAGACTCACAGATATATCTATCTGTGGGAGTCAGCAACAGGCCCAAGTGAACTACAGAGGAGCAAGATATCGGTCTGGAGGCATTTGTTGCCAAGGAGCAGCTGCCTTCCTCTGAGGATGGGGCCCATGTCTGACAGCCCTGAAGAGCTGCAGACAGCCTTGTGGCATGCTCAGAAGCACAACTGCACTGCTGGGGACAGGAAGCAAATCCCCTCACAGGAGAAGAGGACATAAATTCTTTTAGTCCTTGTATCCTCTTTGCTTCACCCTAAAAACTAAGTAATCAGATATGCTTAGTTTTGAGAATAATTTTGAACATCTGCCCATGTTTAGCAATTGACTTGCCTCAAGGGTCCTTTCTCTCCAGGAGGCTCTCAATGCCCTATACTGCAAATTGAGGAATATTTCCCTTCTTCTATGATTCCACAGCTCAGTGTCTCAGCTCTGAGTTAGTAGCAATACTCCATACCACAAAGGAGTGCAGTAATTACCCTGAGACATCCTTCACAGACCTCTAACATACAGGACAGGCGATTCCGTTTGGAAGAAGCAAAATTCCCATGTAGCTTGTGCTGTCTAGAGGATGCTTCCTAGTCTTTTTACATCTTATTATCCTCAGACCTGAGGATCTATTTAGCCTTTCCTATTTTTTTTCCCCCAGGAAAGCTGGAAAGGGAAAGCTATTTCTCCAAAGTAATTGTTTTACAGAGAGCGCACACCACTTTCTGAACCTGAGTCAGCACATAAATGAAGCTGTTAAATGAGAAAGCCAACAAGCATTAAAGCAGCTGGAAACAAAGACAGGCTGCACCCTGGCTAAAAATCACCTGCAGTGTTCAGTTAGGGGTTCTAATGGCCTGTAACAGCAAAATGGAGGGGTCCTGATGTCCTGAGGTGGCAAAATGGAAGCCTTAACTGATTGACCAGGAGTTTTTATTGCAGATAAAGGAGAACACAAATATTATATGTGGTGCCACTGTGTTTGTTTAAAGTAATTGTGCAGGTTGTTGTTCATGTTCTGGGCTACTCAGTTTAAGAAAGGTGTTGGGATGCTTGAACATGTCCAGAGAAGGGCAACATGGCTGATGAGGGGTCTGGAGCACAATCCTATGAGAAGCAGCTGAGGAAGCTGGGGTTGTTTAGCCTGGAGAAGAGGAGGCTCAGGGGAGACCTTAATGCTCTCTACAACTACCTGAAAGAAGATTGTGGACAGATGGGGGTTGGTCTCTTCTCTCAGGCAACCAGTGACAGAACAAGAGGACAATCTCAAGCTGTGCCAGAAGAGCTTTAAGCTGGCTGTTAGGAAGAAGTTCTTCACAGTAAGAGTGATTTGCCATTGGAATGTACTCCCCCACGGAGGTGGTGGAGTCACCATCCCTGGAAGTGTTTAAAAAGAGACTGGATGTGGCACTTAGTGCCACCGTTTAGTTGATTAGATAACGTTGGGTGATAGGTTGGACCTGATGATCTCAAAGGTCTTTTCCAACCTGACTTATTCTGTGATTCTGTGAGATGACAACATGGCCCCGTGATTGCACATGTCACACACCCACTCTACGTGCCTGTGAGTAGCTGTGGGTACCCCTCCCCACTGCTCCCTTTCAGTGTAATCCCATCAAGGCAATCAGCCCTGCAATGGAAGCTGGTGCTGGCAGCAAGCGCAATGGAAACCTCAGTGCTGGCAGTAAATGTATATCAGTGGAGCTGGTTATTCACTTTTTTAACAAAATAGGTAAATTTAACACCCTTATTTGGTTTTCTTTCCTGAATGAGTGTCAAAACCTGAGCTGAGGGGAAAGAAATTTAAAAAGAAAAAAAAAAAAAAGAAAATGTTTTCAGATTAAAGATGGAGAGAGGAAAATGAAGTTGGATATGTCAGAAAACGAATGAGTTTCCTTGTGTGCAACGAGCTGCATTTATCTGTAAAATAAACTTTTCCTAGGAAAATAATTGCTTCTGGACTATTTAAAAGGCATAGAGGATGGAAATCCAGTCCCATGGGGCAAATGAACCACCATGCCCTCTGACTGGCAGCAAGAAGGAGCCCTAGTGCAAGGGCCTCAGGCATAGGTGTAGGTATGGTGCAAATGTCACAGTACAAGTGCAATGTGCTGCCCAGAGCAGCCTTTGCCCTGAAGTGCCACTCCAGGCTTTGAAAGCTATCAAGTCTCACAGCATCCTGACTGCAGAGTTGGTTCTCTCAACCAATTTTCATAGGGAAATCTGAGCTCGCCATGATGTACCATGCTCAGAGCCAGGCACTCCCTTCCTCCCCGTTGCCCTCTCAAGGCTGGGGACCGGTTTCATCAAAAAGAAACAAGGTGGCAGCAGCAACACGGATGAGCTTATTCGACTGGCCGAGTTTCCCTCTACCACTGAACCATTCATTAGCCCTCTATTAGCAGAGAAGGCAGCCCACAGGCGTCTACCAATGGCTTTCCACTGCGAGGTAGCATCTCCGGGAGGGAGTGACCCATCACTACCAGTGGCTGTTGCTGCTTGGCACGTGGGACAGCCCTGAAAATGAAAAACAGGGCACAAAAAGCAGCTGCCTGAGGCTGCATCCACCTGCTCACCTAGAAAATTACCAACTGCCCCAGAAGATAAGCACTGGGTAAGACATAGATCTGAGAAAGCTGTGTGCCAGTGGAGAAACCCCAGCACAGGGTTTCTGCCTGCTGCAGCAGCTCTCTCCTATCCCCATCCTTCCACCCCAACTAACCGCATGCTGAGCTGTGTCCCCTGTCCTTTGGCAGCAGAAGAGGGGTGAAGGGAAACAGACTGTGCTGGGCAGTACAGGCATTTCCCAGGAGAAGCACCTCTGGCCAAAAGAGCAAGATGGACCGTTTCCGGATGATCTTCCAGTACTTCCAGTCCAACTCAGAGTCTGTAATGAATGGGATCTGTGGGCTGTTAGCCCTGGCTAGTGTAAAGATCTATACCTGCTTTGACTTCAGTTGCCCCTGTCTGCCCTGGTACAATATGGCATATGGATTGGGGATCATGTTCATACCTCCTGTCACCTTCTTCTTCTGCGGCCTCATCCTCAACAGACAGTCCTTGGTGATGCTGGAGGAGTGGAGTCGACCACAAGGGAGCAGAAAGAAGGACCTAGCTGTCATCAGGTGGGGTTTGCACTGGGAATGGCATCCCTCTTTTCACCTCCTGCTTCAATGTCTCATCTCCCTAACTTTGATCCTGCTAGTAATTAATTTCCTTCTAAGCTCAGCTACAGAGACCTTTTACTATGTGCCTAGAAAGGCAGGGGTGTGGTAAATGCATTTACAACAGCAGAAACTAAATCCCATCCCAGCAAAGAGTGTCAGGAGCTCCTTGACACCAACAGCTGGATTTGTGCTGTTACCCTGGGACACTGTATTGCTGCCTGCCCTGTCCTGCACAGAAAGGGCTCCTTCTGGGGCTTATATTTGCAAAAAAGATGAGGCAATTCCACTTAAATATGTAGAAAGAGCAACATTTCCATCACCGGCACTCTTTCTCAATAGCCTTGTGGTTTCCCTTCAGTTGATTTATTACTGACTTACACTGGTAGAATCTGCTACATAGGAAGTGTAGAAACTAAGCTGATGAGAAAAGGAAGAGTGAATGTAGAAGTGAAAGCTAACATGGATTTGTCCATGGGATACATAAGTATAGACTCAGAGCAAGCACTTAATGAGAGGCCTGTGCACTGGATTGACCACAGGCAGCACATAGAGCACCGCTGCATGCCGGCACAGATTTCACTGGGAGGCAGCACCATTCCAGAACAGAAGAGATGTTAGCTGCAGCAATGCTGGTGACAGTCCTGCAAGGCAGCTCCCTGGTTCCAGGAGGGCTGTTTGGCATAGGACAGCCTGCATCCATCAAGGATCTGGATGAGAAAGCTCCCAGCGGTTACCCTTTCTCTCTCTCCTCCCCAGGTACATGTGTTCCTCTATCATGCAGCGAGCCATGGTTGCCCCTGTCGTCTGGATCATTGTCACCCTCCTGGACGGCAAGTGCCTGATCTGCGCTTTCAGTGGCTCTGTGGATCCTGAGAAGTTTGTGGGCTTTGCCAACACAACCCCAGTGCAGGTGCAGCAGCTGCTAGCCAAGGTGCCCTGCAAGGACGACGAGCTCATGAGAAATAACACATCCCGCAAGGCAGTGTCCAGGTACCTGCGCTGCTGGTCCCAGGTAGGTCACTGCCAGCAGAGCCTCCTGTGTGGGTGCCCAGGGCACATGTCATCTGCTCCTGCTCTTCCCTGATCTGTCATAGCTTCACCAAAATCAGGCTAGGAGCAAGACCACTCTTTGCTTCTTTATGCCCCTAAATGTTGCCATCCTCAGTGATACCTCCATAGCCATTCAGATGGGGAAAAGGGAGGAAGTAAAGGATGGTTTAACTGACAGAACTTTGTTTCTAGAAGAGCCAGTAACTTCAAAATTCAGACAATAAAAAGCAGGTTGCAAGGAATATAGGTGTCTCCTAAGCCTCCATCCAGAAGTAGAAGTTCTAACTGCTAACTTTGCAGGTAGGACCTGCTGTTTTAAATTCAGTGCAGGTGGAGACAGACCAAAGCAGCCTGCTCAGAAGCAACAGAACACGACAGGATGGGAAGTGGAGCACTGGTTGGCCTCTGCTCTTGGTACAGGAGTTCCAAGTCAGGAGAACCTGTGTGAGGGCACAGAAAACAAGCCCTTCCTTCTTACCAAAGGGAGCTGCAGGTAGTCTGGGCCATCTTCACACTGCTTCAGGGACTCCCTGGCCCTGAAGCCAGTGTAGGGAGCAAATTAAGATCTCAGTGGAGATAAATGAGCCAAAGGAGAACATTGAATTCCCCTTCCCCTGGGGCACTCTCGTGCTCAAAGCCAACGCCTGGCTGCTCCAGGCTATCTTTGCTAACAGTTATCCTAATGAGCTATTGATGCACAGATATTTATCTGGGAGGAGAGGACCCACTGAGTGCATTTGGGGTGTGCCGGACTCCAGAGACAGCTTAAGGAGACAAGTTCAGATATGCCGTCTCACCTCCAGCCACACATATTTCCCATCTCAGCCTTTCAGTCAAATAGCTCATCCCTGCCCTTGTGCCTGTCTTGCCCCTGTTCCACCTCTTATTTCTTATCACCCAGGCACTCGGCTGGAGCATTTTGTTGATCCTTATCGTAGCAGCTTTCCTCGCCCGATGGCTCAGACCTTGCTTCGACCGGGTCACTCTCCTGCAGGCACGTCACTGGAGCAACTACATTGACATCGAGCAAAAGATTTTTGAGGAAACCTGCTGTGAGCACAGCCGGCAATTTGCTCACAAATGCATCCTCCACTTCTTCGAAAGCATGCGGCGAGAGATCAAACAGCACAGATTCAGATTGCCGAGGGAGGGAGAAGGGACTGAAAGAGAGGAAGATCTTCTCCGGGGCATCACGAATCAGGACCAGGTGAATAAACTTCTGAAAATGTGGTACTATGAGAAACCTCCCTTGAATGTCAGTCAGGTGACCCACAGGCATCCCCTGGGGCAAGAGACCTGGGCAGACAGCCCAGGTACCCAGTCCAAATTCTCCCAGCAGACCAACGTGTAAAGGCAGATTTGTCCTGCAGACACCGAAAAGGCGCTGCCGTGCCTCTGCACAAAGCAACGGCCAGCACTTGGATGACAGTGGTCCTCACCTCTTTCTCCAAAACCTCAACCTCAAAGGCTCTGCTCCAATATGTGTCTACTAACACCTCCAAAATAGACCAGCTCTGAAGATCCAAAGGTCACAGATGCAGACCCTGCTACTGACACTTTTTAAGCAAGGGCTCTGAGTAGCACTCTAAGTAGTGCTCTGAGCACCGGCATTGGGCCATGGAAAGGAAACACTGAGTCTGCTTGAGAAGTCTGAGCAAACACTTTAAACACTCCCCTGGCAGATTTTAATACAGGTTGATCCATCCAGGGGATCATCCTCACAGCACCCAAGCAGACATTTCCATCCTCATTTTCAAAACTGTTTGAATGTAACCCTATCTCTGAGCCTCTAATGTTAATTCATTTCTTACCTGCCTTTTCCCAGTTCCTGTTGTGTATGGTGTCAACCATGATGCTGGTTTGACTGGTATTTCTGTGCAGCTTTACTGCTTTGATGCATTAAATTCTCTACTGCAAACAAACCCAGTACAGACACACATATTCACCTAGTCTGAGGCTCACACTGATGCCCATTTTGTCCCTGGGAATGAGGGGTACAAGGTGGAGGGGCTGTGAGGAGGGAAGGGTAAAGAAGAAATGCCTCCTCATCCATGGATGGATAGATGGGGCAACCAGGGCCTTCAGGAGGAAAGAAAACGATAGGAAAAGAGCAAAGAAGCCTCTTACCACCTTGAGACTAAATCCAAAATGAGGGGGCAAATTTGAAACATATATTAATCCCCAAGATGTTTGCATGCACAGAGTCAGGGAGGGAGGAGATATTTAGCAAAACAAGGGAAGGCAAAATAATTCCATGGCCCACTCATGGTCAGCTGAACCCCTCTGGCCAGGTACCAAGGGATGGGCTGCAGAGCTTTCCTCATTTACATAGCAAAATCAGCTCTGGCTGAATCTCTGATGAGGTCACCTGGACGTGCTTAGAGAGGGCACAAAGCCAGCTGTGAGTTGTGCTTGTTGGGAATAGCACAGTGGTCTTCCCAGGGGCTCTTTAGGTCCAGTGAGCTTTTTGAGCTCTCTTTTGAAATCAGCATTGCATTTTGAATTTCATCTATGGTTTACTTTTATCAGATATAACGTCACAAATCTCAAGGTGAGATTCAGTTTGGACTCACCACTCCAGTGCTAGTCAAATCAGCTATTTTCTTAATAAGCTAAGAGCAGAGGTCTGCAGCTCCCCTTTGCATGCTGCTTTCCATGTTCTCAGGTTTTAATTCATCTCGAAGTGGCCACAAAATATGAAATGTAAAATAGAAGCAGAGGAACAGCTTTGTTATCTGTATCACAAGGAGAAAAACCCAGGATTTAAGGGAGCAACCACAGACTTTTGCAGATCTACAAAGGCTCACACACTGCTGAGAATCACAGAATTTAACCAGGTTGGAAAAGACCTCTGAGATCATCAAGTCCAATCTATCACCTAACTTTTCTAATTAGCTAAACCATGGCACTAAGTGCCTCATCCAGTCTCCTTTTAAGCACCTCCGGGGATGGTGACGCCACCACCTCTGTGGGCAGTGAATGAAGCGGCTCCAGCTGGATGTTAACCCCTCCCACCCTCCCCAGTTTCCATACTGTGCTCCCTTTTGAAGCCACAGAACTCTTCTCCATTGTGGAAAGTGGTGTCTGTCCCCCATGATGGGACAAGAGAAAATAGGCACAAGACCAAATGCCGAAAATTCCACTTAAACAAAAGAAAACACTCATTCATTTTGAGGGCAGTGGAACAAGCTGCCCAGAGAGATTGTGACACCTCCATCCACGGAGATATTCACAACCATATTAAATGTGTCCCTGACCTGCTTTGAGCTGGGCTGGGGAGGGGGGTGTGTGGATCAGACAATCTCTATGTCACCTCCCACCAGCCCTGCTAAGGAGTCTGTGCCTTCCTATGGAAGTGGGAGCACAGAAAGTCATTCACAAACTTGAGCAGCTCTTTGTCTCTCAGGGCTGGTCTGATGCCTAACTTACAGATATGTCTGACATGCTCAAGGATCCTCACCTGTCAAAATCCTGTGAAACAGCAAGGCTGACTGCAAAGACGACTTCCCCAAACTCTTCCCAAACGTTTCTGTTGGGAATTGTGAACATTTCCATCTCCCTCATCTCTATACCTGCATTTCCCTCCTCTCACTGACTGGCACATGCAAAGCCCTCTTTGACTTGGTGTCTGTCTTGGCATCCAGGTGCAAGACCCCATGCTGAGAGAGACTAGACCATGTACCATCTTTCCCAGGACCTGGTTTCCAAAGCACAAGCAGGTTGGGATCAGTATTGATTGTGGTGGCATCTCAAGGTGAACTTGGCATTATCAACTGAGCACCAAGGTCTGGTGTGGGGGAAGACACCAGAAACGGAAGTGCTGACTAAGAGTCAAAGCATCTGGCTTGGGTTCCTACTGATGCACTGCAAAACCTTTGGGAAAATTATCTCCTACGTGCCACCCACCTATGTACATCTTCTCTTGGTGATGTGTCTCACTGCCACCACTGCAGCTGTGTTGGTACCCAGTTACATGTATCTTGTTGACAGCACAGGTGAACCCTGGACTGGAAGGGCTGAAAATCTTGCAGGTAGTCAAATACTGCAACCATCTGTTTCACAGCCACTTGTAGTCCCAATATTGCCCCATCTTTTAGCCAGTTCGAGGGAGCAACCTAGCGTGTCAAAGCTGCTTTGTGAACAGGGGAGAGGTGCAGAAGAGCACCACCAACAGTCTGCTCCTTTCAGGTTTGCACCGCAGGACTGAAGCCTGGCACAGCCACGGCTATCACAATCCATTAGTGTTTGTCTCAGCTCTGAAAAGCTGGGAGGAAGTCTGTCTGGTTTGGTCTGTGCTGGTAAATGGACACAGGATTCTGCACAAGCCCTGGTTCTGCAGAGCTGACAGTAACAAGCTGAACTGAGCCACGGCTTTGTGAAAGGGGAGAGGCATGGAAGTGATCGGGGAGCTTTGTATCTCAGTATCAACCTCTGTACCAGGTCCACTACATACCTGAGCTGGCTCTGCCCAAGCTGCTTCTGGTGAACAAAGAGTAGGGAGGTTAACATATATATTCAGGTCCACTTGGGTCCAGATCACTTGGTGTTGCTATTAAATTAATAATCCCAGTAAGGTGGCTAAACTGTCAGCAGACTCACGCTGTACAGACCAGTTGGCCAAGCACTCAACTAGCTTGGTCCTTTCTGCACCATGAAATGGTTGCTTGGGAAATCTGCCTTTAGTCAACTTAGCTTCAGGTCAAGGCATATAGCTGAATCCCAGCCATAGCCTCTCCCAATGAATGGATGCACATTGCTGGCTCACACAGTCCTTGTTCTGCCCTTCAGGCAGGGTTCAGGTGCTGTTCAGAAAAGTGACAGCTTCGATGCACCCTCAGCCCCAGGGGTCTCTGGTACCTGCTGTCCTGATGGTCTGGAAGGGTTCTGTACAGTCCATGCCTACAGGTGATCTAGTACTGTTGGGAAACCTCATGTGACAGCAGGTGCCCTTGGGCCAAGGAGGTCACTGGCAGAATTCACACATCCTCCTTGTACTCCCAGTTCCTGCACATCCTAAACTCATCAGGGAGCTGGGATTGTACTTGCAGGAGGCAGCTGCAAGAAAATCACTCAGCCTCCACTGCTGCCATTCAGAGCAAAGTGCACCCAAGCCCCTCAGAAATGCTCATTGAAAGTGGGTAAAAAGAAGAAATACCAAGGAGAAACCTGATTCTCAGAGCTCTGCTAAGCAGGGAGAACCTCCTGAGAAAGTAGAGCTACCCAGGGCTCAAATGGTCTCAGCAGGATCATCTGTGAGGCAGAGAGTATCATCTGTGCCCTTGTCCCTGCAGCCTTCTCTCTTTTCTATGCCTATTTTTCTTCAGCCCCAAAGCCCTGTGCGTCTCTGAATGTTGTTAGACAATGCCAGCCAGGGTTTAGCAAACCTTGCAGGCACAGGGCTGTGAAAATCAGGGATCTATAAGTGTCATCTTCTGAGCCTGGATGAAATGTGGACATTTGCAAGATGCAGGGGAGCCATTAACAGACCTCAGCAATACAGATACAACAGAGCACTGAGAGCTTTACTCCTTCTTCTGCCTTTCCTTTTCTCCTCCCTGTCCTCTGCAGAGTAATACAGCTACAAAACATTTGCAGAGGAGGAGGTTGGAAGACCTGCAAGGTGTATTAGATCCTACTGGGACAATGTAGACGTGGAAGGAGGGGGGAAGATCTCACATCCTGCTTTTCTGTGTGTGCTGGTGTACAGAGGTGGGACATCCCATTCAGTCATGGGAGGAGCACACAGCTCCTGCATTTGCAAACAGTTTCACAGAGGTTCTCTCTGTCCAGAGCACAGATTGCTCTGGGGACAGTACAGCCATGGCAACTCCTGCACCCTCCATTCAAAAGGACTGGTGGATGGGAGACTGCAGAAATGGGGAAGTGGAGAACAAAACCATGTTTAGGAAATCAGAAAAAATTCAGGTCCCATGGACCCAAAGAAGAGCAGGAGGAAGCAAACACTGAACTTTTGTAAGCAGCAAAATCAGCAAGGGAAAAAAAAAAAAAAAAAAGTGGTTTCATTTTCTGCTTTAAATACTGAGGCTGAAAGAGTGCATGTTTGAAACAATGAACTGCACAGAGACTTGTGGATGACCATTGTTGAAGAGAAGGGGCTGAAAGGATGAAGTAAGCTGAAGCCACATCTTGGACCCTCGTGGGGGAAGGAATCGCTTCAAGGCAAGATGGACAAGTTTCGGATGATCTTTCAGTTCCTCCAGTCCAACCAAGAGTCCTTCATGAATGGCATATGTGGAATCATGGCCCTCGCCAGTGCCCAAATGTACTCAGCCTTTGATTTCAACTGCCCCTGCCTGCCACACTACAACATGGCCTATGGGATGGGCATCCTCCTGGTGCCCCCCTTCATCTTGTTCCTGCTGGGCTTTGTGCTGAACAACAATGTCTCCATGCTGGCAGAGGAGTGGAGACGGCCGCGGGGCCACAGAGGGAAAGACCCAGCTGTCCTGCGCTACATGTTCTGCTCCATGGCACAGCGAGCCATGATCGCTCCAGTGGTCTGGGTCTCGGTGACGCTGCTGGATGGTAAGTGCATCACTTGTGCCTTCTGCACCTCAGTGCCTGTTGAGACCTTGGGCAATACCAGCCACCCTGGATTCTCCCAAGGGGAGATGAAGCGAGTCCTCGCCCGCATCCCTTGCAAGGAGATCTATGATGGACAGGAGCTCATTGCCAATGAAGTGGCCGTCAGGTACCTGCGCTGCATCTCACAGGTAAGAGACATCATGGCCATGCCCTCAGTGGTGGTCTATGGTTAGGCACTGACAGTCTTAGCTCTTTTCTTGAAGGAATTTCTTTCTTGAAATCAAGCTGCAGGAGAAGAGACTGGTAATTCTTCAGGGCTGTCAGGTGTTCAGACTCAGCTCCAGGGAGTTGTGCCTCCAGTGTGGTGTGAAGACTGAAGCCGCAGGTTATCCTGATAATTACATTCCCTCTTTTGGGCAGCCTGGAGCTGCAAGGCAGCTTTATGCAGAGATTTAGTTAAAGCAATTTCAGAAAAGGTTGACGTTGATGTCACTTGGTGGCTGGTGGGTTGTCACCCCCCATAATCCACTAGTTGCCTGTGGCTGCTCATAACCTTCTGTGCCACTTGCCTGGAAACAGTCAGTGTGAGTTTATTAACCATCCCAGGGAAACACAAATGAATAATTGCCACCTAATGGTTTGTCCTGTACTTAATTATTTTCGATACCCACACTGGAGACAGAATGGCCCATCCCACTCTAGTCACTCATGTACTACTGTTTAAGAGCAGCTCCTCTCCCTAACATCCTTAGAGCAGACAGGAATTATTATACCAAATTTAATAAAAATGGAGGGCCAAGGACATTTCCAAAGACACAAAGCAGATTTTCCTGGGTAGACCCCAATTACTAGCTGCTGGGAAGCACTGGAAGCTGTAATCCAAGAGGTGCCACATAGATACCAGCCTCCTAGGAGCTCTTTTAGGGAGCTGCACTTACAACGTGGCTCACCCTCCAAGCTCTGCCTGCACAACCTGGTGGCAGCCTGAGCTGAGACAGACCAGTACTGGCTTTACTCTCATCTCACTTTTCCTGTCAGACCCCATTAACAGGGGACCCTGTCAGTGCTGCTCACCCATAATAAATATTACTAACTCCAGCAGCCCGGGAAAAAGGTTAGACAGCTGCATTAACTCAGGGAGTATTTGGAAAAACATTAGCTGCAAGTCAGAGAACACAGACTATGTTAGACCCAGGTGTGGTGTGGTCATATGGTAGGCAGAACCAAGGAAGGGCTGGGTGCAGGACTCAGTCAGGTGTTATTTATGGTCACTGCCTGTTGATGCCACACCTGGTGAGAAGCAGTGCGTGCACTGAACAAGATTTCAGGATCTCCTTGTCCAGCTTTGCAATGTAAATGCAGCCAAATACCAAACAGCCCAAAGTGAAGCCAGGCTTGTTCACAGCCTGGGGGGCTCCTGTCAGCTGGTGGGAAGTGCAAAGCACACCAGGTGCATTCTACACCTGCCTGCGATGAGTCCTGTTCACTCCTAATCCCTACAGGCTCTGGGCTGGTGCTTTGTGCTGCTGATGACCACACTGGCTTTCTTGGTTAGATCACTCCGGCCCTGCTTCACTCAAGCCATCTTCCTGAAGAGCAGGTACTGGTCCCACTACATCGACATCGAGCGCAAGCTGTTTGATGAGACATGTGCGGAGCACGCCAGGAGCTTTGCCCGAGTCTGCATCCAGCAGTTCTTTGAGGGCATGAGCACTGACCTGGCAGCTATTCGCTGCCACCCACCCGGGAAAACACCTGCAGATGCTGGGGAAGCTGTTGAGAAGCTGTTGGGCATCACTGACCAGAGCACCATGAACTCTGCCCTCAAGAGTTGGCACAGATGCAAGCCCCCACTGCACCTCCAACACCCTGCCCTCCACAACAGCAATGGCTGGGCAGGGGAAGAGCATCCCCCTGCACACTCCCCTGTGCCCCGAAGGGAGATGGCTGCCTACTACAGCCGGGTGTGAGGGGCCACAGGGCTATGCAGAAGCAGAGCTGCACTTCTGGGAGATGGCCTGTAGAGAGGGTGGCCAAGTGGGTGTCTGAGACAGGTAGAAGTGACACCCAGCACCACAGGGGGCACAGGGGGACAGGCACCCAAAGGGTTCATTGATGCCAGTGCAATCCTGTAGCACTGGTAATTCAAGCAATGAGTTTTGTGATGAATTGGACAGCTACTCAAGGTCATGAAGGACAAGACCCAGAGATGCTGACGGGCACAATGTGGGAGATGGATAGACACGCCATGTGTCCTACGCCATCAAGCACCAGGTTTGTATTGTGGTGATTGCCAAGGCAGACACCACCAGATGTGCAACATTTTCTTTCTTCTACCACATGCTCAGCACTGGGCAGCAAGTGGGTTTAAGCAGTATTAAAAATTTCCTGGTTGGAAACAAGCTGAGGGTGCCCCTTTCTCATGCCAAGCTGTGAAACCCAAAATGTCTCCCCATTACCCCTTCACACACTACATCGTCAGAGACACATACAGCTCCCAGACCTAGAAATGCTTTAAAGTACATTTGACTCAAGTAACAACCTAATGAAGGGACATCCCTTCATATTGCATTACACATGAGGGGAACAGCATGGTTCATGTCATAGGCCACAAATTTGCTGCAGGACAGTTTGTTCTTGCAGTTTTACCTGGATTCCTCTCTGACATATGTTAAGGACCCATTTGTGTGTTTGTTTAAAGAGTCAAATAAATAATTCAGGCATCAAGCTCTGTTCTCAGGCACAAGGGCTTATAAAAGCTACTTACAAAAGCTGTTTGTGTTTCTCTATTTGAATGCAATGAGAAGGACTGGGAGGCCCCTGGGCCAAGCCCGGGGTTCTGAGGCCACATGAGTCAATGTTCTGTGGGTGCTCACTAGCCAGCCCTGGCCCTGAGAAGCAGGGGAGGTGCAGCTGACCCCAAATAATACCAGGTGCTGCCCATTTCCATAGAAACAGAGAATGACAGGATGCAGGCCCTCGAGATGGCAATGGAAATCGCAGGCCAGGCTGGAAGAGTGGTCCCTGGTGGCCCTGATTTTATTGCCAACACGCAGAAGGAAAATCCCTTTCGAGAGACGAGTTTTATTCCCTTTTGAAACGCTCATCCCCTTGAAATTTCTGCCACTGCCTTCTTGTTCAAACTAACTCATTATGGCTGACTGGTAACTGAGGTGACTGTCGTTTGCATAAACCTTAATTACCAGTGTGTAACCCCGCAGAGACCGCAGGGAGAGAACAAAAGACCAAAATGACGAGGAAATTCTCCAGGCTGCTGTGACAGTGCCTCAGCAAACCCGTAGTCAAGGGCAGGCTGAATCTGGCTGACTCCCAGGACAAAGGAGCGTGACACAGATTTATCATTACCTTCACACCCCAAACTTTAATTAAAGCACCTGCCCAGAAATTAATAGGTACAAAACCTGATTTACAAAGCAAAGGAGATGAAAAGTTAAAGGCGGTTTCCACTCCTATTATTCGCAGTTCAGTGCTGTTAATGGCTCACTTGAAAAAGGTGCACTTGGGAGTCCCCACAGCGGCAAGCAGCTTGCAGGGCTGGCGGGCTCCGCAGCAGAGCCGTTAAGGTACCACCAAAAAATAGCATTCAGCTGCAAAGAGAAGCTTTTGGGCTTTAAATTTAGATTTTTAGGATCAGAGCTCTGCCACCACTCAGCAGTTCCAACAGTCGCAGAGAGTCCTCAGAGTGCAAGCAGGCTCCACTTTCTTAGGGAGAAGTAGCTTTGATATACAATCGGACGTGGCCCCAGTTTCAGCTGGGCTGCAGCCCCGGTGCACAGGCTAGTTAGCAGGAGCGCCCCAAGCACAGGGGGAGCCCAGGGCCCCCAGACAAGCCGGGTGGGAGGGAAGTCAACCCCAGGCAGGCACAGAAGTGTGGGAATGCCAGGGGGTGCACTGATCCCAGATACTTGGCAGCAGCAAAAACCCGTCCAGGAAACCCTGATCTGGTTGTAAGAAGGAGCACTTGATCCAAAACTCCCGGCTGAACTGCCAGCACTGGGCTGAGCCTAGCTTTGCTCCGGGCAGAGGGGAACGTGGATGTTGCTGAAGATTTGCCTCTGCAAATGTGCAAATGTGACGTCCTCTGGGGAAGGCTGAGTTTAACCCTACGGACATGGCGACAAGGAGACTGGGGAAAGAGGAAGGGGGCCTCGGGCCTCTGCAACAGGCTGAGTGGGAACTAGTCAAGGGATAGGTGGCAGAGGGGAGGGAGTGACGCAAGGAGAAAGTGAGATATCCTCGCCTGCCTCGCAGCTGTCGTCCTGCAGAGGAAGGAGCGAGCGGAAAAGCAGAGCTGCGCTGGAATGCACCGCGCTTGCCAAACGTGGGCTGCGCCCAGCCGACACGCGTGGCCAGCCCTCTCCGCCCCTCACGGCAGCGCCGCTGCTCCGTCTCGGGTGGTGGGACGTAAAGTCTGGCTAACCCTGCGGAGTTCATGACAGCGGCTTCCCGCTTCTCCCGAAAACTCGCCCACGCTGGTGTCTTTCCTTCTCAGCCGGTTCCCATGTTCGAAAGCGGTCATTTCTGCCCCTTTATGTGAAACCAAGGGCTTCCCCACACTGCTCCTGCCTGGTCTCCTGAGCAGCTTAGATGATCTGGGTCTCTTCAGCATGACTATAGCCCCTAGGGCCCACGGGACTGTGTCCGCCCCACAGGCAGAGAGGCTCCGGCACTGCCCCTTAGCTCTTCAGCCGCTTCCAAGCTCTAGGCAAACCGCGGGCTACCCCAGCCAGCCTTCGCACAGCTGCATCGAGGGTCTGAACAAGGCCGATGTGCTTTTTCCAGTGACTCATTCACAGTCTTCCCTCNCACAACCTCAGCCTTGCCCCCAGCAGAAGCCGCACGCCAACTCTTTGCCCCACCCAAAAGCACAGAGGCTGAGTAGAACCTCCTCCCAAAAGCCGACGGCGGCATACTGCAGACTGAAAAAGGAAGCTGCCAAACTCTTAAGGCCGTTTGCATCAGCTTTCACTTCGCCCATCAAGCTTGCCTTAGCTGCACCCCCACTTCTGCACAGCCCCGCGCAGCCAGATCCTGAGGAGAAACCACACAAGGAGCCAAGAAGGCTCCAGAACTGGTTTCAACAACTGTTCAAGTAAGTAATTTCATTTTTTCTTGCTTTCATGTATGGTGCAGAGACTTCACCAAGGGATAGTAAAAAATGATCTGCTGCAACCAGGTTTCCCCCTCTGTAACCTCCAAGTAGAGGCAGGGTAACCCCTCTAAGGTGACATATTCCCCTTTGTCAACACCTGTTTTTGCTTTGCCAGTTGTTGGGCGGTCAGGAAGGTTGCAGGGCCTTGTTTATCAGGACTAATAACAGAGTTTTGAGCCCCACGCATTTGCCAGTCTAGCATCTGGTTGCAAACATGGTGTACCACACAAAGCGGAGCAGCCAGAGATGGAGTCCTGGCTCCCCATCACGTGGCCACAGCTTTTCGGCTCGTCTGTCTCCATTGCAGAGGGAGTTTTGCATATGGAAAGCTGGGAAGATCCGGGAAGATAGTAGAGGCAGCTTGTGTTTGAACGCAGCGATATTACAGTGTGAGTTTAAAGGGATTTGCATGGGTGGGTTGGAAACAACAAGGAACTGAGGCGAAAGTTCCAGCCCAGCTCCCCTCCACTGCCCCATGGAGGGGGAAGGTAAAGTAGAATTTCACAAGACAGCAGATGAACTGAAGCACAGGAGCGATTTACAGCACAATACACTAACAAGCCTTGTACAAGAGACCACAAAGATTAAGGTGCCTTTGTCTCCCCTTTGTGATGCCCCCACAGCCTTTTCCTTGCAGCTGAGGTTAGTCCTAAGAACCTTCACTGCGCGTACTGGCTGTGAGATGCCAGTATCAGGGCAGAGTTTGGGGCAGTCTTGCTGTGGGTCAGGGCTTCTTGGGAGTCCCGGATGCTTAACAATGCTTCCGGCATTGTGAAAGCTGCAGATGGTTAGCTGCATGCTCAGGTCCTTCCTGTCTCCATCAAACTCCAGTGACAGCAGTTTTCCTGAGACCAGAGTGAGTGTGTTTTGTCACATGGGTGAGGGCTCCCAGAGGCAGCAAGATGCTTGGGGTCTTCCTGAGATGAAAGTCCATGGGGATGCAAGGCAGATAGAAAGCCAAATTAACTAAATGGAGGTTGCAAGTGGCATGGGAGAATGGGATCACTGCAGAAAGGATGGATACATTCTCCAGTTCTTTCCCTGCCCTTCAAAAAATTCAGGTCACTAGTTAAAGGCTGAACCAGGACTGTAAGCCAGGACAGGAAGTACAGTTATGTCAATCAGCTGTGGGAGAGAAAGAGTTCATCCTGCCACACCTAATGCCAGCAAAAACTTCTACTTAATTGCTGACCTAGCTCTATCAGCATTTGGTGTTTGTATCCAGGGTCATCAATATAAACTCTGCTTTCCCAGATAGTAGTTTCTCTTGCTGGTAACAACAGTCCCTGAGAATCCCCTCTTCCCTGTTAGTAGAGACTGCTCCTGCTGCTTCCTCCCGTGTCACATCTCTGCCCCCAAGCCTGCTGAGCCAACATAAAGCACTTCTTTCTGCCTCCCTGACATACCTTTACCTACCACTAAGTATTAACTCATCAAGTCTAAAGAGGGAGGTAAAATCCACACACAGCACCTTCAAGGCAGTGTGGCATCAGCATGCACGTGCCACCTGGGCTAGGCTAGTGTGAGTCAGTAATGGGCCTGAGGACACGTCCTAGTGCCAGCACTTTGGTCCAGTTCTCCCAGTAACACAGCGTCCTCCTCTGTTGTAGGTTTGGGAGATCCAGCAGCAGTGATGCTGACATCAATCGCCACTGCAGGAGGTGACTAAAACCAAAGAGAAGGAAAGACAACAAACCTGCAAATGCCAGGGGCAGAAGCAGCTGTCCTGTTGGTAATCTTGACTGTAGAGACATTTTTTGAGAACTTAGTTGGAAACTGAAATGACTGAAATTTCACACAACTTAAGCTGAATCCCTCTTTGTCTCCTTTCGAAGTATCCCTGCTATCACCAGCGAACTCCAGAGGCTGGGACAGCAGTGTGAACATGTCCTGCTCCTAGAGTAGTCCTCCTTGCATGTCAGCCAGCCCAAGGCCATTTCACCTTCCATTGGTGTGACCCTCAGTGCCTGGAGGTGGATCCCTGCTGCAGTACACCACCTGCTCTTGCTCCCAAGACGAGATGGCTGCACTCATCGCTGAGAACTTCCGCTTCCTCTCCTTGTTCTTCAAGAGCAAAGATGTAATGATCTTCAACGGTTTGGTGGCTCTGGGCACAGTGGGGAGTGAGGAGCTCTTCTCAGTCGTTGCCTTCCACTGCCCCTGCTCCCCTGCTCGCAACTACATCTATGGGCTGGCTGCTATTGGTGTCCCAGCCCTGGCCCTCTTCCTCATTGGCGTCATCTGGAACAACCACACGTGGAACCTGGTGGCCGAGTGCCACAAGCGTGGCATCAAGAACTTCTCTGCTGCTGCCACCTTCCTCCTCTTTGGGTCCATCATGGGCCGGGCAGCCGTGGCACCTGTCACCTGGTCAGTCATCTCGCTGCTGCGCGGGGAAGCTTACATCTGCGCCCTCAGTGAGTTTGTTAAGCCATCCTCTCTGGACAAGTTCCCAGCCGAGTATGGGGCCGAAGTGTTGGCCAGGTTCCCCTGCAAGGACGTGCCAGCAAACCTCACTAAGTTCAGAGATGAGGTGACGCGTAGGCTGAGATATGAGTCCCAGGTAGGCGGGCTGAGTAGAAAGACAGACAGTGTGTAAGAACACCTCGCCATGTCCTAACACAGCCTCTCTCTTCTCTCTCAGCTTTTCGGCTGGCTGATCATCGGCATTGTGGCAGTCCTGGTTTTCCTCACCAAGTGTCTGAAGCACTGCTGCTCTCCGCTGAGCTACCGGCAGGAGGCTTACTGGACCCAATACCGCTCCAATGAGGACAAGCTCTTTCGACGCACAGCTGAGGTTCATTCCAGAATCTTGGCAGCCAAGAATGTGAAGCAGTTCTTCGGCTTTGTGGCCCTAGACAAGGAGGAGAAGGAGCTGGTGCAGGAGTTCCCAGTGGAGGGTGTCCAGCCAAGCCCCCAGTGGAATGCCATTACAGGTGTCTACATCTATCGGGAGAACAAGGGCTTCCCTCTCTACAGCCGGCTCCACAAATGGGCCAAAGGAGTTGAAGGGAATGGGCCAAGCCCAGAAGCTCATGAAATGCTCTTTTTGGCTTCCTAGGACAGATGGCTACTGGCAGCTGCTCCCCAGACTGCCTGGTAGCCTACCGGTATTGGTGCAGTTGAGGGATTCACTGGAAATATTCCTCCCAGCAGGATTACTTCTCTCAGTGGGTAAACAGGGATCAACAGCTTCAAGGCAGAGACTGATAAGCAACACACTGAATGCCTGGGGAACCTCTCCCTCAGAGACAGCCAACTTATTGGTGCTCCCAGAGGTACAAGGGGAGTAAAAAGGAAATGCACATTTTACCTCCAGGCTGCCAGTGCATCCTGCCATCTAATGCACCAGCAGAAGCCTCGGGGAGCAAGAGATGGGCATGACATACCTAACCATGACTCCTGCAGTCCCACCTGTCTCCTCAATGGTAGTGTTAGCCCCAGTAATCCCACACACCTGCTTATTTTACTGACATTGGTATCTTCTTATGCAGTTGTATGGTGCCTGTTACATGGCAGGTCCTGGAGCGCTTTACAGCATTCACAGTGCAGGGAATAGAGGGAAGCAGCGAGTAAATTCCTGTGGCAGAGCAGATACAGTAGCACCTGGGAAAGAATGGGTCAGTAACAACAGCACACCACTGAGAGACTAAGTCAGGAAGAATCATGAATACTCCTGGTACTCAAGAAAGACACCTGTAATTACCACATTGGAATTTGGATAGGAAACCAGATTCCCTTTTTTCTTACCAAAGTGCCTGGCAATTTCTAATGAGCCCAAATGGTCAAAACCATGAGTTTATAAACCCAGAAGATGGTACCATCAGCAAAAGAGCTTTTGGGCAAGGTAGCTCAATGGAAGATGAAGGGAAGCAGTATCCACAGTGAGCTACACAACTGCAGCTCATTGCACTTCTTATCCAACCACTGGATGAGAGTTCTGCTTGTTTGGGTTGTGAGTTGCAGCAAAACTTAGTAGTTTTACATATATGTATATGCATATATATAAAAGAAGAGAGTATGTATTATGATTGTAATCAGTTAGCTCTATTAATGGAACATTTTCTTGGAGGGAAAGGTAAAAGTTGCCAGCCAAAAAACCACATTACAGGCATCTCTCTGCTGCAGTGGCACTACAGCCCTGGAATGACAAGGGAAAGGAAGGGCAAGATGGAGAGAACAGCCCTCTCCCATACCCTTCTACCACTTAATTTTCTTAAAACTCATTACCTTAAATAGTCCCTGCAGCAGGTGGTCTCTTTTATGTACCTGGCCATAGGCTGACAAAGCAAAGCCAGAAAAGGTGTAAAATTACTGCCCTCACCACGATGTTGTGTTGACTATGAAGTCAAGACTGCAGTTCTGGCATTGCACTTTTCCCCCAAGGGTCAGCTCCACGTGCCCAACAGTGTTTCAAGAGCTGGCAGAACAATGAAGTTTGGTTTTCCTGCTTTTACCATTTCTTTATGGGTACAACTTCCTCCTATACTGTGCCATTTACTGAAAAGCCTCAAATCCACAGGTCTCAGAGGGGCTTACACACAAGGAGATTNGGGGGGGGGGCACAAAAGGCTTAATTTAGCATTCTCTTTGATTTAAGGATTGAAGAGTTTGTGGTTTTTTCCTTGCTATTAAATATTCAGATCCTCTCCTATTCAGATGAACCCAGAAGGTGAAGTTTAAAAGTACTGGCAGATATTCCAAGTTAGTATTTCAGCTTTTTAGCTATTTCTGGTATACCAGGACACACAGTTGCACCAAGGGATAGGCATATTCAGAAAGCTTTTTACAAACATGTCTCCTTGCAAGAAAGAGCTGGAGGGTATTCCCTCACATACAGAGGCTGAACACTGCTTAATGGGCGAGGCATCCCTGAATCCCTTTTCAGCTTCTTTACAGATCTGCCTTGCATTTGTGGGGAGGCTTGGCTCCCAGCCTCACCAACAACTCATCTGCAGGAACGATCAGATGCAAGTTAAATGAAATTGCATTAACTTGTGATGAAAAGCAGTTCATTTGCATTTCTTCTCATTGGCCCTCCAGTGTGAACTTGCAGACACGCATGCCACCCCCGCACGCAGGTCAGAAGATGTAAGGTAACTTGCTGAAACAAAGCACTGTAGCTCTTACTTCCTTTACTTCCCTTGCCGCCTTCTTTGACGCTACTTGTTCCTTTCAACCATCTCAAGTTCTCTCTTCTCCCCTTCCCTCCTTTGAAGGGACAAAACATGCAAGGCTTGGGAATGGATTGATTTATTCTGAGAATAAACCATAAGCCCAAAACAGCTTTTGCTCTTTACTTCTCCATTAATTCTAGCTACTTTCAAGTGCTGGGATGGGACAGGGGCTTGTCCAGCTTGTCTGTTTTCTCTTTCTGGAGAGGCATGTTTGAGTGGACACCTGACAGTGAAAGGCAGAACAAGCCAATGCACTACAAAATACTTGTTTGCAATTTGTATGGATTTTATTTTTTGACTTCATCTCCTCTACCACCCTAAACTTGGTCCCCACTGACAGCCCTGGGATTCTGGACCTTGTAGCTCATCAGCACCTTCACAAGTATCTCTGCTGGCCTGTCACTCAACCTTCCCCCAGTGATAAGGAGGTAAGAGACATTAACCTATATGGCTCTACAAACAGCAGAAGCAACCAGGCTAGGCTTCTCACTGAAACACCAAAAGGGAAACACCAAGAGCTGCCTGTCTTCCTGGCATGTCAGATCATGCAGACTGTGAGCTCACTCTCTCTCTGCTTTTCCTCCAGAGGCAAAACCCAAGCCCATCACTGAGCAATCTATGCAATGCCAATTAAAGCACACTTCCCAGCAGCAAGATGGGTTCCAATGAGGCTCCTCCAGTACAAAGAATTGTACACAGGTCTTTCATTTTCCCTACCGACTGCTGTAAAGACTACAATAGCCCCACCAATCAAGAAGAAACAGTACCTCAAAGGAATCTTGGTTTCTATTGCAATGCTTATTTATGTGTTCTATTATATAACAAATTAATCCAAGAGAAAAAAACCACCATCACTGCAGCTGTGTTCTCAACAAATCAGCAGCCGCTCCTGTATGTTGCAAGCAGCCTTCTCCTCCTAGAACAACATTAACCAAGATCAGTGTACAGTGCCCTGCTGTCCCTGGGAGCAAGAAGTGAAATGACTTGCTTCTGGATCCAACAGACTTGAGAATGAATTAAATGTTGAATCGTTCAGGCTTGCCAACACCAGGCATTCAGAGAGGCAGAAGAGCTGGGTTCTGCAGAGCTCTGGGTTTGAGTTCCAAGTACCTACAACGAGTGAGCCTCAAGTCTGGTATTGCAAAGATGGAAGGATGGGCATCTACTCATGTGTCTGCACTGGATAATCACTCCTCTTCTCTTCAGTTCTTCATCTGTAAAACATGTGGATGATCACATCCACAGCTTACTGGAGAGTCAGAAGAATATGCTTAACAAGGTACCAACAACTACCTAATCACCCAAGATAACTGGATTTCTCCAAGCAGACGGTTAGATTGGGATGACTTTTCTTCAGCAGAGAAAAGAACCACTTTTTTCTTTGACTTTACTGATGTCTCTGGAACCACATTTTTCTTAGTGGTGCCCAGTTGACAGGACAAGAGCAAATGGGCACAAACTGCAATATAAGAAATTCCATTTAAATGCAAGAAAAAGCTTTTTTCCCCTCCCTGCTGTAAATGTGGTCAAAGACTGGAACAGGTTGCACAGAGAAGCTGTAGAGTCCTTGGAGAAATCAAACTCAAACCTGGATGTGATTCTGAACAAGCTAGTCTACCTGACCCCTGCCGTGCTACAATTCAGTGTTGCTTTGCCAATTTCTAGGACCACAAAGGCACTTGAGAATTTTTTTCAGCTGCCATCCTGCAAAGAGATAAACCAATTCATAAGACATCACTGTACTTAGTAATGGGTCATAGCTGCACCATTTCCCCAGGAAAGTAGAACAGATATGGCTGATGTTTGTATTTATTACAAAACAGTCTCTATTTTAAAACATGTCTTCAAAGCCATCAGACTAAGATAACTTGTAACATTTGGGCAAAGCTGCAAACGTTTATCAAATCTTTTCATTTGATTGCTTCTTCTTTCCAGTTTGGTTTGGTGATAGACCCATACTCTCCAGAAGCTCATTGTCCATGGACACTCATGGCAGGACTCCACACCTGTTTCCACACTGCACAGAGAGCTGACTCTCTGCTTTTACTTGTGCTGTAATTAGGTGTCAGCAAGGGAACTCTTGGTCTCCACATACTCAAGTGCTGCTCTTTTAACAGCCAGGACACTTTCTGTTGTACCAAATTTCTTTTCATAATCCAGGTAGCGTTTAAAGAAGAATTTCATCTTCTTTGGTGCCAAGCTCAGGTGTATGACCCTCTCAAAGATATCCCTGCAAAAAAATAAAGTGATTCAGGCCACTATGTTGGTAGCAGCACTCAGTACAAGTCCTCTAGCCTGCCTTTGAAAAAAGAGTAGAAATTCAGAAGACACTAAACCCACTGCAAAGTGCTAGTGCTTGAAGAAAGAGATTCTTGACAACTGGCCAAAACCTCAAAGCAGAAGCCTTCTATTTGCTTGAGAGCATTAAGGCTGATGCTCAGCTTAAGTTAAGATCCAGACACTGTATTTGACCCTGCATTCATAAGTAGATGTGGCTGGATCCACAGTGTGCAAAGCTGGACCTTGTTTTGTCCCCTCTCGGAAAAGAAAAGGAAAATAAGAAACTGTCTCCGTTTTTGTTATGAGATACACAAGGGCTTGATCTCACCCTTCAGATACAAGGCAATCCTTCCAGAGGGACAGATGAATCTCAGTGCAAGTCCTCTAGTTTCGTCAGGTCACTACTTACTGAGTAGTTCCCCTCGGTCCTATCTCCTTAAGAGTGTTCTCAGTGCTGGCAAGGATAAACACTTCCACACTCCCCAGTTTTCTTTCTCTAGGTAATAAAAACTCTCTTCTGCTCTGCACTTGGAAGCCCTAAATAAGCTCATGCTGCGGGGTACTCCTGGATAGCTTTCAGTGTACTCCAAGCACTATACTCTGCCCCTTGCCAGCAGGCTGTAGTGCAACTCACCGTATTTCCTTCTGGCTGCCATGTTTGATCATGATGTCCATGTAGATGGACCAGATGTCTGTCCGCTTGGGATAGCTGCTGAGGGTGCTCTCAAACAGGGCTTTGGCATGTTCTGAGTCCCCAAAACGGAACTCCAGCTGTGCAAACCTCGAAATGACATCCACATCTGAAACAAGTAACGACATGTTAGAGTATCACAGCAGTTCGCTTCCCTATAACCAAGCATGAGTGACAATTACACCGAACAGAGGCAGGCACAGAGACAGCACCACCTGCCCCCACACACAAAACATTCCATTGCAATGTGGTCCTGGACCAAGGTGGAATCAAGAGTGGGAGAGAGAATGGTCATGGTTCACTTTCCACTTCAGGTCACTAGAGGAGGCAGAACATTCAAAATGCATCTTGCAGCATCCACTGGCAGCCCCATAAACCTAGGACTAGACCAACTCGACTTTTCTAGGACTGTACAAGGACTCTAAGACTCAGTCATCTTTGCTTTGGGTGCTTTGGTTTTTGCCCATGACAGCAAATTCTATCACAGCAGAATTTAGCACTGATATACAAGCTGAAATTCCCCCTCAAAGGAAGCAAGTCCAGCACCAACTGATTGCACTTCTCAGTTATTGCAAATACTGCCACAGTCCATCTCTACTGGAGAGCTGTTAACACGCAGAAGATAGGGAAGAGAGTGCTTACGTTCTTTGGTGGGCAAAGCCTTGAGAGCACGCTCCAAAAGCCTGTGTGTAGGCTCAGTTTGGCCTTGCTTCAGGAGGAAAGAGGCATATTTCAGCCACACGGATTTCTCCTGACGGAAACGCTTCAGCATTGTGTGGTACAACTCTTCTGCTTTCTGGAAGGGCAGAGTTGGGTTAGCTCAAAATGATTCATAAGAAAGCTTTAAAAGGCTTACTTTTGACTCAGATGTCTCTAAACCCTTAAGACTTAGAAAAACAAGTATCAATAGTTCCTTGTCCCCTGCCAACCATAATTGTTAATCCCCATTAGGAACAGGACAATCCTAACATCTGACAAACAGGAGTTTATATAACCAGAACTGGTAGTTTATGGCATGACTGAATGGGGCATGTGCCTGGAACCTGCTTCCTCTGTCTTACCTTGTTCTTCTCAGAATTGGCATAGATGTCACACAGATGCTGGAAGACTTTCAGAGGTTCATTGTATTGAACAGCTCTCTCAAAGACTTTCATCAGTGTCTCCTCAGTACCATACATGTTCTCCAAGTTCAGCAGAGCTACCCAGACGTTCAGCTTCTCCTGTTCTTCCCTTGAAGCAGATGTGAATGAGAATATTTAGCCTTTTACCAGTCTTTTTGCAAACCACTCTACAAAGACTTACTGACTTGTAGCCTGCCTCCAGGACAAAGGAAGCAAGTATACTGCCCACCAAAACAACACTTTTGGAATAGAGCACAGCATAGTGCTTCACACTAGTGCTTCTAGTTTGAAACAGTGTTTCACACTATAACTTCTGAACACTGCTGTTTGTAATTAAGAACCACAAGGATGATTCAAGAAAGCACAATATACTTAATCACACTGTATAGAGAGATGATGTAATACAGAAGGGAACAGCCCTATGGAAAAACCACAAAAGCTTCACCGCTTGTTTCATGTTTTGATTTAAGGACAACATCACTGACATTATTATGCTCTTCCAAACCTTTCTACTTCCTCAGAGTATCTCTGCATGCTCAGTGATACCTCAGGGTTTTTATGTGCTCATGAACAGCAACAAGTCACCTGCAGGCCAACTGCGGTGACTCAGGTCAGACTTTCAAAGGGCCAGCTGACAATTGTTACTATTTAATCCTGTTGAGCTCACTGAAACAGACTCTGCCACACACTGATGATGCTACCAGTGCTCTTTTCCCACCACCACAACCCTCATGATTTATCCTTTGGGGCAAAGAAAGGCAGAGCTCCCTTATTACCTAAAGCAGATTGTCTTAAGTGCTCTCTCTGCTACAGCTCTGGCCTTCTCAATCTCAGTAGCCTGGAGGTGGAAAGCCATGTACTGCAGCCAGAGGATGGAGCTGTTGGGACTGCTCAGCACTAGGCGGTCAAAGTCATCAGCTGACTGGGGCTGTCGGTTGGGGTCCATTAGAGCTGCCTCCAGTTTGCAGAGCTCCTTTTCCTTCTTCTGTTTCTCTAGCTCCTTCTCCTTCTTTGTTTGTTTCTTCAGCTGAAAGTGCAAAAAAAAAGGAGGACTGGGGAAAAGCTAGCATGTCATGTGGGAACATAGAGAGACTATCAGACTTCACTGTGTCCAAGGCTGCAGAGTCTTCACAGAAAAGATTAAATCCACTGTTTAAGAAAAGAGGAAGACACCCCACATGTTCACAAACAGTTCACACTTCCAAGAGCAGCAGTACATAAAACCTCATTTTTTAAATGAAATACACTGAGGGACAAATTACTTTGCTAGTTTGCACTCCAACTGTAGGATTAACATTTTGCCCTTCCCCATCATTCTTGCATTGTTGCCATGCCGGTCAGTGCTCACCACCTTTCTCCACTCTCTAAAAATCCACTATTATGTTGCTGGATCACCAGGGTGACTCAGGTCTCAACTAGGAATTGAGAGTGCCACAGTTCTCTGCACAAGGCAGCTATTCCTTAGGCAACAAAGCATCAGCCATGCCCCTGACTATTACAGAGGTGAAATTTGAGGAACAGAGGAAATGCTGACGAGCAAGTATGAAGCACTTCATGAGTTTATTTCTGAAGAAAATGTCTATTGACCCAAAAAAATTATCTTTTCAGCAAATTGACATGAAAAGCCTTATTTTCATGCAGCCATACTAAAATAAGGCTTTTTCCCCCTCTGCTTCAGACATATCTGCTTCTAACACCAGCACTCACAGAAGTTCCAGATTAGCTGTCAGAGGTACTTCTGAGTTAAAAGGCTTTACTACGAGGAAGACAGACACATCATGTTAGAGCCACCGTGTGGTGTCTCCTGTGCAAGCAACACCAGCACACAGTACCTTTGACTGAGGATCCTCCTCCTCCTCCTCGCTCTCTGAGCTCTGTTCCTTCTGATTCAGCACAGGCACATCCATTGTATTTATATCCTCATCCCAGGTGAAGCCCATAGAAACTTGCAATCTAGGAGCTTCACTAGGTTTCCTTATCTGTTTGGAGGGAACAGGAAATGCTCTGGGTTTTCATTTGAAGTTTTTACACTGAAATCAGATTACTGCTTTTTTGCTTGTGGCTCTCTCTGGTCAGTACTACTGACTTGCCACACTTGCTAACAGCCCACCAGTAAAAACATTAAACTCTGATCACCTGTGCTGTCATTTAAACTTAAACCATCTCAAACCATTTTCAGATAACACAAAGAGTAGCCTTTGTCACTGCTATCTGCAGCAATGACACTGTCATCCAGGTCAAAACTGACACATCTCTATAGGGCTGGAAAGTCATTTGAGGTTCAGGTTCTCCTCCAAACTTCTCACCTTGGATTTCTTTTTAGCTGCCTCTTCCTCCTCATCCTCCTCTTCCCGGTAATATACCTCAATTCCACTGTCATTTTCATCTGCTGGGCAGATCTTCCTTTTTTTTGGCTTTGCCTCCTGCAATAAGGGAAAACAAAGCGGATGGTGAAGTGCAACAACTGAGACCAATCTTCAAGGCAATTCTGTTTAGGAAGTCAGAGAGAGTGATGCTGCCCTGCCACAGCATCCTCCACTGTCCTCTCACATAACACAGACAACAGAGAATAATCTCATGCTCGCCTACGTAAGGCATTAAGACCAAGAGGACAGATGACACAGACAACACCACTGGGTAGCTAATTCAGTTAACTCCTACCCAAGTGGAATAGTTTCTGATTTTTGCTAATCTCCAGTACAATTTATTTGATATAATTCCAGTAACTCTGTATAATTTCTCAGCCTGATTCCAGTAGATCTTCCTATTCCCTTCAGTATTTCAGCCAATCAAGACCTTTAGCATGTCCTTTGCAATCACATCCATACCTGCTCACTGTCAGAGTTTCCTCTTCTCTCTTTTGCCTTCACCTTAAGCTCTTCTGTCTTCTCCCTACCATCTGTCTCTGTTTTCTCTTCCTCTGCACCATACTGTGGTAGGCCTAGGGATTCAGGCAAGACATTTGGCATCCCAGTGTCCTCAGGCAGGAGAGAGAGCTCAACATGCTTTCCCTTTACACTGTTGTGCATTGCCAAGAGCAGCAGGAAAGAAGAGGACAAAACATCAGAGCACTTACAGTGACTGCAAGGATGTGAACTTCTTTCAAAACTTCCTGGCTTTTATCCTCCCTCTTTCCATCCTCTCCTCCTCCACGACCTCCTTCCTACTAATTCACAGCCCCTTTAAAATAATGTTGGACCTACCCAAGCACCTTGGCAGTAAGCAGCTTCCCTTCAGGCAGGTACTTTTCATATAAGGAGTGCTTCTGTACAAAGTAAGGGGAAACGTTCTGGAACAAGATTCGGCCCAGAACAGAAGTGGACAAGCTGAGAAGAGGAGGAAAACCAAAAATAAGTATTCCATAGTGGAGGAAAAGAAAAAAAACCAAAGTCCAGGGACCATGTCTGTGGCGCAGCTAGTTCTATAGAGCATCACACAAACTTGACCTGTTTCACTTTTCATAGGCTGAAGAAAGCAGCAATGACATCTCGATTCCCAGGAAGGAAATAATTTTGTGACATCACATTATACCAGAAACCACCCCCAAAGAATATTCCAGATTTGTATGTTTAAAGTAAATTTTCCAAGACCCCTCATTTCCCAGAATAATTTTCTTATGCTACTCACGCGAAGAATACACCTGATGGAGCAATGGATCTGACGTAGCCTCTCACTAGCTGGCCTTGTTTAACATCCTTAACACATGTTATTTCCACATCCTCCACTTTGCTGTTGTTCTTTGGGTTTAGCCTAAAAGAAAAGAAGAGGTCAGGAGTTAAAGCACTTGACTGAATAATCCACATTCTGCTCTGGATATTAAAAAATAAATAAATCGGCATTAACAGCAGCCAGTACTTTCTGAAAATGTACCAGATCACAAACACCCTTTGGTTTATCCAAATGTACTAATGGACTGTCTGCATCTCTGCCAAGCTATACACAGCATTAGGGAATAGACACACTGCTGTAAACAAAGCCAAACAAAACAAATCTGCCTGGTTTCCTCTGACACTAAGACAGTGAGGTGAACAAAATGCTGTCTGCAATTCTGCACAGCACTGGTTTGGGTTTTTTTAACCAATTATTTCTAAGACACTTCAATCCAAAAAGTTTATGCATTTTTGTTCCATAGAGAAGACAAAGCAAGGGGTTCAGTTTTAAGAAATATTTAGGATTAAGTCTGCTATTTAGTCAAAATGATTAAAATGAATGCTGAAGAGCAATGTGTTTGTATTGCGACTGCACTGCAAATTAAATGGTGGAACTTCCCCTTTCTTCCCAAAGAAACAACAAAAATTCAGTCAGGTCTAGAAACAGGAATCAAATCCAAACCCACTTGATCAGCATTACATTATCAAGGCATTACATCATCTCAGTGATGCCCAATGACAGGACAGTGGCAATGGATAAGGGAAGCTGAGGCATAAGAAGTTTCATGTAAACATGAAGAGGAATTTTTTCCCTCTGAGGGTGACAGAACACTGGGACAGGCTGCCCAGGGGCGTTGTAGAGTCTCCCTCTCTGGAGATAATCAAAACCCGCCTGGAAGCATTCCTGTGTGATCTGGTATAGGTGATCCTGCTCTGACAGGGGGGTTGGACTGGATGAGCTTTCAAAGTCCCTTCCAGCCCCGCCATTCTGTGATTCTGTGATCAGGACATCTCCATGTTCTCACACAAGAAAATATTTCTGAAGTACAAGTAACTCTCATCCCTTTAAAACAAACAAATCCCAGTCCTCGTCCTTTCAACACTTCACAGTGATCCACCCAAGCTAAGAGTTACTTTATTGCAGTATCCTTTTCTTCAATAGTAGGAGATCAACAGCCTGGAAGGATGACACATACCTGGACTGCCGGAGAGATAACTGGATTTTGCTGTTCTCATTGGAGAGGATGTAACACCTGGATGACAGAGTAAGGAGAGAAAGTAGAAAGTTTGGTTTACCTGTTAAAAAAAGCCATGGGTAGAAGACAGGTATTTTCACTAGCAGAATGAAGCTCTCAAGGAAACAAACCACTCTTTGCACTCTTATGTTAGACAGCAAGCACACCCTTGGAGCACTTGCTGTCTAAACACAGACCAGCACATCACAAGAGTTTGTGAAATCATCTAAAGGGATTTTTGAAATACATCTATTTGCCTTATCCAGTCTCTATGCCTAGTACAAAAGACTTAAAAGATTGTTAGAGCTGAATCACTTGGCCTTTTGTGCCCTCCAGCGTTCCCAAAAAGTCTGTTGAGCAGGGAAATGCAATGACTTGTGAATTACAAATGTAAAGACAACTGGCTTGCTGAACGGCCCACAGAATCATAGCAGAGCTGGGATAAATGGCTTCCTTCAATCCCAAGGAGAGTAGCTACACTCAAAACACAGTTCCAGAATTCAGCCTAGAAGGGGCTTCTTCACATATGGGAAAGAAAAGACTTTCACCCAAATGCATGTAAAGTCTTAAGTCAGTATTATTTCTTTGCTTGAGACCCACCCGTACAAGTCTGGTATTATCTTATGGCCTATTATGATGCAGGGTATTTCTATGCCTTGCAGCTTGAGGGAACAGAAAAGAGAATTACTGACCTGACAATCTTGCCAACTTTGAAGTCACCTAGAGGATTCTCTTTGTAAGTATCGTTCAGGTGGAAGATGCTGACTTTGCCAGTTTTCCCACCTGGCAACGTGATGGTCAAACCAACGAGTGGAGTCACCTTTGTTACCATGCCTACAGTGATGGTGCCCTGCTCCAGTGACTGAATTCCTGAAAAAAATGAAGGAGAGAGAAGGTTTCATAATACTACAGAAACCCACACAATGAAAGTAACAGCGATAATGAGTCAGTTAAGTTGATTTTAGTTGTCCAGTCACATACCAAACCACCAACTTTTGGTAAGGTCCAAGTCTATCCACTCTTTCAGTTCACAGCAATATATGCCTTGGTAGTCCAGACAAAGAGCTGGGCTAAATTGCACAGTTCAGGATCCAGAATAATTCACAAATGCAGCATCTCATGTCTGAGATTAGAAGGCAGCAGGTTCACAAGGGCTCAGAGAAGAGCTTCAGTCTGAGAAAGTAGCAAAATGATTCTTGAGTCTGAAGATCTGATCTCTCTTTGCCTTGCCTGCTGCTACATCTAGGGCAGGTTATGTCCTACAGGCAGATAATACTTGGCTCTGAGTGTAATATCCTCACCTGAGGGGTCAGTGCAAGCCCACCTCTGATTAAAGCTTCATATACAATACCCTTCCGTTGTTAAGGCTCCACTATACCTGTGAGTGACAAGCAGAGGTTTGTTTCAGTAACATCTGTTCCAGTCACTGTAGCTGATAGTGCCTGGCCATTTTTGAAGTTCTTTTCTGGATGTTTTAAGACCTGAAAGAAAAGATGGATTTTTACTCACTACTAGAAAAGGAGCTTTCCAGAAATCTCACCGGTGAAGCTTCATATTTTCTATATACATCTTTGATGTGCATATATGACTGATAGCTCAACGCTGCTCCAATGGCTCTGCTATCCTGAGCCAGACAAGCTACAGGCATAGTACTTGGTTGCCATTGAGGAATAGCAATGTCTAAAGGGCAGAGCACTAGATTAGGACTTTACAGGTCAGCAGAAGTGTCTGCAGTCATCTGCATCCATGTGCACAAAAAACAAAAAAAAAATGTAATTTCTCTGTAATGCTCTCTTACCTTGGTGTTCAGAGACAGCAGCAGATAGGGAACTCTTGCTCGAATGTCAGGGGCAACTTCTACCTCCAGCCAATTTTTGAGAACATTATACTATGAAGACACCAAATAACCAGAGAGACAGCATGAGATCTTGGGGAAAAAAAAAAAAAAAATCCTTCCCTCGTGGATTAGCTAATTTTTAAGGAGACAAAGAACTACTCTGGCCTTGGTTCCCATACCATAATGCTGCTGTGGTTCACTGGAAGAGCATGCAGGGGATTAGCAGTGAGCAAACTTTGTGCTGCTGGTATATGCAACTTCTCCAAGGCCATTTTGCTAGAGTGCTGGGTGACAAACATCTGCTGGCAACAGGTATGTCAAAGAACCAGCTCAGCTCTGTCAAGTCTAGAAAATGTGATTTCCTTCTCTTACTCTCCCTGTAAGACACTGCACTTCACATGAGCCACTCTCACAATTAATGAAGATCATGGTAGTGTCAGTGTTTAGGTCTTAATTAAATCATTTGAGGTCATCCCTACTTGCTGCCCCATCCAGCACATTTCTTTGGAAGATTCTGACCTTACCTTTTTCACAAAACAGGTGACTGTCTCTCCAACATTGTACAGTCCAAGTTTCTTGAGGGTATTGTCTTCTTTAAGGTTCAACATTGCTGTGACTTTCCCTGCCATTTCACTGTTAGCAAATACAGAAAGAGGAGATCAGTAAGACAGCTTTGGTCCTTACAATGAAGATAGGAGTCAGAAATCCAGAAACTGATGAGCCAGTACTACTAGGGCAATGCCTTTGCAAAGTTCATCCTCTCCCCAGCTGCATCCTTCTGCAGAGAATTAGTTCTTCCCTGGGCTTAAGAGAATCCTTCTGACATGAACACACATACCAAAATCCAGACTGGCACAGCCAAAATGACATTCAAAAGAAGTCACGTACTAAGAGAGTACTATGAGTTTAATATAGCTCCCAGTCCCAAGTTGCTGTGAAAGATAAAGTAAAAGGCCTTGGCACACTGCATAGATGTGCAGGTCCTCGCTCATGGCCAGCTCCTTCAAACAGAAGAAACAAGGGAGAGAACGTAAAAGGTCTGTGAAGCATCTGCAAACAGTGCAGAGGCCAACACTTACCTTGGTCGAATGCTGAGCTCTGGAATGGACTGTTTGAAGTGTGGGTGGGTGATGGGCAGGTATCTAAAGGACAAGAAAAGGATCAGTTTCTCATGATCTCCCCACACTCCAGTTACCCACCTGTTAATTTATTTTCATAGGCAAAAAAACAGGACTAAGCCCTCTAAACCTACCAAAGCTTTTCAGGTTCATTTTTTTCTAGCACTATTTCAGTGACAATTTAGGTACCCAAAACACTCTCACAAATTTAGTCCCTGTGGTCAAACCTTGCCTGTATTCAAGACTTCCACTAGACCTTATGAGTTTATAAATCTTTTTGTCTTGTAATGTATGCTCAGTAAATAAGAGTGACACAGGTAGGGAACTAATTTACTGAAACCTGGATCCAGATTAGAAAATAAAAGCAAAACTTCCTCAGGCCTTAAGCACTCCAGCAAGGGTAGCTGTAACAGCATCTGCTGACAGAGGAAACATCCTACTAGATAATCTGAATTGAGTAACTGTTGCACCCCTTGTGTTCCCCAAAAAATAACATTATGAGCATATTTTCCCACCTGTGAGTATTCACATCTCTGCCTCCAATGACTCGAGCAGTCACCTTCTGTCCAGCTTTCAGAGTATACGTTGGAAAAGAGCCTATGGGCACTTCATCCAGAATGCGGGACGCGTGGATCGAGCCTGTCAGCTTGTCATCAATAGCAACTGTGACATGGGTTGCTTTGACAGATTTAACAGTACCAGTAACAACATCCCCCAGGGAAAGGGAGTGTTTCACGACAGCAATCACCTCTTCTGCTCCTGTCTCGGACTCATTCCGGACCCTTACAAAAACATTCTTCTTTGCTGGGCCTTGTACTGCCAACAAGACTCCGTGGTCATTCACCTTTGCTGTTTTCAAGGTTGCAGAGATTGTTTGTCCCACCTTCAGTTTTTCAGAGTCAAAGCGGAAGGTGTCATTGAAGTGAGATGCTATGGGGATGGCTGCCAGGTGGCCTGTTTCCAACGACACGACTGCAAACTGCTCCGCTACGTGCTGCACGACGGCAGAGTGCTCAGAGTTCTCTGTGAGTCGCTACACAGGAATGGAGATAGTAAGTTCTGCTGAGATTCTGATGTCCTCCATTCTACCTCCCACAGTTCTTAGAGCAGAAACTGCCAACCCACCCTCCCACCTCCCTCAGAATTCAACAATCATCTGGTTTGCTGGACGAACAGAAACACACAAACCCAAAAGCTGAAGACATACTTGCTTGGTTCTTTGCTTTAACAGTTCCTCCCGAAGAGAAACATACACCTTAGATGCGAGGGCATCCACATGAAGAACCAATGCCTTGGCTTTCTCACCAGGAACCATTTTTTTGTCTACAAGAATAAAGTAACAAAGTGTACTGGTTTGAGGCTAATTGGCATATTTTAATGGAGAAAATTATACTATAGGCTGTGAAAGGAAAACAATGGTGATGCCTACTTCACTCATAGGCTTGCTGAGATGTGTAAGACTAAGAATACAAAACAAAGATAAAGACACTAGGGCTTGCAGAGTCTCAGGCTTTCTAGCTTCTTGCCTTCTCCTCTCTGCCAAATAACCTAACTAACCACTTTCCTTCTAACCTTCCTGGCCAACCCTCCAAACTCACCTTGCACATAAGGCAAACTTGGGGTAAGGTATAGGGGTGGGGAGAAGGTGGAAGGGTGGTTGGGAGTCCCTCCTGGGGACTCTTGATTTCTGGGAGGGGAACTGTGTTTCTGTATTACCTTTAACTTGTATACTTCTGTAAATATTCCTGTATATAGTGTGTATCTCTGCTTGTATATTGTGCTAAACTGTAAATAGAGCTTCATCTGTATGAGCGGGAGGTGTCCCTGCCTATGGCAGGGGGTTGGAACTAGATGATCTTTGAGGTCCCTTCCAACCTTACCATTCCATGATTCTATGATCTCTTAACTTCCAGCCGACTGAGTCTAGTCTGGGTGATTTTACAAAGTGTTTGGCAGGAGTGGGGAACTCCCAAACCATCACACAAAGTTGACTTGGTACCAAGTTAAAGAACATATTCCTCCAACATTAATAGCAAGAAGTAAAAAAAAAAAAAAAAAATTAAAAAAGAAAGAAAAAGTAGCATTTGGCTTTTTCCATTTGGAAAACAGCTGATGGATGTTTTCATGGAAGAACTGAATTGATTTTATGAAGATGCATCTCCTAAATAATGCAGACAAAGCTGACTAACCAAAAATTCAAGGTAATACAGGCTTTAAAATAGATTATGCTAACACGTTTGCACAAAACCATCATCAGCCTATCGGCTCAGGAAACAAAAAAACTCTTCTGAACACAGTGGGGCTGGAATACTACTGCCAAAGTCAGCAGTTTATATTGGATTCATTGGTTTGTTCATTATCTCAGCATATACTTGCTTGGTTCTGCATAACGTTCTGCTGAGATAATATATGACATAATATGACATATATTATATAATACATACATTACATTACATATAATATATGACATAATATGGCACTTTTCTGGTTTAGTTTTATGATTGAGAAGTACCAAAATCACAGCCCTGTTTTAAAGGCACTTTGGTTTGAACGAAAAATTAACAGCAATTTCAGATAGAACATACTCCAAGGAACAAATTTCTGAAGTATGAAGAAAAAAATACGGGAAAGTTGGAGTTTTGTATCAATACTTTGTCTACCTAAAATATCCTTCACCTAAGGACCTCAGAACAAACTAGACCTTACAAGCTGCCCAAGTGACGCAGGATTAGGTCCCACCTACAGGTGGAGTAGCAGAGGCATAGGTAGCTTTAAATTATACATTCTGAATCACGCAAATTGGAGGGGGGCAACACATTAGGAAACTAAACTACTCTTCAAACCCATTCCCACTCTGATCACATTCCTCTCATGTCAGTTCCTTATCATCAGAATTTATTTCAGGGGAGTGAAAACCAAAGCAAGCAAAGACCCTCACCTCCCAGGTGGTAGCGAGTGGCTGTTACAGTCAAGCCTGTGACACAGCTGCCACTGAACAGTGCTGAGCCATCCTCCTTCACATCTTGCACAACTAGCTGCAGATGCTTCCCTGGTGCCAACTCATCACAAAGGCCTCGGGCCTTGCTCAGCTCCTCTAAATAAAGGGAAGAAAAAAGTGTGAAGTCAGTTTTACCTATGTTGTTTCTTTCAGAAACAAAGACACTTTTCACATTTGCCTAAAAGTTCATAAACAAGCATTTACATCCTCCTTCATAACAGCAAACAAAGGTTAGGCTCCTGAATCTGTAGAAACAGAAAGTAAATTCTAAGAGCTAATCAAAGAAAAAACATGACATTAAGGATCTAATAAGGTTGGGGAGAATATTTTCCAATCTTAGAGAAACATTGGTATGCAGTACTGCATATAGAAAAAGGTAAAAGCAAAACAGATTAATACTAAAAATACCAAATAAACTTGGCACTTCACAATTATAAGAAATAAAACATTAAACACTACTGGATATAAAAAGAACTTAAAAAGGAAAAGTTAGAAATTGATAAAAATCACCTGGAACACACACAGTATTCCTAACACTAGGAAAACAGCATGTGAGTAAACCTTTGCTGGAGGACTTGTTCAGCAAGCCTATGATACAAGCAAGCAGATCTATTTCATAGAATCATAGAATGGTAAGGTTGGAAGGGACCTCAAGGATCATCTAGTTCCAACCCCCTGCCACAGGCAGGGACACCTCCCACTAGCACAGGTTACTCAAGGCCTCATCCAACCTGGCCTTGGACACCTCCAGGGAGGGAGCAGCCACAACCTCCCTGGGCAACCTGTTCCAGTGTCTCACCATTTATATAAACTCATCCTCATATGAGCACCAGATTTGGGTTATCACAAACATTTGAGTGCCATCATAATTATGCTTGTACTTTCCAGTTAAGCAGATCCTGGCTAAGGCTGAGTGGTTGAAAAATCCCTTGCTGAAAATCAGGCATTCCATGCACAGGTATCAATTAAAAAAACCCACCAACTGATGATCACAGCATGCAGAGACGCAGATTTCTGTACCCTAAGAATAGTAGGAGCAATTCTCAACTGCCAGTAAAAAACAATGCTAGTGTGTTTCACTGTCACAGTTAAAAAGATGAAGGTAGAAATGGTAATTCTTCATCAGTTGTGAGTTGCCAATAAATACAGTGCACATACAAATAACAATCCTCCCTATCAATACAGACTGGGGGAGGAGGCAACAGAAAGCAGCCCTGTGGAAAAAGACTCGGGGGTTCTGATGGACAAGAAGTTGGACGTGAGCAGGCAGTATGCACTTGCAGCCCAGAAGGCAAATCACATCCTGGGATGGAATCCAAGTCTTTCCTTAAAACTGCCCTTTCTTTCACTTGAAAGAAAACAGTTTTCCCTTCTTGTTCTTCTGGAGCCTCTCTCTTTTTTTTTTTTTTTTTTTTCTGTGATATTACCCCCTTTAACAGAACATGTGCAATCTTTTACCTCTTTTTCTCAGCAAGTTTCTGATTTCATTCATCTCCTTGAAATACTGATTCAGCAGGGCAAAGCTCTCTGCAGCAGCATTGCCTGAGCTGCACTCCGACACCTTCAGACTGAGGAGCATACGCTGCTTCTCCTCATCAATGCTCATCACCTTTGCAATCACAGTCTGTCCCACCACAAAGTGGTCCTTGGTGTCTGTCACAAACTTGTCACTCATGCTCTGTTTAAAGGAAATAAAGGAGTAAGGGTTACTGAGCACAACTGCTATCAACCATCCGTGGTGCTGCTTAGCAGGGTTTGAGATAAGACTTAATGAAAATGCATAAAAGAAATTAAGAAGACTAATGGAAAGACATCAATTAAAATTAATTGCTGCAGTCACATGAAATCCTTGATGAAGTTTAAGATCACTCGAATAAAGTTCTTTGTTTCATTTTGGAAGTGAATTAAATGCACGAACCTAGAAGTAGCTTTTGCCCTGCTGGAGGAAGTTGTGTACATTTGGGACCCACAGCCCTGTACCTTTGCTAAAAGCCACGTTTCAGGCATTCCTCCTTACACACATGCTGCTTACTGAAGTGAATGCACTGCTTACCACTTTGGGTGCCAGTCCTGTCACACCAAAAGGGAACTCCACAAACACTCCAAAGGGCATCACATTCCTCACATAACCAGTCAACAGCATTCCAGGCTCGATTTCAGAGAAACTCCTCACAACTTGCTCCTCCTGTACAGCAGAAATCACTGCAGACTTTCTGCTCAAGATCTGAGCAACCAGTTAAGAAAATAAAAAATATGAATGGAAGGAGCCCGGTGCAAATCAGATCTCTTGTTCCTACTAACTGCTGGGGCTAGAGCACTTTTTGCAGGTTAAACAGTGCAAGAGCTCAAATCCCCCAATTCCAATTCCTGTTCTAATCTCTCTACATCAAAATACAGCAACCAGTGTCTCCTAAGCTGCTCAGACTTAAAGATGCATATGCTTCACACTAAAGAAAACACTGAATTTCTACTATTTCAGGTTTGATTTTTGGTATAAACCCAGCAAAATATTTACTAAGCTTGTGATATGATTAACAACCCAGGAGCTGATGGGATTCTAGCAGCAGATGAACCTCACTTTTAGCACATGCAAGTTATAATGATTTGTTAAAGCACTTTCACTTCAACACATTAGTATATCTTCTGTCTGGTGCAGATACTTTGGTTTCTTGACAGGTATTTCCTTTCCCCTGCTTTGACTGGTTGAGATGGCAAAGGATACGATACGCTCTCCGTTGTCACTTAAACACATAACTCTGGGCAGGACATCTCCCTCTTGAAGACAATGCCACAGCAGCTTGCAGGTAACAACAAAGTCAGAGAGGTGTGTTGTGGGAATCCAGGCTACCACATTGCCTTCACCTTCTAAGACAGAAACCTCTAGCCCATTATCTTTCTTCTTCAAGACTTTCACATCAACCATCTGAAAAGAGAACAAACACAGTGATGTAAAATTCCCAGTGTCTTTTACTTCATTTCTGTTGATGCACAGGGCACCAAATCCTGTGCTGCAGGGTCTTTAATACTGCCACCCAGCTATATGAGAGAAAATTTAACACCCATGGGACTGAGCTTAAAAAGCATGCCAGTATCAGTAGTAAAATAAAAAGCTCCCTGAGAAATCAAGAGCTAGAAATATTCTCTTGGTTGTGACTTTTTGTTTGAAGGGTGAAGAAATTTAAACAAAATTAGAACTACCCTGTTCCTGTATTAGTGATATTTGCAAGGTGTTGGAAACTGTGTTCATTCTGAAAACAGCAAGGAAACATTTATAGAATCATAGAATGTTAAGGTTGGAAGGGACCTCAAGGATCATCTAGTTCCAACCCCTGCAATAGGCATGGACACCTTCCACTAGTACAGCTCACTCAAGGCCTCATCCAACCTGCCCTTGAACACTTCCAGGGAGGGAGCAGCCACAACCTCCCTGGGCAACCTGTTCCAGTGCCTCACCATCTTCACTGGAAAGAACTTCCTCCTGACATCTAGCCTAAATCTTCCCTCTGCCAGTTTAAACCCATTGCTCCTTGTCCTGTCATTGCAAGACCTTGTAAATAATCCCTCCCCAGCCTTCCTGTAGGCCCCTTTCAGATACTGGAAGGCTACTATCAGGTCTCCTGGAAGCCTTCTCTTCTCCAGGTTGCAGAGCCCCAACTCTCTCAGCCTGTCCTCACAGCAGAGCTGCTG
>VWZE01016296.1:289094-315663 GCA_013396675.1 Eubucco bourcierii | reverse complement strand
TCCTCAGGGCTGCTCTCAGCCATTCACCACCCAGCCTGCATTTGTGCTTGGGATTGTGCCTAACCAGGTGCAGGACCTTGCACTTGGCCTTGTTGAATCTCATGAGGTTGGCCTGGGCCCACCTCTCCAGCCTGTCCAGGTCCCTCTGGATGGCATCCCTGCCCTCTAGCAAGTCGACTGTGCCACACAGCTTGGTGTCATCTGCAAACTTGCTGAGGGTGCACTCCATTCCTCTGTCCATGTCACTGACAAAGATGTTAAACAGCACTGGTGCCAGCACTGACCCCTGAGGGACACCACTTGTCACTGGTCTCCAGGTGGACATTGCGCCGTTGATCTCTCTGGGTGTGACCATCCAGCCAATTCCTTATCCAGCAGTGCTCCACCCATCCAGTCCATGTTTTTCCAGCTTGGTGCCCAGGATGTCATGTGGGACAGAGTCAAATGCCTTACTCAGGTCCAGGTAGATGACATCAGTTGCCCTTCCCTTGTCCACTGTTGCTGTGACTTTATCACAAAAAGTCACTAAATTATTCAGGCAAGATCTGCCCTTGGTGAAGCCATTTCAAACCATATGTCTGAAGCTGCTTTTTTCCAGGCTTTTGTACTGAGAACATCAGCAGCATCCAGAGGAAAGAATCATTTAGGAATAGAAGCATTAATTAGTATCTCCAGAGGGGCTGTCCCAGGACTCTTTTATCCTGATGTCTGACAACAAAGATTCTGATTTTGACCCAGGAGGCCAATCACACAATAAAACAAAAGCATATTTAATGCTAGTTCCTAACTATCAACAGCTTTTCTCAAAGTAAAAGTTGTTCAAAGTGATAGCAAATCATGTGGAAAAGACAAAAAAAAATGGGAGCAATCATTGAATTTAATACCTCTCCTACTTGGTATTTCACTTCCTTCTTGTTCTTTGGAGTACACTCATTTTTTCCCTCTGAGCCAGGCTTGCCTGATAGCCTGAAGGACAGCAAAAGTCTTTCCTGCTGGGGCTCACATTTTAGGACTGTTACTTTAACAACCTGCAGGAAAAAAAGTAAAAGGAAGTTTAATTAATCTGACCCTCAGCTTGCTACCACCCAGAGAAAGACAGGGAAATGCATCCAGTACTTTCCTCTCACACCTAAGTTAATAGTCACTGGCCTGCTATCCTTAACAGGTTTAACCAGGTACAAATGTCCTGATCACACAGATGGGAAATGGAAGTACACAACCATTAAATTATTTGCTAAAACTATGTAGCAGGTCTGTAGGAGAGTTGAGAATAAAATTCAGATCTCTGTATTTCAGTCAGAAATCCTGACTAGAAAAATCACCCTACTTAGCTAGCCAGCAAACAGCAGGATTAGAACAAACAAAAGCAGCAGGGAAAAAAAAAATAAAGAAAACTGAGCTCTCCATAAACTTGCCCACAACAAAGACCAGAACTTAATAAACAGCAGGTTCTCTTAGTGCCTGGTTTAAGATGTGCAGGATGTGAAACAGACAAGAAAAACAGGAAAAAAAAAAAATCAGAAAACCTCATTCTTCTAATCCAGTAGCTAAGAATTTTAGCTTAGAAGAAAGACGAGCCTAGAACCCCAAACTTATAGTGAAATTTCAATAACTTCCTAAAGCGTAGCCACTGTATCAAATACTATACAGGGAAAGCCCAGAAGCAAAGGTCTGTGAAATACTCAGAAAAAAACCTGCTCCTTTCACAGACCAATCTGTTTAAGTGGATTACAACTATTTCTTAAAGTGAAAGGACATAAGCATCACTTGGTGTAGCAAGTTTGTCCAGGGGAAAAACCACATTGGGATCAACTCAACTGCAGATTTCTCTTATGCATTCAAACACAAGGCATGATGTAGGTACATTAACTACCTGGCCTTCATGAAAGGCTTTATCTGGACAAGATGCATGTTCTGAGCTCAGCTCATGGTTGGGTACCAGCCCTTTGACATCATTGTAGAACTTCACAATGCAGCCAAATTCCTTTGCACACACCACAAAGCCGTGTGTGATCAGACCCGGTTTCGCGTCTTCGTAACTGGAGAGAACTGGAAGGTTTGATTGGACAAGACTTTTCTTTAGAGTAAGGATCAGTTTCTTTCCTGCAGGATTGCACTCTAAGACCTACAAGAATGGAGTACAAGAGGGTTTAAAAAGCATGTCTGCCATTTCCTTACCAATCCATCTGCTAAATAAACAATGCAGAACAGCTGAAGACCTTATCTGGCAGCTCTCACCCGACACTTGACTTCATCTCCTATGCTGTACTTCTTCTCAGGCTGCTTCAGGATCACATCAGCAAGATGCATGGATGGTATAAGCCCTTTAATCCCCTCACCCACTTTCACCTGCATCCCAACAGGTTTCAGAGCAAACACTTTGCCCTAAACACAAAACAGGGAAAAGTATCAGTAAAGGATCAGTAAATTCAGCCAAAACACTGCATCATCTATTATCACCAAATCTAATCACCCTCCAAAAACTACAATCTTAGCTCAATCCAGACCCCATTCCAGCAATCTGATCCATTAACTTTCGCACATTCCATAAGATTGTTTAACAGCCTCTTTTCCTTAAGCACAGGCTACTTCTGGAAAATCTCTATTGACTCTGTCAAAACTGTTTTCTAGAGATATATCCAATACAGTCACGAGTCAGGTATGATAATAACCGTGTCATCTTCTGCCCATCAGCTGATTGTGACGGTCCATACACAAACTTTTACTTGAAGTGGAAGACAAGTTTTAGTTTCTTTCAATCAAGCCTCTCTAAAAGTATTTTCATGGCCATAAATAAATGGTTGACCACAGCTAAAATCTGTTTGCTTTGGCAACATTACCTCTAAAAGCTTGAATAAAACGGGGAAAGGAAAGGATCAAATTCCATTAACTGAGTCCTACTAGAAGACCTCCCCCCTGCCATTTTCACCTCCCTAGCCTGGATGAGAAGTTGAACATACATATTATAAGGTAGAGGAAATGCACACTAGTCAGACCATTGCTGTACATGTAAGAGTCATACACTACTGCACACGTCTTTCAGAAGCTCACCTGCACCACATCCCCTGTGTGGATATCTTGGTATTGCAGAAACCGTGCTTCAATAATCTGACTAGGGACACAGAAAGAGATGGCTGATAAGTCAACATGAAGGAAATACAGACTAAGAGGAAACAGTCCTCTCTTTGACTTGTCCTCAATATAATTAACCCACATAGACCCTAGTGCTCTACAACCCCACAGTTCTGTGTTGTATTCCAACTGACCCATTTCCAGAAATGGTTTTCTGGACACAGAGTTCAAGGAGGTTCACCAGGTTCTATTTCAGGTGACAGCCACATAGTTATGGCCACAGACCATGGTTCCACAAAAGGGGGACCCATCACCTGCTTTGCTTAAAGCCACCAGCATAATACTAAGAGGGAGAAACAAAACGGGCTACGACTTGCAAGATTGAAGTTCAGTTCCCTATTCAGCCAGAGTATTCCAGCATTATGTCAGTAGAAATAATTTAATTTACCCTTTCTGTGTCTCCACTCACCAACTATATAGACGGTATCCTAATTCCCTATAGTTAGGGAGGATAGGGAAGATGCCCAGACAACCTGACCTGAGACAAGATACACAAGCTGAAAAACCCTCAAATGGCAAATTCCAGTCCCATAAAGCAAATCCCTACAGTATTTTGCACACTCAACCACCCCCTTCTATTCCTTTTTTGGGAATTCTATTCCTTCTATTCCAGTTTTTTGGAAGAGCCTATGAAACTTACTACTTCAGAGATACAATACACATCTCATCCATCAGGCTGTAGTCGATGATCCGACATTTATGTTTGCATCCTGGTTTAAATGCTCCAGGCTTAAAGGATTTTCTGTTTTTTGAAAGATGTTTCAACTAGGAAAAAAAAAAATTATAATTTAGTTTTTGGAAAATGGAAGCACTGATATAGACCTTTAGGTTGAAGTGGTAGCATCTGACACTACCGTTCAGTTAACATACACTCTCTGTGAAGCAGTTCCATAGAATCATAGAATGGTAAGGTTGGAAGGGACCTCAAGGATCATCCAGTTCCAACCCCCTGCCATAGGCAGGGACACCTCCCACTAGTACAGCTCACTCAAGGCCTCATCCAATCTGGCCTGGAACACCTCCAGGGAGGGAGCAGCCACACCCTCCCTGGGCAACCTGTGCCAGTGCCTCACCACCTTCACTGTAAAGAACTTCCTCCTAACATCCAGTCTAAATCTCCCCTCTACCAGTTTAAACCCATTGCCCCTTGTCCTGTCGTTGCAGGACTTTGTAAATAATCCTTCCCCAGCCTTCCTGTAGGCCCCCTTCAGATACTGGAAGGCTACTATCAGGTCCCCTCGAAGCCTTCTCTTCTCCAGGTTGCAGAGCCCCAACTCTCTCAGCCTGTCCTCATAGGAGAGCTAATATAAAAACAAAAGGGAGTTGCAGTCCTAGCACTAATCTAACGTAACTGAGATGTTAACATAGCTGAAGGATCTTGGAAGCTTGGTTTTGCAATCTGGCCACTGCACTGACAAGTTCAATGTTTTATGGTTATTGAACAGAAATATCTGGTCAAAGTGTGCATCAAGTGCACCACTGCAGGGAAAACAGGTCCTGCAGCCTGTTCCAGACATCTCTGATGAGTCTTAGAATCACACAGTCTTTCCACAACAACTCTTCCATATTCCAACCCTGAAAAGGGGAGGAATGATTTGGCAAGCATCTACCACATTGTCTTATTTTTGGTGTATTTGCCTCACAAAGAACATAAAGGTAGAAGACAAAGCTAGAAAATAAGACCTCCTAGCCTCCTTCTCCTGAAGGTTAAGATAGCTATAGAGGACTTGCCTCACCACCCTGGTACTTACCCGTGCAAATGCGAGAGTGCCATCATCCAGTTCAAAGATGGCCCCAAACTGCTTGTAGAAAGCTTTCACTGTTGACTCCTCCACCACTGCCCCCATGCGACCACTGGAGAGCTGGTTTGGGGATCCTCCAGGGTGGAGGAAGGCCTGTCGTAGAGTAAGGTGCACCACCTTGGAGGTGGGGTGGACAGAGAGGACACAAGCTTTCATCTGGGAGAAGACAGAGTATTTGTTAAACACGAGTTTGTAAGCAGAAGTTGAGAAAGACACATTGCTCATCTTTTCATGTAGCAACCTTAGCACCTCAACTCTGTGCATGTACAGCCACTTTCAAATATTACTACTAAGACATCACTTCAGTTCTAACAGCTTCACAGAAGAGGGACTTCTGCTTTTGTCTCTTGTTTACAGACCGTTACTAATGCAGTGAGAGGAATATGACTGCATAAGTTACATTAATATCACTTGCAAGGTTCTCTTGTGTTACTCAAATAAGTTTTCCATTACCCCAGGAATGACTTTGCTCTACAGCAGCCATGATAATAACATGAATAAAAGGCAAAAAAAACCCCAGGTATCATCAGTAGGAGTTAGGAGACTATTCCAAAGAAATACTGGAGAAGAGCGACATGCCAACTCCAGTCACCCTTTATGCTCCTTACCACTTGATCTGGAGAATAGTTCATGGATTTCTCTGGGTCCATGTGCATGAAATCCACAATGCCAGTGAAAGAAGACAGAAAGGTCATTTTGACCCCAAATGGGGTCACCTAAAAAGGGGAAGGAAAAGATGTAAGTCGTCATGCAGTTCAGACAGAAAGCAATTCATACATTTCACAAAAAGGCACTGTTGGTGCTTATCACAAGTGCATCACAAGAGACAGGGAAACCACTTAAAATCTCCTTTCTACATTACTTAATCATAGAACAGTAAGGTTGGAAGGGACCTCAAGGATCATCTAGTTCCAACCCCCTGCCATAGGCAGAGACACCTCCCACTAGTACAGGTCACTCAAGGCCTCATCCAACCTGGTCTTGAACACCTCCAGGGAGGGAGCAGCCACAACCTCCCTGGGCAACCTGTTCCAGTGTCTCACCACCCTCACTGTAAAACTTCTCAAAACCAATCCTTTAATTTTTTGATAATGCTGTGCGTGGTCTGAAGACTACTGCTAAATGGTTGAATATTTTACCCAAGGAAAGCCCAAAGAAACATAAAACGGATTCCATTCTGCTTTAAGCTTTATCACCAGCTTCATGCCTTTACATTCACATCATCACAACCAGGGCAGAGATTATTTCTTAGCTGAGTGGAGGAAGTGCCTAGCAGATAGTAGTGTTTGCTATTGCAAATTAATTGAGCCCAAGTACAAAATTTTCCACAGCATAAACCTCTGCCTGTACTTCATCTGTCTCCCTGCCTTCAGCAAGGCTCATAAAAGTCCAAAGCAATACAAAACTGAACACAAATGAAAGCTTACCTTCTGCACACGAGCTTTCACCACCAGCCCTGGTAATAAATTAGAGAGTGTCCAGTTCTGTTTCTCTGTTGCAAGGGATGCAGCAACCTCTGATCGATCGGTGGACAAACGGACCACCCTTCCCATATTCTTTACTTCCACAATTACACAGTTCAGGTTCTGGCCTATTTTCAAGTCAGGTCCTACAAAGATAAGCCACAACATAAAACCTCCAACAGGAACACCCCAGGATTCCCTTCCACTCTTCCTGAAGTTTTTTCAGAGCCCACTCTGGTTTAAGAAGCGAGAACTCCTCTCAATCTAAGTTGTCTACTGCCAGCAATATGGATGAGCTTGGAATGTAGTCTGTCAGAAAACAGGCTGAAACCCAGTGGTTTGTTGCAAACCAGCCACAAAACTGCTGTTTTCAGCAACTCAAAGACTCCACCATGATCCAGTCTCACTGAGGTGCATTAACACCAGAGATATGACAAGCTTTAATCCCTGTCATTCTCTACCTACCGTTTAATCCCATAACCTCCTCCTGCATTTACCTTTCTTGACTGCTTTGACACAGTTTTGGGTTTTCTGACGAGGCAGGAAAGCATGAGCTCCAGTGACTCCAATATCAATGAGGTAGCCATGGTCTTCCACACTAGCCACAACGCCAGAGAGCAGCTGTTGGGAGGGAAGCACTGCAATTCAGTAACATGACAAAACAGCTGGGTCATCTGCACATCTGATAAAGAAATTGTACACCCCATTCACTTGTTTCATAAGGACAGAGAATTGAGTTTTCCAGAGCAGCAGAAAGAACATTACATTATTTCTATTTGCACAGCTTATCTGCCGGTGACATCTCAACTCTGCTTCTACTCAGCTGTTCATGTATAGATCTCACACACCAGCAGAGGGGAAAAAAGGAATACTCAAATATAACAGGTGCTCTAATTGCAGACACACACCTACAACCCTATAGCTGGAAAAACAAAAAAACCAAACAACTAAGTACATCAGCAAGGCATGCAAAACATTATTCTCTGCATAAATAACAAAGAAACCTACCCAGAAATAAATAATTAAATAACGTGTGCATATTGAAACAGAATCAGGTGAACAGATTTCATGAGTGACAACCAGTAGCCAAGACCAAACACTGCCCTCTCCTCTCAGGTGTCCTCCATGGTGGGAGAAGCTCCATGTCCTGCTCTGATACCATGCAAGGACACACTGAAAAGTTCCCCCATGCACTCTGCAAGAAGCACCTCCAAAGCCTAAAGAGGCTGTGAGAGACCCAGGACACATACCATGCCTTGTGCTAGTGCTGAAGCATTCAGGCCCTTATTGACCATCTTGGGGTTGATTGATAATTTAATACTCCGGCGACCATCAGCACTCTTCTCTACACTGGTCACAATGCACCTGACCAGCATCCCTGGAGAATACATGTCTGACAGCGAATTCAAGTCCTGCCCAGTAAGATGATCAAGAGAAAAGCATACAAATTTCACAGTATTAAGTAACATAAAAAACACAGAATTCGTTACTGAAGTAGTTTCCAAAATTGAAATCCTACAACAAATGCAGGAAATGCCACAAGCACAAAGATCTCAATACAGAGGCAAAGATGACAGTATGTGATATTAGCAAGACCAGGAGGCTTTGTTTAAAAAGCAATACTGTGTGGGACAGTTAAGGATGTTACAGCTGAGGAAACATCTACAGAGCCAGCAATGATCTTAACCTCATCTCTCTCTTTAGCAGAGAAAAACACAATTACCAAAAGTCAGACCCCACCTTGAAGAAAGATTATGAAGAGCTGACACCAGAGAGACAGATAACAGATTCCTTTATCCTCTTTCTTTCTAGCAATCAGCATTGTCAACAGATTGCAAAATTTACTTGGAAAAGTCAGGTCCAAACCAAGTTCAGTCTACAGCAGCACTACGCAGCAACGCGTTGCATGCATTGGCGCACAATTAAACTGGAAGGACCATGGTGCTCCCTCATGCACTAGAAACACTTGCACCCTCACATCATTTTCTGACCACTTTCTTAATTTCCATCATTACCCAGAGCCAGCATCAATATTCAGGTTCAGCAGCAGACAGGCAACACAAATCTCATGTGCAACATACTATCTACAAAGATCATTTAGCCAAAGCTAAGGCATTTTGGGCAAGTAATCTGAGAGACACAGAAACCAGGTTTCTCAGTAAGACCTCAGGGTGAGTTTTGAGGCATTATTAACATTCCCTAGCTCTCATGCACTAATCACAGCCACAATGCAAGGTCTCACCTCCAGGAGTTCTCCTTGGGCCACCTCCTTGCTCAGCATTTTGCTGTAGGAATCACTGATCTGTGTGACTGGCACAAATCCTGATAGTCCATTGGGCAAGCTGATGACTAACTCATAGTCACTGACCTCTTTTATACAACCAAGGAGCAGCATCCCTTCACAGACCGCCTGGGAAAGCACAAAGAATAGCATAGAGTGGGTATCTTGGCAAATCAGTACTAACAGGGTGGTAAAGACACTTTTGTCCCAAACCGCTGATATATTTCACAGGTTTGGTGAGGAAGAACATGCTCTTTTGATGTAGCCCAGAAGAGAGATACACATTAAAACAAACATTTATCCACAAACCTGTACTGTGAGCGGTTCAGCATTCAGAACATTGGCTTTAGCAGTGGCTGTTTTGTCTGCCTTGAACTTTTTCTGGCTTCCTTGATCCTTCTGGCTCCTTTTTCTTTTCTGGGATTGCTCTTTATGGTGAACCTAACACAGATGAAGAATGGAAAAAAGATAAAAGTGGGTAAAAATGACTTTGCACTATGGCAGAACTCTGCTGCCGTGAAGAAAATTAGAAGAAAATACTACAACTGAAGAAGAAAGAGAACAACCTTGCTAACTGCTCTAGGTCTACATGAAAAGTCTTCCAAAATATTTCTTTAGGGGTGAAGCTGATTGTTTACAAAACTTTCAAACTCAGGAATAGAAAAGAGTAGCACAAGCGGACTGCACTACGCTCTACCAAAAGAAAAAGAAAGATCAAGTTTAGTCTGTATCCACTAACATTAGCCTCAATACACAAGCACCCTGGAATAAGATGCCTGTGGTTCATTTAAAAAACTAAAGCCCAATCATTAATTTTCATCAAACTACTTCTGTCATCAGATTTGACATGCACCTGACATCAGGGATCTTTAAGAGATCAGAAAAAATGTGAATACCAGCAGTTATCTCTTTCTCTTCTGTAGAAGTAAGGGATAGAAAAGATTGCAGGTCATATTTTGACAAGGGAAGAGCTCTGAGTTAATTGTAAACACATAAAGAACCTACATCGAACAAGTTGTCCCGCTCTAACTTCAGGTTGAGTGATTTTCCCTCTGTGGGTTTCTTCTGGACACCCCCTCGAGGGAAGTTTTCTTCCATGCTTCCACTTCTATTGGACAAATGACAAAAGAGGGGTTAAATGTCCAGGAGTTAGTTTGTTCCTACTGAAGAGATGCAAAAGTGAACCATCTTCAAATTAAGAGAGAATTCAGATGGCTAAATTACGGTCAGCCAGGGCCAAAACAGGAACTCGTGCTGAAATAGATTTGACTATACCAGAGTTTCAGTGGTCCATATTAACACGGACACCACTCTCACTTTTTTACTGTTGCCCAGTCCTGATAAAGTAATATTTTTTTTTAAGGCATTTACATGCACAACATAGATATTCATTAAATTGTTTTAACCATAAGTTTCCTGAACAGATCTTTAGTATATTCAGTTAACAAGCTGAAACTACTTCCCAGTTTTGGCCACCAAAGGGAAAAGTGTGTATGAAATGCTAAGAAACCTTAGTCAGCTCTTCGTACTTTTCGGATTCCATTTTCAAAGGTTAATATAATTTGATTTAATAGATACGTTTAACTTCGCAGTGTTTCAACCGGGAAAAAAAAAAAAAAAAACAACTTACTTATTAGGTAACTACTTATATTCTATTTATTACTGTGGCAAATTCTGGAGCAATTAGCACTGAAACATTACGTTGTGAATGTTAAAGTCCCTTCAATGTGAAAGCACAAAATAAAGTTACAGCTCATCAAATCACGCTACACCACAGTCCTCGCTAAGCAACGCAGACACCTTCCGCCGCTTGTAACTGAGCCGGTTGGACCCGCCGCCCACCTCAGTTAGACTCAGAAGGGCTAGAGCTGTGCCCGCAGCGGCCTTACCTCCTCCGGCCGCAGCCGTAGTGGCCCCCGCAGTCCCTCACTCACTGCAGCCGAACCAGCGGTGGCAGGTAAGGCACACGCGAGTAGCAGGAGGAACACACCGGAAGCAGTACTCGGCGCAGGCGACAAAGGGCAAACGGAAGTGCGAGTCAATCTTCAGCCAACCAGGGGGAAGGGGACGGAGAGAGCCCACGCCCTGGGACTTGCAGCCAATCAGCGCGGCCTGCGGTGGCTGCGCGCGGCTCTCGGCGGCCACCATTTTGTGGGAGGGAGGTGGCAGCGGGTAGAGTGCGGCGGCTGGACGGCAGCGGCTGAGGTACTTCTGGGTGTCCGTGAGGGAGGGTGCTTTCCCGGCTGCAGACCCTCGCCCGCTCTTCTCCCTGTAGGGCTGCGCCGCTGAGCGGGAACGAGGAATAGCTTCGTCCCTGAACCGTGGCTGTCCCACGGCGCGCCTGCGACCTTCAGCTGCAGTGTCGCTGCGTCCTTTCCCTCGGCCCGACGCGACCTAGGGAGGGAGCGCGCCGGGAGCGCGGCTGTCTGCACCAGCTATATGGAACCGGTTTCTGTGCGGGGCTGGGGCGAGCGCGGCAGCCGGCGGCCCCCACTGTCAGGGCAGCCGGCGGGGCAGGCCGCGCCTGGCAAGGGCACCGGGCTGTCTTAAAAAGAAAACTTGTATCTTGCCTCAGAGTCGCCCCTGAACGACACGGTGGCACTTTTCTAGCTTTTGCATCGATCAGGCATACGAAAAGACGGCTGTGGCTTTCCAGGTCGTATACAGATGCCGAGAAGAGTTCTTTCATAATGATTTTTAGCTGTTAACGTATTCAGTCCAGTTACAGGCACGCTTACCTGATTATACATTAGAGATACGTTACTGTACTGGGCTGACATAAGAGCTGTGTTAATGAGCATCGCATCTGGTATAGCAGTTTCTCGTATCTCTCCTTTTCTGGGGTCCTGAAGAAGGGTACGGAGTCTACCTGGTTCGGTTGGTAACTATATTGTGTGTGCCTCTTTCGAGGTGAATAACAAACTAAACAATAAGTGGTCTCCAGAATGCACAGCTCAACCGTTCCGTGAACCTGCAAGTTAGCTACTGTAGCCATGCCAGGCCTTTGAACTTCTTACAGTAAATCCGAAACATTGTTCCAGACATAGACAAAGTACAGAAGCATACATAAAGTGTTTTTGTTGTTTCTGTGAAAGCCCTTTTGAGACTTTGTAGCTGCTCAAGTAACTTGCTGACCTGATCCATATTTTTATCTGATTCCTGAATACTAGGGTAGTCAGGTACATTAGAGATGTGCAGCTAAGAGCAGGTCGGTGCTTACTAGGAATACTTGCATGCTAATATGGTGTAAATGTTGTAAAGCAGCATTTTGATTCACAGAGTAACATGAATATTGTTGCCAAATTTTTAAGTATGTAACTGAAGATGGTTTTTAGCTGAAGTAGTGAAGGTTTTTTAAACTTGGTTGAATGAACTGTGAAGATCATAACTCTTCCTCCCTTCAGAACCACTCATTTGCTTATCTGCTCCAGTGTCACCTGATTGTACCCTAAGATAGAGTTCTCTGAATGTTGCCAGCTCCTTATGCATATCCACTGTCTGCTGAGTGTCCTGAAAGCAGAGTTAATAGCTGAGAATAGAATCATTAAGTTTAGTGCAAAGATGAGTTTGTTTTTTCTTTAGATTCTGTACAGTTACTCTAAATTTGTTCTTTATTGCTTATTAGGACAAGCAGCCATGGCTGGCCATGACTCAGGATCTGAGCACCAGTTCACTGGATTTCAGAAGTACTTCAATTCCTACACCATCACAGGCAGGCGGAATGTATGTATTACTTCTGTAATCTCCTATAGTCGTGTTTCCTGGGCTTTAGACTGAAACTAAACTTACTTTTTTATGTTTTCCAGTATGTATTAGCAACGTATGCAAGTGTTGCAATGCTCATCTTGTATTTCAAGTTTAGACCTAAAAAGCAAGCTCCTGCTGTGGCAGATAAGTAAATGGTAAGTCTCTGATGTTCTTCCAGGACCAAAATGGTATCAGCCAAAGAAGAATGAGTGATAAAACACAAGTTGCTAATACAGTGTAACAAGAGAAACACTTCACATGAACTTTGTCATTTTAAACATCAGCTGAACAGAGCTGAACCTTATTTGGGGGCATTCTGAATGAAGTAGGTTGCTGAAGGAAAATGCAGAAAGTATGGGATACCAGTGGTTTTTTGTTCTTCCGACATGGCAAATGGGACTAGGGACAGCATGCAGGGCGGAAGTGTAACCAAAAGAGAAGTGGAAGGATGTTGCAGCTAAAATCAAGACAGTGGATCAAGCTTTGACTGCAGCTATTGGGTGCCTCTGGCTGCCCTCGTACTGTAAAATTGGGATAACTGTTGCTTTGTAGGTTACTGAAATGTTGTAGGACTTGAGGACTGACTTAGTTGTGTTAGGGAATTCCAAGGACAGGTTTATACAGTCTGTTAAGATCTTTCTTTGACCAGAGTAAAGGAGCACCACACAACAGAATGGCCTGTATTGCACTTCTTATTATGTAAGGCCCATGTAGAAGTGATTTGACTTGTATAGCAACAGCTACCTTAGAAAATTCTAGTTACTTTCAAAACTTCCATTGAAATGGCATTTTGAAAAAAACCTACAGGCTGTTCTCACTCTGCGAAATGGGGTAGAAAACAATAATTTTTATCATTGTGATTGCCTGTTAAAGGGACGTCAGTTATCTCTGGATGGATGTGCTAAAAATCGCTTGCTCTTAACTAAAATTGTGCAAGCTTGGGGAAAGGAGATGCTGCTGCTAGTACTGCTTTGTGCCAGAGTTGATACTTTTGGTCTCTTTTCTCTTGGCAGGTTGCTGGCATGTCTGAACCTCCAGTCTGTGTTAATATAATGCAAGCTGATGACCAGTTGTGTCTAATAAAATAAATGACTGTTTTATTGGAAATATGAAACGGTGGGAAAAAACATAAATGTGACATTTCTCCTTTTTTTTCCTCAAGAATAAGTATTTGTAGTGCAGATGGAATGATTGATTCCTGTTGCAACTATCTTAACTCCTGCTCTTACAACACAATGTAAAGTGTTCTGAGTACCTGGTAGTAACAGAGGAAAGACCTCAGCATGGTGATACTAGGTAGAGCCAGACAAAGCATCTCCACACTTCTCATGTCAGAATGGATAACAGCTTACATAGTTATGTGAGTCAGTTACCTGGTGGTTCTTCAGTACTCATAGTACAACACAGATTACACTTATTTTATATAAACCTGATTGGTTTGGATGGAGAACCTGCCAAAACAGACTGCTAAAATTTACGGTATTTGAGCCTTTTGTGTTTTTCTGGTGTGTTTTTTCTGGCCTCTTCCAGGGGTAACTGCCAGAAAGAAAAGTTTACTTTGCTGATGGTAAGCTTTTAAAATTGCCCCCTTGCTGGAAGGCCAGGTTGGACAGCATCTTTGAGCAAACTGCTCTAGTGGAAGTTGTACTTGCCTATGGCAAAAGAGGGATGGATCTAGATCACATTTAAAGTCTGTTCCAACTCAAACCATTCTGTGATTCCATAAACCCTGCATGTTCCTCAACAGTGACTTTAAGTAGATACCTGCTCCACAGGCATCGTTGAAGCTGTGCTTACCAAAGATTGCAGCCAAAGCTGACCTCCTGCTCTGGGAAGTGAAAGAAGTTCTGCTGGTGTGAGCAGAATTGTGGAATCACAGATCTGTAACATCAGATTGGTTTGTTTGGAAAATCAGAATTGGTTTGTTTGGAAAAGAGCTCCTAAGGTGCAGCCACCAGCTCAACACCATCACTAAACCATGCCCTGATGTGCTATGTGTGATAAATAATGCAAATACACCCCCCAAACTGAGATCATCACGGGAAAGACATGGGTGCTAGGAAAAGAGCGATGTCCTCATCCTCTCTAGTTCATGTATTCTATTTGTACATGCTGGGCCCTCTCAATAAACCTAGTCCTCTTCCTTTCTTATGAAATTTTGCATACATGGCCTCTGCTCTATATACATTTCCAGATGAATAACGGACAACAGCTCCAACTTGCTAGAACCCATCACTTACCCTTACTTGAAATGGTCAGTGATCCTCCTGTTTCTGAATTACTCTCAGCAGTGCTTGCCAGCTGCAAGCGCTGCTCTTCTACTGCAGACGTCAAAGAAAGAACATACCTTGTAGCAGACACAAACTGTGGTTTTAGTATTTATTATAATATCAAAAGTATAAAACTGTACAAAATATAAAGGCAGAATTTGGCAGTGTTTTCTTGAAGCTGTCAAAACTGTACATGCCTTGTTTTAAGATAATTTGGTTTACATAATTGTACTTGAATCCAACTGATCATATTGAAAGCTAGGGAATTGTGGTATCACTACAAAAAAAATTCTACAATTTTAATGTCTTTTTTTTGCTTTAAAGAGAATGTCCAGGTAAGCTTCTTAATATGTTTCTCACCCTTTATTTTGACGTATAATGCCTGCAATAAAACTTTATTCCCAGAGTTCAAGTTAGATAAGGAATGAAGAGGGGAAGTGGTTCTCCGTTACCTTTAGAAATGTCAAATCTTGCTTTTTATTTTCACTAGAAAGCCAGCAGAATGTTCAGTTATCCAAGCTCTTACTGGAAAGTAATGAGGAACATAAAACTTCTCCTTAGAGATAGTTTGTAAAAGATTAAAAAAAATATTTTTAAAAGGATGAAACTAAAACATCAAGCTAAAAATCACACCAAAATGAGCCTATCATTTGGTGGTGGTGTTTTTTGTTCAAAGACCTAGAAAGAAGTTACAATTCCCAGTATTTTGCATGTTTTCTTTAGAAATAGATCACTGAGCTTTATTAGTTGTCCAGGACTTGCCAAAGTAAGTTTTTGTGGGTGGGAATTGCCACCAGCACCCAAGCTGACCTCTCAAAAGCACCATGATAATACACTGAAGACTGATTAATCCTTTTAGCTCTGCAGTACCATTTCATTGTCTTGGCTAGTTTTACATTTTGATTTATTGAACCTCGTGTAGAAAGGACACGGGTTTGTAAGTTCTTTTAGATGTAACACAGTGTGAATGGGTTTAAGTCCACTTCTGTAACAATGGGAATTTCATTTGTGCTTCACTCCCCTTTTTTCCCTATAGTACAGTACAAAAGTAAATAAACTTCACGTTGCACTTCTGGTTGCTTATCCCATTTACAGCATTAGCCAGCAGTGAAAACAGAGTAACAAGATCTGCATTTCTGATAACCTCAAAAGAGCACAGGAATTTGAAATCTTTTCAGGTTTAATACATGGATGCATAAAAGCCTGCACCTGTACCTTTGCAGCAGGTTCCCCACAAGCCTCTGCCAGTGGGACCTACTCTTTCAATGCCCTGTTAGTTGCTGTGATACTCTCACCATACCTGTTGTCCAGCTCAGGCTATAGTGAATTAAACTACATATTTTTCTGAAACTAAACACTTTTCTTCTTGTGTTTGAGATTGATTAAACATTTGCTAATCATAAATTAAGTGCTTTAGAAAAAAAATCACTTGAGAACACATACCAAGGCTGTTAATGTTCCAAAAGTTTCAACAGAACTCAGTATTATATCTGAGAGGAGACAGCCATTTTCAGTTTGTTTTTTTTTTTATCAAAAGCACCATGAACAACTTTTACAGTCATGTTGTCTTGTCGATCTCCAGCATTTTCAGACTGTGTATAAGCATGGAATAGCAGAAATGAAAAATGCTGCCTGCATTAGTTTACGCAGTTGTTTGGGGTTTTTTTCCTGCAACAGATTAGCAGGTTCCATCTGTACAAGACATTCCTCCTTGTCTCACATCCTGAGGTCGCTACTGCAATGATTTGGCACTGTCAGTCTTAGAGCTTCCCAATTTACTGTGAACTGTAGGCTCCTGCAGCCAGCAGCAAGTTTCTGCGTGTAAAATGGAGGTGTACAACTGGAGTTGATTTGGTCATATATGTACCTAATAACAACTCCTGTGAGTTTTCAGGCAAGTTTATATGTCCAGTGGCTGTAGTAAAGTCATCAGTTTCTAAATCTTCAAATGCCTTCACAGCATCCCACAGACGAACTGTATTATCCATTGAACCTAAAAAGAACAACAATTTAAGGTAAAAAAAAAAAAAATTTAAAAAATCATCACTGGGGAGCAAGTGAACAGAAATTGGAGCTCAAAAAGAAGGTTTGCTCCAAATTGCAGTCTTGCACCTTCATCCTGGCAAGGAAACAGATTTTTAACAAGCTTCTAACATACTGAATGCATACGTAAAAGCTGCCAGGATTTCAGCTTTCCCATAGTCTAACCTGAATGCACTGTGAATAAGCACAAAGAACTCTCTCAAATGACTTAGGGTTGTATTTTAGCACTTGGTACTGAAAAAGAAGGACCCTCCTGTTGGTTAGATTCCCAATTTTAGGAAATGTTAATGGTTCTAAGTCACAGAGTAACAGTTTCTTTGATACAGGGAAGACAGCAAAACTTTGCAGATCCAATGGCCTGTGCGGTCAGCTGAAAATTGCTAGATAAACTGAAGCAGCTACCAAGCACACTGGATCAGACCTATAGACCTATACACTGTCTGTTAGCTTACACTCCTGCAGTAGTGCCTCAATGAGGATCCTCACTGCACTGCATTTAGGAATACAGTACTAATAAATGCAGGATGCTCCTAGCCTGGTTTCATGAGGAAATTACCATGACATAATTACTTCATCTGCCCATCATTTCTTCTGTCAGGAATTTGAACTTTTTGAACAGCAAGTTTCAACCATCTGACAGAACAGGTTTAAATTCATTAAATCCCAACATGTTCTAAGAAATCAGTTCAGTAAACCCAGAACTTTGTGCCTCCACAAAAGGAAAACTGGCATAGGAGCTCTTATGTATTAGACACCAGAGAATCTGTGTGGACAAACAGGAGAAACAAGCAGGCCTCACAAGTTCTGCTACTTATAGACTTGTTATTAAAATATTTCTATATAAAAATGTATATATTGTGAAGAAATAGTATGGGTGTGGATAACTCCACTTCCTTTCTATGCTTTCCTGCTATGTCTCACTCCCATTCCAGTATCCTGTCCCTCTCTACTCCAGCCACTTCTTGTTTGCCCAAGGTATTTCTAACTTCGGATTCCACCCCAACACTGTACATAAACCCCAACCTTCACAACGATCTACCTGTCTAACATCTTTCCTTCAGGTCCTGGAGAGTATGGGATCATACTTCTCAGTCAGGTGAAGTACTCCCCTCAAACCAGCAGTTGCTACGTTTGTTAAACTTTGTATTCCTCAGTTTAAAGAACCATTTACATCATTCGTCTTCAAACTTATGGAACACAATATAAACTTCACTGTTTCCAGTGAACTTTACCTGATGCTAGTATCTCCCCATCTCTACTGAATCTGAGTGCGTAGATAGTGTCCGTGTGCCCTTTCAATTCTCCAACCATCAAGCCATGTCCAATATCCCACAGCAGAACTCTTCCATCTGTTGCTCCAGTAGCCAGGAATCGTCCATTAGGAGAAAATGCCAATGAATGAATTGGTCCCTAAAACAGTTAAAGGAGGGACCAAACCAGTTAAGTCTATTCTCATTCAGTCAGTCAAGCTGTATTCATTCTCAATACTGCTCTTCAGACTCCCATCACAGAATCAGCATCACTTCCACACTGTGATGTTCCTTTACCTTATGTCCAGTGAATATTCTTACACAATTCCCATTCAAAACATCCCAGAGCCGTATAGTCCTGTCTGCTGAGCCCGTGGCGATGTAGTTGGAGTTAGGATGAAACCGGGTACACGTCACATCAGCAAGATGGCCAGCAAAGATCCGTAAAGGCTGGTAGTGATCTGTTGCCCACAGACTTAAAAAACCAAAAGAAATAAAAAGCTTTATTAATAAAAGAATCCCCCCAATGAAGTTCAGTACCTGTTGCACAATGAGGAATAAAAGGAAATAATTGTGCAGTGGTTTCTGTTTACTGAACTAGTAGGATCTCGTTTGGAGCAGTATACTTTTCAGAAGGGAAAAACAAAGAATATTCTGCCAAGTTGATAAACAAATGAAAAAAGAAAGCAAAAACAGCAACAAAAAAAAGACATTAAAATGTTTATCCAGCCTTTTAATTGACATGAAATAAAATTTGTTTCCAGTAATAGGGTAGGTTAGAGTGTATCAGCCAATCACTTTCAGGGTTAATCCACCACAAATTGACCCTAACAAGTGAAAAACTCATCCAGTTTCTTACCGAGCCACTCTGTCGTGTCCCCCTGACACAAAGTAATAACCATAAGGTGAGAACTGTGTATCCCATACTGGATAGTTGTGTCCTTTATATCCCACCAAACACGTGAATGTTTGGAGACTCCACAATCTGACAGTGCCATCCTCAGAACAGGACAACAGATAGTTCCTGTCATAGGAGGAAGTATAGCATATTACATAAGAAACTTACACATGGACTGTATAACCACTGCATAAACAATGTGAGATGTCTACTATAAGAAAAACTGGCCACTGAACAGCATCTGTTCAGATTGTCACAAATAAGGGTAAGCAACAACAACCAATTCAAGCAGAATCCAGTCCTAGGCCCCGGTGAAAAAAGAGAGGCAACTGGATATTGATGCCTGTTTCTGATGACACTGACAGCAATACTGAGGGGAGAAAAAAGCCAAACAAACCCCAACAGCCCTCCTCCCTCAAAAAAAAAAAAAAAAACCCACCACAAACAAACCAACCAACCAACTCCACAGAGCAGGACTTTACTCAGGAATTATTAATACATTTTTCATGTAATTGGAAACTACTATGCTATGTTACTTTAAAAAATATTTTTTATCAATAGAACTCTAAATGAAGTTTCAGGATTCCCTGAAAGAGTATTCCTATCACATTCATATTCTCAATTCATAGACTCTACATTCACATTCCATGCAACATTTACCTCTCAGCTGTTTCTCTATGATGGTTGTTTCCAGACTAGACACAGGCAAAAGCAAAACTATAGGCATTTAAACCCCTTTTCTACTGCTGACTCTCATAATTACATAATGGTTCTAAATTTCTTATTTTAAAGATACTCCATACATTCTCAAACTAAAGTCTCAGTAGAACATAAGAAACTTGACTTCAAGTGCAGCAATATGTTACTCAGTATGGTTCTATGATTTTCAATACCGTAAGATAAATCATTGCTGCAGTATTATTCCTCTCTACAATTCAGTTAATTAAAACTTCAGTTTGCAAAAGAGATAACCTATTTTGCTGTCTAAGTCCTGAACCTCAAAAAAGGTGCTGTCACCCTCATCTCCACCTGCTTTTGGTAACAGCTGACAGTGCCCCATACCCTGAGCATAAGAAGCACTTTTTGCTCAGCACTGTATTTGTACAGTTTCTTCTAAGGTGTGTGAACAAGAATTCCTTTAAACTTGTGTTCTTGATGCAAGTTTTTGCACATCTACATTCAGTAGCATACAACTGAAACTCAAGACAAGCAAACTGGTCAGCTTTTAAACTTATTTTACCTATCAGGACTGAAGCTGGTGCCATAGACAGGTCCACTGTGACCATATAAAATCTTCAACTCACTTGCTGTTTTCTCATCCATGATCCTCTCCAAAACATCATCTGATTCTTTGTCGATGAGACTGAGGTCTGCAATATTTCAAAGTTCATTTATCATCATAACAGTCACAAGTTCAAAGATAAGTGTCATGAACAGGAAAACAAATAATATTCTCTCTAAAAAGAGGCAAGCATGATGTGAACATAAAGTACCTGGGAATCAGTAAGTTTACAATATACAACAGCATTTAAAATTTTTTTACCATTCTAAAAGGTGAAAGTAATTTTTTACATAAATAATAACTCCTTCTTAAGCCTTCACTGAGCTAAAATAAATTAATCCAAATATGTTATGTTTCAAACATGTATTTCTTCAGCCTCCAAATACAGTAACATCTTTTTGACACAGAAGCTAACTTTTCACACTCCCAGGAAGTTAATACGGCACACATACTTTACAGAAATGTTTTGACAGCTGCACACTACACAGAACAAAATAATCTTTAGTCTGTGGGCTGCTGTTTGCAGAACATCATGACCATCTCTCAGTTAAATATCAAATTAAGAAATGTTTGCATGGTATCTAGATTCAACCATAAAATATTGTTACATAAACAGCAGAATTAAAACAGCTTAGTTTCAATGAATTTTCTAAGTACTGAACTACAGGACATTCTCCTCCACCCTTCTCACAGTTGCCTCCTATACATTTCCCTAGGGTACCTCTAGACTACTCTAGATTACCTAAACCAAACTGTCTATTACATCCTGCAGTTACTATCCAGTAAGGAAGATGTCTAGTTTCATGCTCGTTATGGCTAGTTCCAAGCTTTGTGCACTGACCACCTCAGTGTACAAAACCAGCTTTCTAATTCCCTTAAAACTGCTTCTAATGGCATCCTATAAAATGCAATCAAACCTTTGTGCACTTTGTTTCTTCAAAGTGAAAGCATCTACCTGCTGGAGACAAATCTCCCACCACAAACATGGCTTCCCTTTTCATGCAAAATAAAGCTGTCACAAGTAATGCAAGCTCACTCAGGTGTTACTGTCTTAATTACCTGCTGCTGTTTTCACACTGCGTAGCTTTTTTGGAGTCACTGACCACACTCTGACAGTAGAGTCAGCAAAGCCTCCTACAATCATGCTAGAGTCATCTGTAATATCCACTGCAGTCAGACCCTAAACACAAAATAGCCATTTATACTGCTTGGCTCTTTCATCATGCATTTCAAATACTACAAAATCCTAAGAGGTATTCTAGGATAGACTTAAAACCACATCAATTCTTACAACACTAAAAATGAAACTATATGAACAAAGCATGGTCAACAACCACAAAACACCATTGTTTTCCAGTATTCTGTAAATTCTGCTGCATTCTGTAGAATGCACTTAAGGCCCCACAGGAAAAGTGAAAGAAGGAGTTATGGCAAAATCAGAGCAAAACCATGGAACATGGAAATTAAATCGCTTAAGGAGTCTTTAAAGTGAATTTTAAACACTTTGGAATATAAAATTTGTGATATTAATTCGAAATACTCCAATAACCCTTGTCAATGCTAAGTACTCTTTCTGTCTTACCAAAACTCTTCTTTTACCAACCTGGTAAGCATTAAGGAATGTGTAGAAACAGATGGAGGGCAAGCACTCTGGGCCAAGACGCACACGCCTTGCAGCTTCCTTCATATTCATTACTTTATCCAGCTTGTCAGAGTCTTTCAGTTCAGGTAGAGGAATTCTACAAGAAGCACATATTTTTACAAAGTAAAAGCACCTTCCATACTGTTAATTGAAACAAAGAAAGGGAAACATTCTCAGACAACCCAATACCTGGATATTCAAATATGAAACAAGAATTAGCAAAACTTTGAATACTATAGAAAAAAATATTAATGGGCAAGAAAAAGAGGTAATAGCTTTAAGAATTTCAGATTATACATTGGAGTGATATAAATAATTGAATGTGTCTTTGAAAGATCAGTGGGCAATCAAGTAAGATTTATCAAGGGAAATGCAGATTGACCTGAAGGGCAAAAACAGAGATGGAAAGAAGTAAGAGAGTTGTGGTTAAGGGGACGGTTTTGTTGGAGGCTTGTACCTAGTGGAGACCCTCATGGGTCAGTACTGGGACCAGTACTATTGAATATGTTCATCAACAACCTGAATGAGGGAACAGAGTGCTCTGTCACCAAGTTTGCTGATGACACCACACTGGCAGGAGTGGCTGACACACCTGAAAGCCGTGCTGCCATTCAGCAGGACCATGACAGGCTGGAGAGATGGGTGGGGAGAAATTTGCATGGAGAAATTTAACAAAATTCAACAAGGCCAAACTCTTTCGCCTGAGAAAGAACCCAGTGTACCAGCATAAGCTGGGGGATGATCCATTGGAGAGAAGCTCTGGCAAAAAAGACCTGTGGGTCTGGTGTACAACAGGATGACCATGAACCAGCAATGTGCCCTCATGGCCAAGAGGGCTGGTGACATCCTGTGGTGCATTAGAAGAGCTGTGGTTAGTAGGTCAAGAGAGGTTCTCCTTTCCCTCTACTCTGCCCTGGTGAGACCACATCTAGAATACTGTGTCCAGTTCCAGGCCAAAGGACAGGGAACAGCTTGAAAAGTCCTTCGCAGCATGACAAAGATGATTAAGGGAGTGGAACACCTCCCTTATGAGGAAAGGCTGAGGGAGCTGGGGCTCTTTAACTTAGAGAGGACTGAGGGGGGACCTCATTAGTGTTTACAAACGTGTGAAGGGTAAATGTCAGGGGGACAGAGCCAGGTTCTTCTCAGAGATATCCCATGACAGGACAAGGGACAATGAGTGCAAGCTGGAGAACTGGAAATTCCACATAAGCATAATGAAAAGCTTTTTCACCGTGAGAATGACAGGACTGGTNCCCTTATGAGGAAAGGCTGAGGGAGCTGGGGCTCTTTAACTTAGAGAGGACTGAGGGGGGACCTCATTAGTGTTTACAAACGTGTGAAGGGTAAATGTCAGGGGGACAGAGCCAGGTTCTTCTCAGAGATATCCCATGACAGGACAAGGGACAATGAGTGCAAGCTGGAGAACTGGAAATTCCACATAAGCATAATGAAAAGCTTTTTCACCGTGAGAATGACAGGACTGGTACAGGCTGCCCAGAGAGGTTGTGGAGACATTCAAACCCTGCATGGATGCTCTCCTGTGTAAACTACTCTAGGTGATCCTGCCCTGGCAGGGGGGATGGAATGGATGATCTTTCAAGGTCCCTTCCAAACCTAACATTCTGCGATTCAGTCATATGCAAAGCTTTCATAGAATCATAGAATCATAGAATGGTAAGGTTGGAAGGGACCTCAAGGATCATCCAGTTCCAACCCCCTGCCATAGGCAGGGACACCTCCCACTAGTACAGGTTACTCAAGGCCTCATCCAATCTGGCCTTGAACACATCCAGGGAGGGAGCATCCACAACCTCCCTGGGCAACCTGTTCCAGTGCCTCACCACCCTTACTGTAAAGAACTTCCTCCTAACATCTAGTCTAAATCTCCCCTCTGCCAGTTTAAGCCCATTGCCCCTTGTCCTGTCATTGCAGGACCTTGTAAATAATCCTTCCCCAGCCTTCCTGTAGGCCCCCTTCAGATACTGGAAGGCTACTATCAGGTCCCCTCGAAGCCTTCTCTTCTCCAGGCTGAAGAGCCCCAACTCCCTCAGCCTGTCCTCATAGGAGAGCTGCTCCAGCCCTCTGATCATCTTTGTGGCCCTCCTCTGGACCCGCTCCAACACTTCCATGTCCTTCCTGTGCTGAGGGTTCCAGAACTGCACACAGTACTCCAGGTGGGGTCTGACGAGAGCAGAGTAAAGGGGCAGAATCACCTCCCTTGCCCTGCTGGCCACGCTTCTCTTGATGCAGCCTAGGACTCGGTTGGCTGTCTGGGCTGCATGTGCACACTGCAGGCTCATGTTGAGCTTTTCATCAACCCAGACTCCAAGGTCCTTTTCCTCAGGGCTGCTCTCCAGCCATTCACCACCCAGCCTGGATTTGTGCTTGGGATTGTGCCTACCCAGGTGCAGGACCTTACACTTGGCCTTATTGAATTTCATCAGGTTGGCCTGGGCCCAATTCTCCAGCCTGTCCAGGTCCCTCTGGATGGCATCCCTGCCCTCTAGCAAGTCGACTGTGCCACACAGCTTGGTGTCATCTGCAAACTTGCTGAGGGTGCACTCCATTCCTCTGTCCATGTCCATGACATCCCTTTGAAGTCCTGCAACTAAAGCCATGTGCAGCTGAAATAGCTAAAATGCTAAAAATGTCATTTGAACAGTGATGCCAATTTGGTATGACAAGATTGGATTTAAAAGGTTTCCCTACATATTTTTCCTTTGGTACCTGTTTTGGGGAGGAGCATTAGGGTCTTGTTTTTTACTTTTTGACCCTACGCTATCTTTTTTGGGTTTTTTCTTCTTCGGCTTTCCTTCCTCATTTTCTCCTTCTTCATCTTCATCATCCAAAGGCACATCAAACTCTGGTTCTTTCAATAAGCCAAAGAAAACCTACAAACCAAAACACATAGGAGACAAATCAGTAACTGCTATTCTTGCTGAAAATTAAATTTAATGGAATCTTTTTAATTTAACAGTTCCAAGCAATAAAGCTGCCTCTTTAAAACTGCTGTGTTTAAAATTACTGCCTGCATCACTGTACTACCATTTCTTAGCACTTTTTAAAGCAGAATCCCTGCAGCTTGCATAATGGCATAATGTCTTCTTCACTGCGAGAGTCATTGGCTACTGGAATGGGCTGCCCAGGGAGGTGGTGGAGTCACTGTCCCTGGAGGTGTTCAAGGTGCGTTTGGATGTGGCACTTAGTGCCATGGTCTAGTCTTGAGGTCTGTGGTATTGGGTTGGACTTGATGATCTTTGAGGTCTCTTCCAACCCTGGTGATACTGTGATGTATCTGTATAGCACTGTGGTACTACACTGTCAAGACATAAACAAACAGCCCTTGCAGTAACAACAGAAGGTAAGAAAGAATTACATCTGTTGTATAAAAGAGGAAGCCAAATAGTCAGGTGTCCATTTTAAAACCAGAGCAATTCCTGAGGTAAAGTTTAGTTCAGCGGGCTGATTACAAGACTGTCTTTCAGAGGGGCTCAACAGTTTCTTCTACCAGACTATTTGTGCAGTTGTCTTCCTTTGTTCTGTTGCTGCTGGTTTTCAAGATGTCAGGTCACAATTGTCAGTCTATATCACCACATCTCCCTACAAAATAAAGGAGAATTGTTCACTTCTAAAAATGCAACAGTCTTTGCCTCCTACCTTTGCTTTGTTAGCCTCTCGTTTTGCCTCCCCAGCCAAGCTTCCAACCATAGCATCTATCTGTTGTTTACTGCGGGGCATTCCATCAAAGATATCAATGTAAAGATGTTCCTGAACAATGTTCCAGATCTGATTGTTCTGTTTTTCCTGCAGATGCCTCTTCAAGAGTTGGTAAGAGTCACGGGAAATACGCAGCACAAACTTGCTCGTTCGAAAATCCAGCATGGTCTCATTACCTTTCATATGTTCTTTTTTGGTTAAGCTAGATAACACACGCAGGTCATCCTGGTAGTAGCACTCCTGATCCCCATGAAATCTATTGAAATAATGGAGGATATGACAAAATTTATTACAGAAACGCTACCGCTTAAGTGCACACTTTTTTACATTAACATGCAACATCCACGTCAGGACCTCTTGGATGCTACTGACTACATATGGGATTATTTTTCTGGTGAAATAAATTTCATCCAGGGGAATATATAGCAATAACTTGCTGCATATAGTAAAAGCATTCAACAGTTAAAGAACAAGATGAAGAGAATCCAAAAATGGACCCTCACAGAATTTCATTTACCCAAAGGTTCTCAGATGAAATAAATAGTTACAGCACGTTTACTCACAGAAATGAGTAATTTCTGAATAAAAGCAGAAATTTGTGTGACAAAATTAGTGGCTTTTTATGAAGAAGTCACAGCGACAGTGGACAAGGGAAGGGCAGCTGATGTCATCTACCTGGACCTGAGTAAGGCATTTGACTCTGACCCACATGACATCCTGGTCACCAAACTGGAAAAACATGGACTTGATGGATGGACCACTCGCTGGATAAGGAATTGGCTGGATGGTCGAACCCAGAGAGTGGTGATCAATGGTACAATGTTCACCTGGAGACCAGTGACAAGTGGTGTCCCTCAGGGGTCAGTGCTGGCACCAGTGCTGTTTAACATCTTTGTCAGTGACATGGACAGAGGAATGGAGTGCACCCTCAGCAAGTTTGCAGATGACACCAAGCTGTGTGGCACAGTTGACTTGCTAGAGGGCAGGGACCCATCCTGAGGGACCTGGACAGGCTGGAGAGGTGGGCCCAGGCCAACCT
>VWZE01016296.1:266684-288722 GCA_013396675.1 Eubucco bourcierii | reverse complement strand
TTAAACTGGCAGAGGGGAGATTTAAACTAGATGTTAGGAGGAAGTTCTTTCCAGTGAAGGTGGTGAGGCACTGGCACAGGTTGCCCAGGGAGGTTGTGGCTGCTCCCTCCCTGGAGGTGTTCAAGGCCAGATTGGATGAGGCCTTGAGTAACCTGTACTAGTGGGAGGTGTCCCTGCCTATGGGAGGGGGTTGAAACTAGATGATCCTTGAGCTCCCTTCCAACCTTACCATTCTATGATTCTAAATGAAACACTAATTAGTAGCCTCATAAAGTACATAACGCTTTTTATATGCAAGACTGCCTGGATCTATTTATATCTGATTCTCTATATAAACATGCACATTTCACAATGTGTATGTTTCTCATTCTCCACATATGCATTATCTGATAGATAACACATGTCTAGAATTTTCCATTCTTACTCAAACCATGTTATGGAATAGCTGTGGCAGGGAACATTTTAACTACTTATAGAATCATATTTCTTGACCTATTAGATGGAGAGAGAATTATCCTTTTGGAGCAAAATATTTAATAATTTGTCTTTTAAAAAAAAAAGCAAATTAAATTTTATCTTCTTATCCAGTGACAAAGAATTAAACATATCATGAGTACAGAAAATTATGGATTAGCACTAAATTGATTTCTTTAATCTCATCTACTTAATTTCTATAGACATGCTATATGATATTAGCAAAAAGTTATAGAGTATATTGCTTTGGTATCTCAATGCAATGTCCCAGTGCTAAAAAATTACCCCATAATCTTTCCCTAAAGAAGCAGCAGCTCTTCTTTCATGCTTTTTACAGTAGGAACCCTACCAGATCACCATAAAGACAGTTCTAAATCTGTCCAGAAGTACGTAGCTTGCAAACTTCTGTAGCTTAGGAAATTGGAAAAGGATTTAAAAACAGTTACTGCAATCCATCAGTATTCCAGACTACAAATGTCTTCAATTTCAGAGAAGAAAAATAATACATAACACATATATAAAAACCCATGCTACTATAGCTCAGAGATGTAATCAAAATAGTTAATATAAAATAATGCAAATACACAAATGACAAGAAAACTACCTTTCAAAAAAAGACTTTGCTTCACTCTCATGTTGGTTGTAGACCAACTCCAAGTACATGTGCACGAAGAGAGGATAAAACAGCTGAGACAATTCTGCCCGATGACAGTCCAGGGAACACTCAATGAAGTGTTTTAATCCACTGTAGTATTCCTCATATAATGCTGGATCCCCTTGTTGATTGTAGGCAGACAACACCGCACTCACATCTGGCTGATCTTCCACAACAACACCTCCTCCAACTGCAAATAAAAAGAGCTCATAAGATAGCCTGAAGGAACTAAGAGTTATACAATGGCTAACACCACCACAGGTAATAAAACCTAACACCAGGCTGTGTGCTTGTACAGCACTAAGTTAAATGATGTATGTGAGAAGACAGTAGCACATCATAGTTTGGCAAACAATCCCCCCAGCACATTCAGCCATTTTTTGAGCTTTCCCTGTCAACAGTTGCCCATAGTGCATTTCACAGAGTGCCTGAGATAGGATTGTATGTATGAAGGAACAAACCACAAACATCGCCCAAATAGATCATAGTTAACAACGGAAATTCTCAAATGAGGAATGGAATCTTTCTAAGCCTGTATGATATACCCACTATAATTATTTTGTTTCCAATAAACGACCAAATTAAGTTAAACAAGTGAACCAATACACAACTATTACAGGGCAGTGACTTTCGTCTCTTGCTAACACCCCTGGAGTTCTATTTTACATAGCAGTCATTAAACATTCTATACAGAAGATAAACTAACGAAAAATAATCATATCAGGGACAAGCTGACTTTATATTATGGTATATAGTCTACAGATTCACTGGAACTCAGATATACCAGTTACTGACATTTCATTACACTATTCTGCAAAGCTGCCCCCCAAAAATACCCTTATTAAAAATACTTAACTCGAAATATCCAAAAGGTATCTCAAGTATCCAGCAATTCACTCCAGAAATATACATACTCCTCTACAAGCATCCTAGAAGACTCTTTCTTCAAAATGCAGCCTGTAAAATGCAGGCTTCCATTCTCATCCCTGCGACCACATCTTGGATCATCACCTCTAACTACAAAAGAAACCCTCACCCTCCTGCTACACTGTTACTCGAGATGAGACACAAAGACAAGGGGAAGCATCTCACACTTTGACAGTGCTCCCTGAAAATACGATGGCTGTCCTGTCTTTGGTCCCTTGCTCCAGGGGAGCACGCCCGGGGGATCTCGATCTTCCGAGCTATACTGGGCAATCGCACACACAGGAGTCCCCCAAGAAGGCCGGAGCTGGCTCTTGCCTTCCGCCCGAGGGAGAAGCTCTCCAAGGGAGGCACGACCACGGTCTGCGCCGGGAGGGGGCGGCCTCTTGTCCCGGGAAGTGACCCTGAAGCCCCCAAGCGGACCCCACCTTTTCCCGGCGGTACGGCGGGGACCGCTGCCACCCCGGAGCTGGAAGACGCGACAGTGGAGACGCTGCCTCCTATCGCGATGGCGGCAGCGGCGGTAACGCGGCTGAGCAGTGCCTCGCTGCCGGCGGCGTCCACATCGCCGCCCGAGCCTCCTGGAAGTCCGGCGCCGCCGGGGCTGAGGGCAGCGGTACCGAGATCCTCGCCGAGCAGGCGGGCTTCACGGCGCAGGATCTCTTCGGACTCGCGGAGGTTGCTGCGCCGCAGGAACTGTAGCACGGCCACGAGTGTCTGCCTGTCCAGCGCTGTCGGGGAGGCGGCCTGACCCGGTGCTGCGGGCTTAGGAGGCGCCGCATCCACACCGCTCCCCGCTGCTTCTCCCTCCGCCGCCGCAACCGGAGGAGCGGCGGGAGCGGCGGCGGCGGTGGTTGGAGGAGCAGCAGGGGCCTGCGGAGGCGTCCCTGCCTCGGGGTCCGGTTTTACCGCCGCCACCTCTGCCGGCTCCTCAGGTAGTGCCGCCATCTTGCACGGCCCTCCATTCGCTGGCAGCGGGCGGCCGCCGCCAAGCGCGGGCGCTTTTGCGACAGTGAGGGCGAAGGACCTGTCCTGCCTCCCTTATCCAGGCTTTCGCGGCTTCGTTTTGCGACACTGCCAGAAACCCTTTATGGCGACAGGGCGACAGAAGCCTCGGGCAGCAGTTGTGAGACCGCCGCTGAACTCTGAAAGTCCTGGCACTAAATAAGCGTGATTTTGGGTAGTGACCGTGCGAATTAGGAATCATGGAGCTCAGCAGTACTTGCAGTGTCTGTGTTGAGAAACCTCGCTCAGAAATCGATTAGGTGTTAATAAGCCACTGTCACTCTTTGGAATAGATGGTGACCCAGCAGTTCAACAGCATCCTGAATACTGCGTTCAGTTTTGGGCTCCCCAATTTAAGAGGGACGGGGATCTGCCGGAGAGGGACCAGTGGAGGGCTATGAGGATGATTAGGGGACTGGAGCACTGCCTTATGAGGAGAGGCTGAGGGATCTGGGGGTTTTTTAGTCTGGAAAAGAGAAGACTGAGAGGGGATCTAATCAATGTTTATAAATATATGAGGACTGGGTGTCAGGAAGAGGGGGACAGGCTCTTCTCACTTGCTCCCTGTGGTAGGACAAGGAGCAATGGAAGTAAGCTGCAGCACAGGAGGTTCCAGCTCAACACAAGGGGGAACTTCTTTACTGTATGGGTCACAGAACACTGTAACAGGCTCCCCAGAGAGGTTGCGGAGTCTCCTTTTCTGGAGGCTTTCAAGGCCCGTCTGGATGTGTTCCTCTGTGACCTGAGCTAGATTATGGTCCTGCTCTGGCAGGGGAGTTGGACTTGATGATCTTTTTGGTTCCCTTCCAACCCCTGACATCCTGTGATCCTGACTTATATCAGAAATAATGTGGCCATCAGGACTGGGAAAGGAATTGTCCCTCTTTACTTTGCACTGGTAGGCTGTGTCTTTAGTACTGTGTTCAGGTGCGGTCCCCTCACGACAAGAAGCATATTGAAGGCACTGAAGAATGTCCAAAGAAGGGCAACAAAATTGGTTAAGGATCTAGAGAACAGGTCTTCTCTAGGGGGAGGAGGAGGCACTCTAGGAGGAGTGCCTGAAGAGGCTGGGATTGTTGAGCCTGGAGAAAAGGAACCTGAGGAACCTTCTTGTTATCTACAAGTACTTGAATGACATTGAAGTGAGATGGGTGTCTTCTCCCTAATAATAAGGGATAGGATGAGACACAAAGGCTTTAGCTTGCGCTAGTGCCACATTTGTCATTTATTCACTGAAAAGCTGTCAGGCACTGGAACAGGCTCTCCAGGGAGGGGAAAGAATAAGCATGCCTAGAGGTATTTAACAGATGTGTAAATATGGTGCTGAATGACACGGTTTGATGGTGACTTTGTGATCTTTTCCAACCAATGGAAAAGGTTGTCATTTTATCATCTTGAGACTCTGTGGCCTTAAAGTTCTTGCTCTGAATTAAATTAATTAATTACATTTGATTAATTAATTATGGTGGGGCCACTTAGTTTTCCTGGTATTGCTAATATTGTGTCTTTATTTGTGCTTGATAAATACACATTCCTTGATATTATAGAATTAAAACTGGAGTTTTTGAATGAAACTGGTGTCCTGCGATTGATGCACTCTTGCAATAAATTGTTTGCCTGTACTTTAATGAAGCAAGTCCCTTAATTTTTAGCTGGAGCAGCGACGAGTATACAAAGGGTGAGAAAAGCAAGCTGCGGGCTATGAAAGTTGCTAGGCGTGCAGCGGCGCTGACTGCTTACACTACAGTTCCCAGCAAGCCCCGCGCCACCCGAGAGCACGCGCCCTAGCAGGGCTGTGAGGCGGACTGCTGCTCCTGTCGTTCCCGGCGGGCGGCCAGCAGACTGTCCCGCGTTTGCCTCGGTCCCCGCCCCCCACCCCGAGCCATGGACATGGAAGTGGACGCTGGCTCTGTGGTCTCGGGGCTGTCGGGCGGGGATGGAGCAGGCGCGGGCCCGGCCGATGAGGACCGGGAGATGGAAGGGGCACCCAGCTGTTCAGGGTCGCGCGCTCTCCCTTTCCAGTTCGAGCGGAGCCGCTCGGAGTCCAGCGGCGATGAAGACGACGACGAAGACGAGGAGGAAGAAGAGATGGAGGAAGAGGAGCTCGAGGGGGATTCTGGGGCACGGTTCGGGACGGACGACGGGGATCTCGCGTCGGACGACGACCGTGAGGTGAGGGCGAGGGAGCGGGATTCTGCGAGGCACCGTCCGCCGCCGGCACAAGGGCTCCGTCGCGCGCCAGGCCCCGCTCCCGGCGTGCCCCGCGTGCCGGGGGGCGCGTGCAGCTCGAGGTGGGGGCGCGCGCTCCACACGGCCCGGGTGAAGGTGCAGCCGGAGCCGGGATGGGGTGGGCCCCCCCCGACCGGAGCGAAGCAGGGCACCGCGCGAGGCAGCTGTGAGAGAAGGGCGGGAGGGTGAGGAGGGCACGAGCTGGGGGAGCGGGCAGCCTGCCCTGCTGTGCGGAGGGCGCTGGGTGTGAACGGCAGCGTCTGCCTGCAGATGCGGCCTGTTGTCTGCCGAAGTTCACAGTTCCCAAGCAGGTGCTGTAAGCAGTGGATGTCAACTTCCATGCTTTTGGGGACTTATGAAAACTTTCAGGTGCCAATCTGGACCTCTGTTAAGGAAACCTGAGCTGGATGGTAATAGGCTTTTTATTATTACCCAAGTTCACTGTATCTGTATCACTTAGCTTGTGCTCCTACAAACTCTTGTCATAGCTGCGAGGGTGCTTATCAGTGACACGGCTGAAACGAATCGTGCCGTTGAGGGAAAGAAAGCCTCTTAGTCTGACTTGAGACTAGAGGAAACAGAATGTAAAAGTCTGGTGCATTACTTTTTTTTCAGACAGATCTCAGATCGTTGCTAGAGAAGAAATTTGTTACTTTTTGAAATGGTAGACTTTAGACAGGAAAAGTGTTGTCGAACTACTTGTATGCATTCCCGATTAGTGTATTTCACAAGCAGAATTCAGAGCAACGAAATTCTAGTCTTTGCCTCAATATGCATTTGTAGAAGCAAGAGACAGCACTAGTTATGTATCTTGACTGGGGGCCCCAACATGCTTGCAGAGCATTTTCAAGTAATAAGAGTATTTACTGCAAGTATCCACATCAATCCTACTGATGAACTTAATAATCTGTTAAAGGGTTTATCCAAAAGAGTGAAAGAATTCTCCTCAGAATCATTGTTTATAGTTTGCTTTTTCAGGCGTGATTTATTAAACAAGTTGAATTGCCATTCAAAAAAATGTCAATTCAGAAGATTAAAAGAAAGTCTCTACAAAAATAGCTGTATATGAGGAATGATTGACATGTTGGGAAAATCCATTTCTCTAGCATACTGATCCAGACTGGTGTAAAGCTGGAATATTTTGGAAATTATGATCAGGAAATTTCAGGGTTATTCTGTGTATTCAAACTCTTATAAACTTTTTCTTTGTAGCGTATGATAAACCTCGCAGACTTGACCCCTTACATCCTGTGTTCCATCTGCAAAGGTTACTTTATTGATGCTACAACTATTACAGAGTGCCTGCACACCTGTAAGTATCATTATTGTCATTCTTAGAGTTTAGCTGCAAATTCAGACAAGAATAAGCTGTTGAGATGTTTTGACTCCACAAAGATAATTCTTTGTATTTATTTTGTTCCTTAAGGGAAATGCATTTGTGGATATTTTAAGCATTAGTAAATAATGAAATACATCAATCAGGAAGTCAGATTAGTATCCCAGGTATCAGGGAAGATTTTGTAGGGAAAGATAAAGGCCAAGTAATACATGAATAGCGCTTCCATGTTATTTCTGTATTTTCATTTTTTATGTAGATTCTAGCAATTTGAGCATATAACTTGAGGGAAAAAAAATTAAGTGGCTGTGCTCATAATAGACTTCAGAATTTTCTAAACTGTTGTTGATATGAGGATATACATTCACAAAACACAGTAAATAGCTATATGGAAGTATCTGTTCAGATATAGAAAGAGTTATATGCGCCCATGGAACAGTCTATAACCTAAAAAATAGAAATTGATGGATATTTTTTTAAAAATGCTTTCAGTGCTCTTATCTTGCTGTTTTCCCCCTCAGTCTTTGTGTTGTGTTAACAGTTTCTCCACTGCTAACAGAACTATTTTCTCTTAAAGCTGATAAACCCCTTTCTGTGAAGTTCTGCTTTTAGCCACATCTGTGTTCCTTCCTGAATCCAAGAACCCTAGCTTTCTAGTCCTTTAGTCTTTCTAGCTGCTAGCAATACGTAGAGAGAAAACCCTTCTTTTTTTTCTTTTTTTTTTTCTTTCTCTCTCTTTATTTCTTAATATTTTTTTTTAACTTTTTTGGGGGCACTGCTTACATCTTTGTGATGTACTGTGTGATATTCAGTGGAGTTTGTCATGTAGGAAAGGGTGAAACTGTTACTAAGGACAATGTATGTTTCAAGTGCAACTGTGATGCTTTCTTAGAAGTTTCCTGGTAAATATTGTGGAAAAAAATCGTTGTTCAGGCTGATACAGAGCTGATTCAGTAGTTAGCAGATTATTTATTCTAGATATTTCCACTTATTAGCTTTCCTTCCAAATTTTTTAAGTGCATGTAAAATACCATGTAAATAGCAGAACTTTGATTCCTTGCCTTGATTCTTGTACTGAAAATGTCTGCAGGGTGCTTCTCAGGAAACTTTTTGTCTGTAGCAGTCAATGTTCTATTTAGCATATTTCTAAGTAACGTAATTACAACATTGAACCCTACCTTTGCAGTTGGATTAGGATTATTCATAGGAATTATATATGTAAGTATAATTCCAATTGAATATTTGGTAATGTTGTATCCTGTATCAGGAAGAGAGCTGCTCTTTACTGTAGTTCAAAAGTTAAACAACTTGCTTCATACTGTCTCTGACAGTTCTTCATTGAAGAAGTTTTTGCATAGTTGCACCTCTTGCTTAAGGAGATTTTTTTTTTTTTTTTTGTATAGTGGGTATGTGGCTTTTATGGGATTTCTTTTCTTTACAGTTTGTAAAAGCTGCATAGTGAGACACTTCTACTATAGCAACAGATGTCCAAAATGCAATATCGTCGTACATCAGACGCAGCCCCTTTACAATATCAGGTAATAAATTAATGCCACTTTTATAGATATACATTTTTCAAGTTTTGCTGCTTGCTTTTAAATGTTTTGTTTTACAGAATTGTGCTTTCGTATTTCAAAAGAAGGAACAATCACAAGAAATACTTAGTGTTCTTTATTAAGTTTCATCTCAGTAGTGAAGATAAGAACACTCTATGTATTTTTTTTTTTTCATCTAGTTTGTATCCCTTTCTAGAGTTTTCTACCCTCCTTCCTGGGTATTTTTAAGCATTTTTGCAATGTCACAGGTGATACAAGATCTTGACTATTTGCTTTGATTTCCTTTTAGACAAAGCTTGTTGACATGGTAACTCTGAATACTGAGGTCCGGTTTCTTGAACTGTTCATGAAGTCTTGAAGAGTGGTGCTTTTGACTTCACATTGCTGCTTCTGTTTGAGCTCTGCTGTCAGGATATGAATTTAGACAGAAATGGAGTTGCTGCACTTTATATGTCACATTTCACATAACACATGGTATTGTTTGTTATCTCCTAGAATTTAATCAAAACAATTCTGTATTGCATCAAAGACACTTTGGTTTTTTTCTTTCTTTATTAGACTGGACCGGCAGCTGCAAGACATAGTCTATAAATTGGTTGTCAATTTGGAGGAAAGTAAGTCTGTTTCTTTATTACTGCATAGAGATCGGAAAGGCTCAACAGAAAACAGGGTAATTCAACACCTTGTTTCTATTCTGGAGTCTAAAACAGTTTTGTAATGTTCGTTAATGAATCTTACTGAATTAGCTGTAACAACCAGCATCTTTCTGGCTGCTGAGTACTGTTACGGATAGTGGTATATATCCTGTTTCATGAAGCACAGGCATCACTGTATCCAGATAAACACCTAGATAGCATTTCTTAGCTATGCCTCATACTTTTGTAAAAGTACAGAAAATATCATTCTATCTAATAAGTTCACGTGGTGCAACTGAAAAAGGTTTGCTAAGATCAATTTTCTCAGTGGCTTTTTTTTTTCCTTCACTGTCATAAGTATTTTTCTGATTTTAGTTTTATTCGTTGTCTCATGTTATTTACGTTGACCTTTGGGAGTCAACAAATCCACACAGTCCACATGGGTGGAATCAGTGAAATATCCATGTCTAGTGGATGTATATATATATATGGACTGTAGATGATATAAAATATACACATCTAATGGATAAATATGGATGGCATAAAAATGGAGTCATGACAGTCAGAAGAAGTTTTTGCAGCCGTTTTAGAATGATTTATGGACAATTTCTCTGATTTTTCTTTTCACCCCTAGCTTTTACAAAAAAACTTTTAGTGTGGGTGTATTAACTGTTCTAACCTCCTATAGAGAACTAGGGATGAAGAGCTGTAAGAACTTGGAAACTTTTTGCTGCTTAGACCGTTGGAAATCATGTGGATAATCTCAGCATCTAAAATAACATTCCAATCTGTTCAATTGTGGTTTATTTCCAGGAGAGAAGAAACAAATGCACGACTTCTATAAAGAAAGAGGATTAGAGGTCCCCAAACCAGGTAAGCTGTAATCTCTTTGAGGACATCGTTAAGGAAATATTTATTATACTATTTATTCTTAAGGGTATTCCTTGACATAATAGCTTGTAACCGAAGACGACATTTCTTTGGAGATAGGGAATTCTTGGTTGTCATGATTGTAACTTCACAGTTCTCAGGTTGCAAAAATAAACAGAACTGGCAGCACTTAAAACCGGGTCATGATTGGATTTTTTTTTTTTTTAAACATTATATTTTACCTAAAACCAGGAAATGCTTATAAAGTGTGTGTTGGGGGTAATAAATGTTAAAAAGGAGTTTAAAAAAAAACTTCAAAGTCTTGATAGACGAGGGATTATTCTAATTATCTTCTGTCTTACCATCAAATAAACAGCTCTTTGGAAAAGTGCCATGCTGAAAGCTAATAAAGTGCTGGTTCAGATACACAGCATGAAATTTATAAACTAATTACTCAGTAATTAAAAAATTAGAATTTCATGGACTCTTTTTCCTTATGAGCCCATCTGTTTTGCTTGGCGCATGTTAGTGTCTTATGCTGCTTTTATTTCACGTTGTGTTTGTGTTTTGGCTATTTGAATATTTTAGCTGTCCCACAGCCAGTTCCAGTGAGCAGAGGAAGACCTCGAAAAGTTCTGGGCTCTGTGTTCCGGATCCCACCAGAACTTGACATCTCCATACTTCTGGAGTTCATTGGGTGAGTTGTGGATGTGGTGAGAGTGCTGCTTGTGTGTGTTGGACTGTTACTGAATGTGCGTTTCCTCCTTCTCAAATAGCAGTGGGTAACTGGTTTAACTTCCAGTGTAATAGTGACAGTCAACTATGCATAGTTAGATAATACAAATAATTAAATCTGTAAGGTGTTTTCCTATGAAAATAGTTTCTTTTCAAGTGTAGTTTTAAAGCTTACATGTGTTCATTTTTAAGAAAGCATAGTCTCAGTAAACTAACTGGCAAAATACCTGTCTCTTACACTTCCTTAATCCCTGTAGGTGGCAGTACCATTATCGCTAACTGTGCTAGGGCTTGGTCTTGTAACCATGAGTGTACAATCATAACCTGGACAGCAAGCTAGTGTTCCTCTGAATATTATAGGTGGGGGTAGTACTGTGGTCTGCACGTAAGCTTGCCTGACAGTTTCCAGGATTTTAGTGAATTACGATGAAGCTTTAGTATGGGGAGTCACCTTTAGCCATGGACTCTGTGGGTAAAATCCAACCCAAATGCTTGAGTTGTTTTTAGGACACAAGAAGGGAAAATGTTATTGCTTTCAGCATCTGTAGATTTGCATGTTAGTGATTGAGAAGAGAGTATTGGAGGACTGAAAGCCTTTCAGGTTGGAAGAATTAGTGATTGCAGGAAAACTTCCTTAGATTGTCTTGACTGCAGGATTAGATACTGTTTGAAAGTACTTGAGCTTAGGTCTCCACTGTAAAAGCCTTTTCATGTCTTCTGCCCTTCTGTGGTTCTCAGCAGGTATGTTTTGGGTTTGGGTTTTTTGCTTTGATTTTTTTAAAACAAGTTGAAAATGTCAGGCAGCTTAGAGCTCAAAACTGCTATACATAGGCTGTGAAACAAGATGGCTTTGAATCTTTGTGGTTGCATTTGTTTTCCTGATAGTTTTATTTCAAGCTTCCATTCCAGTGTTGTGGGAAAAGCAGGTTAACGTTGTGCAAGTACCATCTATAGAAAAATTATGAAAGCATTGTAGATAAAGAAAACTTGGAATAGATTGGATTTGCCAGCAGAAATTGTTACTTTTGAAAGCCTGGCTGTCTACATTGTCTTTAGAGTATTTGGTTGCCTGTGGCCATGGAAATGTATCAAAGAAAATAACAGCTGTAGTGGAAAAACCTTTCCATGTTTGTTTCTTAGTAACCTTAAATTTCAGTGGCAGATTTTGGTGATAGCTTTACTTAATGCTCTCTGATAGCTGTTACGTATTCATATTTAGAGGTGGAGATACTGAATTACAGTAACTTGCAGTGCCATGCTAATGTGTGTCTGTGTAAACATTTCAAATACATTTGTTTGCTGTATAAAATGGTCAGTAGAAATATAGTCAATTTATAATGGTATTTGGTTTTTGCCCTCTCCAGTTCAATGAAATACTACATCTTTTCCTCTTTCATATGTACATATTTGATAATGCAATGCAAGAATAGTGAAATGTCATTAATTTGACTTGATTGAGAAATTTGTACATTACACTACAAGCTGGAAGTGTGGAGTGTGGACAATAGGTAGTAGATCACATGGTTAGACTGTGCATATCAATGAACCTCTGTTAAAGCCAACTGGGAATTTGGTCGTTTGCCACCTTTGTGTCTTTTTCATCTACTGCTTCCTTGTGTTTCTAGACAGCGTGAGCACTCATCCTGTGATATAAACAGTCTGGAAGGCCAATAACTGGCCTACCAAACCACTTTAGTGGTTGGGTATGTTCCATCAGCAACTTCTTAGGTGCTCGTAAAGTTCCAAATACCAAGGATGACGAAGCGTGGATATTTGAGCAACATTAATATTACAGATTATTGCTACGAAAAGGAATGTTCTGTTATCTTTAAAAATGGCTTTACTATGTGTTGGGGTTTTTTTTTGATATTTCATGTGGACAAGCCTTGAAGTCATAAATAGCCAAATTCACAAAATAAATTGAGTACCAGACAAAGGATATGAGATAAAGATATATAAATTCACTCCAATAATATTTCATTTGTTAGAGTGTAATGAAAGGAATAGTCTGGTTTGGAAAAATAAACCAGACTACTAAATCGGTAAGACACTATTGCAATAAAGAGCTTGAGAGTGTTAACTATTAACCTCCACAGTACTGACTGGTTTCTCTTGTTTTTCAGAGCTGATGAAGGCACAGGGAATTTTAAGGTATGGATGTGAATGTTTAAATTTTTCTCTTATGATTTACTTCAGAAATATGTATAACCTGAATGTATTTAATGTGGTTTTGTTTTTCATACACTGAGAGCAGCCTGAACTTTGATCAGAATAGTAAAAATCAGCCTTGGATTGCAGCATACTTCCGAACTTACTATTGTGTAGCATCACAGAATAAGAAAAAATGCTTCTGAAGATTAAAGTTTTTGTGGGAGAATGATAACAATGAAATTTTACCTAAGTGATTCTAGCTTGTTAGTCTTCCATCTTTCTTCACAAGGTGCACTGCCATGCTTCTTATTGGAGTCCTAAACAAAGCTACAGACACTGTCTAAAATACTGGTTTCTGAAGAAGATTCTCTAGAGAGGTTCTCTAGGTTATTCAGACACATACTTTGCCTTTTGAAAAAGATACCTGTCTTGAACATTGTTAAGGAATGTTTGTGATTCAGGAAGGTGATGTTGATGATTTTTTTTTTTTTTCGTAAGTGGTTTGGGGAGGGGAGGTTGGTGGAGTTTGTGGGGGTTTTTTGGTGGTTTTGGTGTTTGGTTTTTTTTAGACTTTTTTCCCTTTTAAGCTGTAAATATTCCTGCTGACTTCAGTATTCTGAGAACATTGAAGATGAAAGGCCACCGTTACTTGCAGTAAATAGTTCTGTGCTGCAAATAATCCCTAATTACTTGTTTATCTGTCTTATTTTTTGGAACTGGATGTTGAATTTCATACATATAAGCTTCCAGCTTTTTTTGTTTTCAAGTGGGGATGGAAGGGAGAGAACAGTTTGCAAGGTCTGTGGTCGTAAACTGTGATTTATACATGCAGCAAGCATATATTCAGTATCACCAAGCTTGCAGCAGCATTGTTCCCTAGATGAGGTTTGCCTGTCATTTCTAGATCTTGTCCGTAAGTCAAACTCTAGTTCCAAGCCCACAGTTATCATGGATGCATGTTTAAATTCATTATTGGGTTCAAGGGTAGTCCACAACCCTCTGACCCTTCTTTCAAGCTAAAGGAATATGATGAACCTGGATAGCAAGTCACAGCTGTTCAGAAGTCAACATAAAAATCCAATTATGGATACAATAGGTAATCCATTTATCACACTGAATGCAGTCATCTGCTCTGCCTCTGTGCATGCTTGCTTAACTACCCATATTGCCAATCAGCTGTTCAAATTTTATCTGTAGAAGAGAAACCCATTAAAATTTTTGATGCTGGCATAACAAATGTCTTGTCATTGCAGTCCTTGCTGCAAAAGTATTTAGAAATTATTTCAGACCAGTCTCACCCTTGTGTTCTTCATAGTAGCATATTTCAGTTGACTCTGGAATTTCATGGGTAGCTAAGCTGATTCCAAACAAAGTCATAATACTTGTAGAATATTCAGTAACTTAAGCTCCTTGCATTATAAAATGACATGGTTTGGCTATCTGAATTATGTTTGGTACACAAGCTTGATTTGGGGAAAAAAAGGAAATTTTAAGGAATAGGCAATTTGTTTTTCTTCAGGAAATGCTTGTGGGAGGAAGCAGTTCTTAAAATGATGGGTAATACTAAATTCATGTGAAATTAATAGCAAGTATTCTTTAGTGCTTCAATAATAAGGTTTAAGTCAGTAGACAGATATTTTTAAGTGTTGTTTTAAACAACAGGAGGTTTGAATCTGAAGTCTTAAAACATCTTTAGTCCTCTTCCTATGAAGTGATTTAGAAGTAGATCCAAGGAGGGTCCAAAACTTTTAAGCTGTGTCCTTCTGATATGTGGCTTCTGGTATTGGTTCAGCATTTACAAGGGATGGTAGCTTAAAATGTACATTGTCTGAAGATCTTCCATTTGCTCTCTGTAGCCTTTGGAAAAGAAGTTTGTCCGTGTTTCAGGGGAGGCGACAATTGGACATGTGGAGAAATTCCTCAGAAGAAAAATGGATCTGGAACCTACTTGTCAGGTATGCCACTCTTACAGCTACTGTGATCAGTGTAATACCTGGGCCTCAGGCAGACCATTTCCATTGTTTATTAGTATCTAGATGTAGTGTGAGATTTTTCTCTTTTTAATGAAGGAAGGATTAAATAATGAAATATTTATTTGCAACATGTTTAAGTTTTCACTATGATTTATTGTTTACAATTTCTAAAATTCCATGTAGGATTTCAGGGGGTGAAAATCAAAACAAAAAAGTTTCAAAGATAAAACTGGAAAGTGTGAATGTGGAAGGGTGTGAAGGCAGACAGGTGGGAGCTGAATAGCAGTAAAATTTAACTGACTTCTGAAGAAGCAGAGGGATAAGAAAGACTTGATGCTGTGGATGGATCTGTTAAAATGAAAGATGTGAATGCAAAGGTAGACACATACCTCCAAGTAAAAATTCAAAGAAGCAGAAGATTATACAAAATCATTTTAACTTGACATATATTTCTTAACCATTTAGATAGGAACTGCATGTCAAACCTGTTTTCAGTATATTTCAGCAACCATTCAGCATGAGTTCTGTAATGAGTAAGTGATTGTTCATTTGTCAATTATCAGTGAATTGAACCAATACTGATGTGAATAGGCAGATTGCAGATGTTAAGCCTGGCTTTGGAGTTAAGCCTGTGTTTTCATGCAGCAGTAACTAAAACAATAGAGCATAACTGTGTTCCTCAATGGTGACTATTCATGCCACTTTTCAGTGGTGGCTAAGCAAATCAGACTTAAATTATCATTCTGAGGAAGTAACATATTTTCATTTGCTGGTTTCTTCTCAAGCAAGTGTACCTGTAGCTTTCAGATGGTGGTGACTTGATATTCTGAACAAATAAAAGTATTCCAAAAATTATACTACAGAAACTTCTCTCTTTAGTTGAACTGTTTCATTGAGGGGAAGAAATTTTGTTGCTTGAAAGTCTGATGTACTACTTAAAACTCAATTTTTAGGAACACTAAACATCCATAACGGTAACTGTAGTTACGCTTCTTTGAAAATTAAGCTGGACCCATATGTTGGACATCTTTCAGTTTTTGCAATCTTGAGATCATCTAATAGAGATAACTTGAGAATTTTTCCCCCATTAGTTACTTTCTGCTTGGACTTCATCAAAGAGGATATGATCCACTGTGAGTAAATGTTACTGTATCTCAAAAGCTCATGATTTCCTAGACTTCCTTCTCAAGATGCTGCTTGATTGTGATCCAGTCACTTTTATCTCTGCTGGTGTCCAGTTTGCCATTCAGACAGACTGAGAGAGTTGGGATTGTTCAGTATGGAAAGGAAGAGGCTCCGAGGAGACCTTATTGTGACCTTCCAGTATCTTAAGGGGACCTACAAGAAAGCTTGTGAGGGACTTTTTAGGCTGTCAGATGGTGATAGAACTAGGCAGAATGGAGCAAAACTAGACATGGGTGGATTCAGATGGGATGTTAAGAAAAAGTTCTTCACCATGAGGGTGCTGAGACACTGGAACAGGTTGCCCAGGGAGGTGGTGGAAGCCCCATCTCTGGAGGTCTTTAAGACCAGTCTGGATGTGGCTCTGGGCAACCTGATCTAGTGTGAGGTGTCCCAGCCTATGGCAGGGGGGTTGAAACTGGGTGATCCTTGAGGTCGCTTCCAACCCTTACAACTCTGTGACTCAATGTTTCAGGAGTAGGGCATGATCATTGGCTAGTTTTGATTTCCATGGTCTCTTCTGTGCACGCCTCATCTAAGTGGAGGAAATTAAGAAACCACTTTTTTCTGTGGTCAGGTCTTTTTGATGAGTACTTTTTTTCCATTGTAACTGATCTACCACAAATGATGACTGATTTTTTGAAGGTATTCTGGCTTATTTTTAAAACATAAGGCAGTGAAGCAGGAAACGTTTTGCCTATCTTGATTGATTCTTTCTTTGTCACATGAGGACTTGCAGTTAAAGGAGTGTATGTAGTGAGCTGTCACTTTCTCACTGCAGTATGCAGAAGCCAATGGCTTGTTGGTAAACATGCAGAAAACAAGATGTCAGATATGTCATCGCAGATTAATAAGTCTAATGAGTCATGTCTCACTTCAACTTCCCACAGTGACTTAACAAAATAGAAAGTAAAACAAAATTAGGGAGAATCTGGAGATAAATTAGCACAGGCAAAAGAGTTTAGGGAAATAGAGTTTAAACCATGTGTGCAAAGAATGTAAATGTAGAGGGTGTTTGACTGCTTTTGCAATTTATAGAAATTCTGAAGGGAGTTGAGGACTGTGATGGTTCATTTCCTGTAGGTTTTCCCAAAGTATATTAAATAAATAAATATTAACTTAGGGCAACAAGCTTTTCCTTTTAATATTCTTTAGCCTTGGTTTCTAACTCTTACCAGTTCTTATTACCTAAAAGAATCCACTTTCATAGAAAATGTCATGAGCTTTTTTGCATTCAGTTTAGAACTAGAGTCCAAGTGCTGGATTCCTTTGGGAAGGTAGGAAATTTCTTTCATAAATACACATTTCAGACACCATTAAGCTACAATTCACTGCATTTGCAGTAGTTTTGCACACATTTATGTACAGATAGTGCCACAGTATTTAATTATACCTTATCTGAGACATAAAATGATATGACTGTACAGAGGCCACAAAGTCTTTCATCTTTTCAGTATATGAATTGCATTCTTAATTTCATTGTTGCAACTTCTAGTAAGGACGCTGGGTGTGATTATTTTGTCAGTGCAGTCAGTTCCTTCTTAGCATCAGTTTAACAATCTGGAAAAGTATTATTTGAGAGTATTTTACTCATTCCCTATTACAACTGATTTAGTGATCAAGTGATAGGAAGCATGGTACCCAGACTGAACCGCTGGCTGTGCTTGATTGGCCCTGCTTGCTAATATTCCACACAAAGAGATTAAGTCAAATATTTGCCCTTCTCCATTGTCCTGTGTAAGTGGGTTGGACTGAGGTTAATGAAAAATCTGAATAAGTCATCTAACTTGTGTCAGTGTATAGAGAAGATTAAAAAGGAGTTTTGAAGCCACTGCCTTTGTTCTTTTTTTGTAGTCCAAGGCTTCAAATTATTCTCATGCTTTTGTGTTTGAGTTTTCAAATGGATTATGATTCAGTTTATCTGAAGGTGAAGACTTCATTTGTTCTTGTCTATCACTGTCACTTGAGCTGACAGAGTGTAAATTGCATTCTGGTGCTCTGATTTGACATCTGTGCTTTGGGCAGAGATTAATTTTCTGTTTGTGTTATATTTCTAATTGCAAATTCTCTATTAAACATTCTTGCTGGAATTGGTTTGTAGAGATTGTGAAAATTTTTGAGCAACTGGAATTGCTAGTAATAGATAAGTAGCTAACATTTCATTTGAGCTAAATACAGACTATGGTGTTTGGAATTCATTAGATATTTGGCTTCAATACACATCTCGATGCAGATCTGTGTAGTTTGTGTTCTGCTGAATAGTGGGGAGACAGTTTTCTTTAAAGGGTTACTGCCTTTTGAGGTCATCCTGCAGCAGCATTATCCCTTCTCCCATTCATTCTGTAAGGATAACTGAGATTCCTAAGAGACTTGCAGCTCACCCAGTCTGAATGCATGAATGTAGGTTATGGAACAGAAATGCTCCATTGCATTCTGGAAGTGTGTGTGTTTGTAAACTGCAGCATGGGAAGGGTTGGAAAGAAGTCTCTCCTTCTACAGTTTAGTTGTTACTGCCATTTCTTTATGCCAATCTTAGAATCTGAAATAGAAGTATGTGGTAGCTTTGAGAAGTAAATAGCAGCTAGAGGAGGTAGAAAACTTCAACAGCTTTTTGAATAACTATCCCAAACACTCATGTCAGTTTTTAAAACTTTTGTGCTTTCATTGTCCTTCTCTGGATAGTATCAGTTGACATAGAAACTATTGATTGAGATCTAATGCTTTCTGGGCCAAATTTCCCCTTGGGATGAGTCTTAAGTGGCATGTCCCTTAGATGCAAGCTTTCCATTTCTATCTCTCTTCCTTGGTGAGTATTAATTTATATTAATTGTCTGTTACTGTGGCTTTTAGAGAAATAGCTCTAGCACATATGTTCTCTAAGGAAAATAAATTATCTACCAGAAGGGCTGCTTAATTTTAATAAAAATGTGAACAGAAGCATTCAGCAACTACACCTTCATGTTTCTTTTCAGCAAAAGGTCAAACTATTTTTATGCTGTCTCACCAGCTACCAGTACTGCTTGGCTTGAATTTTAACAACTAACTGATATTGTAGTAGTTTTGTAGCACTTGTGTTGCCAATGTCTGTTTTGTAATGGAGTATATTAATCCTTCTATGGCACAAAGACCCTTTGAGACATATTTTTGCAACTGATTTTCATGCTAAACTGGGATTTTTTTTTTTTTTTTCCATTGTATGTTTTATTCTCTTGGCCTTACAGAATGAATCCTAGTACAACAATTAGCAGGCAGGAACTCAAGCTTTGATGCTGGAATGAGATTAGGCATTTAGTATTCAGAGCACTCTAACACTGTAAATATGAAAACCTCAATTTATTAGAAGACACAGAATCTTTCATGACTATTATTTGAAACTAGAACAGCAGGATCAGCAGTGAGCCATTTGGAAGCAAGCATTCTAACTCACTTTTGCAAGATTGTTAGCAATTTGCATCCTACATTGGACATTTAGATTAGATTTACTATTTCTGTATAATATATAAAATGCATATGTTTCAGTGGGAGCAGGATTGAGTTCAAGTGCCTTCTGGCATAAGAGTTATAAAAATAAGCTTATAGAACAGAAGTAATGAAACTCATATCACTGGAAAGCAAAGCAGGACACGATTGTTTTACTGCAGTAATAATGATAGAGGCTAGAATGCAGAATGTAAGCTGAAATAACTGTAACTGACTTTCAGATAAAATACTCTTTCAGGTTCTGTGTAAAATACATCAAATGTTGATATATACACGTGTGGGTATATACAGATCAATATCTAATTATTATTTAGTGTGACATCCAGATTAATTTTTACCTTCTAGTTTCTTTCTAGAAGCTAAAAGCAGAAATTATACTAAGTGGTTTAGATCTTCTGCACTTTGCCATTCAATCTGATGTTAGTGGAACATTCTATATCATTCTCATACTATATAGATGCTGAAGTGGATTTTCCTTTTTTGAGCCTCTAAGGAATAGAATTCCTGTGTTCTCAATTCTCAGAACAACATGGTCTGCCAACATGAAGCATAAATTTTCCTGGGTCTTTTTAAGGAAGAGTAAGTGAGAGACAGTGGTGTCAGCCTACCAGAGAGCTTCAGTCCAGGGCAGTACAACAACTGAAACATCCAGTGCATCTTGTAGTGGAAAGTGACCATATAAAAGAATATGTAGTGATAGACGTGGTGCTTAGGGATGGATGTGCAACAGATTTCATAATGTTAGGTTAATGGTTGGACTCAGTGATCTTAAAGGGTGTTCTCCAACCTGAAGGATTCTATGATACTGCAGTATGTTCCCTGACTAATACAGTGGCAGATTTTTTTTTTTTAATGTTTTCCTTGCAGAAAGCTGTGGGATATCTCATTATCAATGTTCTTAACTTTAATTTTGAGGTTTGTAATCTCAAATGGGTACCCTCTAATTTCCATATCTAGAAATTGCTCATAAGGAAAATGTAACCAAGCTGCAGTTGCCAGTGTTAGCTGCTGTGTTAGTTGCCACAGTGGGTACTGTGTTATCTGCTCTAATTTGGAGTGTTAGACTGGATTTACTTGTTATGTACAGTAAATTCTTAGCAACTTTATGGAGAAACTTACTTTTCATAATCGTTAAGGCAAGGAATTCAGAATACTTCATTATAGTTTTTTTTTTTTTCCCCATCAACTTACTGGGCTTGTGGACAGTTACTTAACAAAAGTTCCTCCTGTGGAACCGCAGACATCATTGACGTAGTTGGGCTGCAGTAGAGGACATTGCTTAGAATTGCTGAGTATGCCCTTCACTTACAGCAAAGAAGTATTGATAGCATTTTGAAGGAGGACTGTGTGATGCAGTTGACAGCTGTACACATTGACTAGTTCTTTAACGCTTCCAAACAGTCATAGTAAGCAGACTTACTGTGGTGTTTTCTTACTCAATGTAAGAATGAGAATAGCAATGGCTTGTTTTCTCTCAGTTGTGACCAACTTGCTGCCTTTGGCAACTGATAAATGACTCTGGATTTTTGTGGAATTCTTTTAGTACACCATCTGAAGTCACATTAAATTCATGACAGTTATAAGTAAACAACTTTTTTTCCAGCAGACTCACCAAACTTGGAGAGGAACAATAAACTGTCCTCTTAGCTCCAGAAGTGAACCCCAGGTTGGATATATGGGGAAGGAGGCATTAGAACAGTGCAGTTGTGCTGTGCGTGCTAAATATGTTTGGACAGCAAAGGTACAGATGGCTTTAGTGTCCAGTATGCTAGATTTGAACTCTTGTAATCAAATTTAAAGGACTTAGATACTGTTTTGCTAGTCCAAAGGTAGGCTGAACTTGACCGTATTTGCGTTCTTTCACAGGTGGACATAATATGTGGTGATCATCTGCTAGAACACTACCAGACACTGAGGGAAATTCGTCAAGCCATAGGAGAAAGTGCAGTACAGGTACATGTGGCAGTTGGACTTTGTTCAGGTTTTCTGGTTTAAAATAGAATACTTATTTCTTAAAACAGCATGTAGCAGTAACTTGCCCAAAGGTATCGTAAGTAGAGTTGAGCAGTATACCATGTGCTAAGAGTGTTCTCGATAGTTTAGTGATGTTCTGAAGATGAGAGGTTTGGAGCCTTTCTTCTGCAAAACAAGTTGCTGTCTTAACAGTGCTAAGTTATGCTAGACTTTTTTTTCAGTTAACATTCCTTGTTTCCCTCACTGGTAACTGCATCTCTGCAAGAGGTGAAAGGATTGAAGCATCTCAGTTAAGGCTAACCTTAGGACTGGCACAGGAATAATCTTGCTCATAAAAATACAAGCTAAAGATACAGGGTAATGAATGCAATTAATACGCTTGCTGTGTATTATACTGATCCTGGTTACAGCAGGAATGTATAACCAGCTATTTCTGGTTGTTTAACTTGCTGTCTTAAGTGCTGCTGGCTCTTTCTTGTTTGAAGCTTTTTTTTTTTTTTTATTTCCTTTTTTATTTTTATTTCCTTTTCTTTTTTTTTTTTAATTTTTGATTTTAAATCAAAAAGATTTGGGAATCTTTTCAAGTATCTTTATAATGGGAAGGGTCACACCAATTTAGAAGTGCAACAAAAGCAATCAGTTGTCTTCCCAGTTCATAGTAAGATACAGGTGTAAAATCATGATATATATACACACATACACTGTGTGCAGTTCTGGAGCCCTCAGCACAGGAAGGATATGGAAGTGTTGGAGCGGGTCCAGAGAAGGGCCACGAAGATGATCAGAGGGCTGGAGCAGCTCTCTTACGAGGACAGGCTGAGAGAGTTGGGGCTCTGCAGCCTGGAGAAGAGAAGGCTTC
>VWZE01016296.1:197277-265052 GCA_013396675.1 Eubucco bourcierii | reverse complement strand
GAGGCACTGGAACAGGTTGCCCAGGGAGATTGTGGCTGCTCCCTCCCTGGAGGTGTTCAAGGCCAGGTTGGATGAGACCTTGAGTAACCTGTACTAGTGGGAGGTGTCCCTGTCTATGCCAGGGAGTTGGAACTAGATGATCCTTGAGGTCACTTCCAACCTTACCATTCTATGATTCTATGAAACAGAATGCTGCACAGAATTTATATTTGCTTTATTGCTAAAGCAATGCAAACTTGTGGAATTTACCATGAGGAGGGATCAAAGACACAGATAGAAAATTTGTAAAGGATCTTGTTTTGTTACTAACCTTTGAGATCTGCCTGTAATTAAGAATTTGGTGAAGAAGATGAAGAAGGAAGCTTATTAATAACTCTGCAGGAATATAATTTCTTCTCTGTATTACCTTCCTCCCCTTTGCTGCAGAAAAACCGCATGACCCAAACTGCTAGTTATTTTCACTTGTCTGAAACTGGCCTTCTCAGAACTCTGTCACTGGTGGCTATAATGAGCTTCCACCTGGGAAAAGCTAAAAGGAGTAGCTTCTTTTATGTCCTTGGCATAGAGGTCTTCCAGATCATAATGATCTCTTTGTAACTCTCACCTTTTTGCAACCCAATGCTATTTTGCTTTGGTTTTTTTTTCTTTATTTCCTGAGCTAGACGGTAAGAACTGTAATCTAATTTAATTACTGTGACCCTCTAGCACACATCTGCTATGGAAGTATTTTTGTTGTGAAGGCATTGAATTTGGAAAACAGGGCACTTCTTGCTGCTGTTCTTTTAACATCAAGAGATGTATATACTCTGATGTTTCAGTCTGTCAGTTACACTCTAAAGTTTATAGCTGGGTGCAATAGGTGGGATCCTTCCTATTTGTTTATTTTTAGATCAACTTCAAAAATGTATGGCAAAAAACACAGGAGGGTTTTCCTTTTGATTATATCTGAGTTAACCTGATTTGAGATTCATAGTAAGTAGTGAGAACTCATCTATTTGGATTTCCTTTTAAGAACAGTATCTAGAGAAAGCAGCTGAATATATATACAGAAAAGTGTTTCTAGTGCCACCACTTAGCTGCCCAAGTTAAGGAAGTTAATGGTACAAGAGAGTAAAACAATTATACACAGCAGCAATTAGAGAGGTCTTCCACTGAAAAATCTTTGTGACACTGGAGGCAGAAAAAAAGGCTACTTTCCTAGTAAGAGGGTATTTTGCCCATTGAATATAGACATCCTCATAACCAGTGTCTGAGAAGTCCCAAGAGAAGAAAGAGAGTGTGTTATGGAGGTGTGGAAAAGCACATTCTGTCCTCATGAGTCTTTTTGAGATCAATTTCTTAGTCAGTAAATCACAGAGTGGAAGGGGTTGGTGGGGACCTCTGGAGATCATTTAGTCCTGCTGCAAAAGCAGGTTCTTCTACAGCAAGTGAACTTAAATTTCACAGATTGCATCGCGGGTTGGAAGGGACCCTCAAAGGTCATCTTGTCCAAAACCCCCTGCAGTAAGCAGGAATACTTCACTGCTGAGGGCCACATAAAGTCTGATCTCAGATGTCTTCAGGGATGGGGCATCAACCACATCCCTGGACAAACTGTTCCAGTATTTTACCACTCTCATTGTAAAGGATTTAATCTTAAACTTTCTTCAATACAAAATGGATCAGAGAGATATATTTTTGATTTTCAGTAGTAGGTGAGGCTACACCAACCAACCAGTCAAAAGCATTTCTACATAGATAATAAATTATTTTTTTAAAAAACAACACATACATTCTTTTGATATATTGTGTTTAGGCTAATACAGTACTTTCTACTGTACTGTGTTACAATACAGAATCTGTAAAATACTGACAGTCTTGTTACTATTTTCTTAATTAAAGATTTGTCATTTTTTAATGTGCTGATATGCCCCTTCAAACAGAACTGTGTAACTTCTCTGAAACATATGTCCAATATATTAATAGACAAAAACATCAGAAGCAAAATCTGTTACAAGTTGTAGCATGTCATTTGTGATGAGTGTAACTCTCTTCACAAGAAAGCTTTTATTGAAGCCTCTGCATGTAAGTAGGTCTAATGCAACAGGTCTGATTCTTAGTGGATCAGTTGTGAAAGCTGACTAAGTGCTAGGCCTTTCACCAACTGTGAGTTAGGTGAGATGAGACTAATGAGTCTCTTTCACAGCTAAAAGAGGTTTTTTGCTATGTGGAGCAATCTCAGAAGAGAAGAAACACGTCTTAGTGGTAAACTAAAATGTTTTGTTTGGGCTTTTTATCCCTTGCATTCATTACTCAGTAAGTGTGTAATAGCAATTTAGCCCCTTCCAGTGCAGCTTTTGGCAGCATCTTCCAAAAATACTCAATTACTACTTTTTCTCCCCAACAATATCATGTGGAAAGCAGCACAAGCTGTAAAAGAGAGCCTATTGTGTGAGGATGAGATAATTCCATTGTAACTTTGGAAAAAAAGTACTAGATTTTACTTCTAGTAACACCCTTCTCCATTTCAAAGAGAAGAGGAAATGTCATTATTTGCCTTGATATTTCAGAACTTGCATTTGCCATACAAAAAGGATATGGTATAAGGTGGTGAATGAGATGAAGAAGAGGTTCTGCTCTGCTGCAACTGTCACACCAGGTGGTGACAGAAATGTCTCGGAGAGATCACAGAATCACAGAACATTAGAGGTTGGAAGGGGCCTCCAGAGATCAAGTTTAACCTCCCTGCCTAAGCAGAATCCCCTAGGGTAGTTTACATGGAATGCATCCTGGGACGTTTTGAAAGTCTCCAGAGGAGACTCCACAACCTCTCTGGGCAGCCTGTTCTAGTGCTCCGTCACCCTCACTGTAACGAAGTTTCTCCTCATGTTGAGGTGAAACATTCTGTGTTCCAGTTTGTAGCTGTTGCTCGTTATCTTACTGCTGCTGACCACCAGAAAGAACTTGGCCCCATCCACTTGCACCCACCCCTGAGATATTTGTACACATTGATGTGACCTCCTCTGAGTCTTCTCCAGACTAAACAGCCTCAAGTTTCTCAGTCTCTCTTCATAGGAGAGATGCTGAAGTCCCTCAGTCAACCTCGTGGCTTTCTGCTGGCCTCTCTCCAACAGGTCCCTGTCTATCTTGAACTGGAAAGCCCAAAATTTGATAAGAGTATTCCAGGCGTGGTCTCACTGGGGCAGAGTAAAGATGGTGAAGTGGTGTGATGATACAATTTCTTTCTCTTTTCTATAGGATGGTTTACTTGTACTGCACTATGGCCTGGTAGTATCTCCACTACCAATAACTTAAAGATAACTAGAACATCAGAAGGCAAAAGAATCCGAAGTCATCAAGCTTCTTCACCGCTGTTTTTCACCAAAGAAGGCCGTTGTATTTCCTGTGACAGGAAAGTGAAAAGAGAACCTCCAGTAACTGCTACATGCTTGTAATTTAACATCCAGTTTTACCACTGTAAACAATTACAGCTTCTGTAAGTATGGCTATAGATGTTACTGCGTTTTCTGTTACAAATTACTGTCTTCAGATTTCACTCAGCTCAGGGAATTTCAGTGCTCCAAGTAGCTGCATTTTTTTACCTTTTTAAAACCACAAGATCTCACGAGGTCAACAGCGTTTTCTTCCTCCCAAGTTGTGAGATACTGCTTGCTTTCTAAGTGTCTAGCTAGAACAGTGCTCTCAGGGATGATCTTCAGGGGGCAGTATAATTTATTATGGGGAGGAAACAATCATCTGTCTAAAAAAAAAAAAAAGTGGACTATGATCATCTGTCTTTGGGGAGGGGAAGGGAACTTGAGAAATTAAGACCAAAATAAGAAAATGATGCATCATGTGCATTGCGGTTTTTTGAGAAGTAGCATTAAATTTAGTTGTTTTTCTTGAAGAAAGACAATTTATTTTATTTTATTTTATTTTTTTTTTGTGCACTGGAAATTTATTTTGCTGGTAGTTTGGCTTATACCAAATGGTGGATTGTGCATCTCTAGTCTTAATGGAGATGAGCTGGCTGTAAGCTGGTTAAACTATGCATGGGAAAAAAAAAAAAAGTAGCACCTCTTTCTACCTGCTCGCTTTATGTGAAATAACTGTCAGCCTGATTCTGCTCTCATGTAAAATCTGTCAACTGACTTGACTGGCAGGAGCATAAATCCTTTCACTTTAGCACATATCTTTCTAGCAGCCACGAAAATGGTAGCTTTTTCCACTCTTTCTAACACGTGTTAATGCATTGTAGTGGAAACCAGGGTTGAGTCATATAGTACTTGCCTGTTTACTGCTAGATCCAGAGAGGGCATTAGGTAACTTTAACATATTAAAATCATAGGTTTCGTGACAACTTCAAGTACTTCAAATTTTGTTCTGTGTGAGGTTCCCATGGTTTCTTGTGCAGCATTAATGACCAGAGCCTCGTGTGTTATGATCTTGCTGCATACTACTAAGTCATCGGTGTGGAGGTTCCTGAAAGCTACAGTTAATGCACTCGGCTCCCCCCCCACTCCCTAGAGTCAGTGTAGAGAGAGTGGGAAGGGATTCCTCTGTAAGGTGTTTCAGAACACCTGATTATCACAGATGCACTTGCTCACTGTCAACCTAAGAGGACTGACATTGTTTGTCTAAAGAAAGCTTTCATGAATCCTTCCTCAGGTTTTTACATCTGTGAAGATGACACCAGAAGAAAAAAGTCCTGTTTGAAGTATAATTCTTGTGATGTTTTTAAAAGCTGTAACAAAAGCATTTCTAGCTACAAATTCCTATTTTACCTTTAAAGTTTGTATAAAAGTAGTGTCTAAAGTGCAGCAGAAAATGAGACTATTTTGTAAACACTTTGTGAGTTGTATTGATAAGAGATTATATATTGTAACAGTAAAATAAACTTTATTTTAGCCTATTTGAAATAAAGCTGTCATATTTTCATGCCATCCTCCCAATGTCAGCCTCAAAATTATAGCAGTTGATACTGAAATTGCTGCCTACATTCTGGGGTTGTTAGGATGAGTTTTCAATTAGAAGGTTGAATAGTGAAGGGTAGTTTAATACCACGGTCTCCATTGGAGCTAACTGCCATATCGATGTCTGGAGTAACATGGAATTTCTGGGACTCTCCTTTTAATTAAGATTCCAGTGAGAAATAGCTCATTAAATATCTCAAGATGGTTTTTCAACACATCCAGGAGAAATAAGTCTGTGTAATTACAGGACTCCTCTTTTCTCTCAATACATACATCTGTTTTTCTAAGTCACCTCTAGATTACTTTTGTTTGTGTTTCTGGCTGTTGTTACCAAGTGCCCTGTGAGACAGCTCTTCCTTTCCTATTCTGATTGTCCTGGCTGGATGCAAGGCTTCTGGCTCTCATACTCCATACTGCCACTTCCTGTTTCAGTATTTTATTTTCTATGTATAGCTGTATGCTTACAAAAAAAAAAGTTAGTATAGTCATGTTTTATACTACAGATTCTCCCCTAATTCAGGCTTGAACTTCGTATCTACAGCAGGGCCTATTTGCAAAGCTTAGCAGCTGTATAGAGGCTGATAATTTATTCAAATTAATGTCACTCTAGGATACTGTTGACTTGCATAGCCTCAAGACAGCAGTGCTGCCACTGATGCTGCTCTAAGTGTGAGTTTCTGGTATCAAAAAAAAACCCAACAAACCAAACAAAAAAACAACACAAGGGGCATCTGAATGTTTTTGGAGAGGCTATCTGTAGGGTAAATCACATGCCAGCTAACATGCAGGTGGATAAGAATTCCTGCTTCATTCCTGCAGTAACTTACTGAGGAAGATTGAAGATTTGTTGTCCATGATATTTTTGGTATGAATGCTTAGTGACCTCTTATCTCCCATTTGTCCTCTTCTCTTTACTTCTTCCTCACCTGCCTTCAAAAAACACATCCTTGTTTTTCTGGCTGAATGTCCTGCTTTATTTCACCTTAAAGCATACCCTGAAGGCAGTGATGTTTTGTCTGCTCCCCTGCCTGCAGTACCCCCTGGGGCACATCAGCATGCACCAGGTGTGACTTTTGGCTGATCTGTGGGCTGTGTGGTTTCCTACATGTAACGATGATCAGTCTTCTTGCTTTAAGATGTGCAACCTTTCTTTCAACTTTTCCTGCAGTTGTTCTATTTCTGTTGGTCTCCTTTTAACCTTGGCTTCCCTCCAGTCACTTTTGGTCCTGAAGATAGAATATCTGTTACAACATACCGTGGGTGGGATGGCATCTTTGCCCTCGTGGGAGATGAACCATCTTCCAAGTTTTAGAAGTGAGGGAAGGTGTGCTTGGATTTGCCCATCATTTCACAGACACTATTGTTTCTTTATTTGAAATTATTCTAGATTTATTTTCTGATTATATATTTAGCAGTGTCATGGCTAACACAGATCCTAATTAAATGTGTTCCTGTGTGACCTGCACTAGATTATATGGTCCTGCTCTAGCAAGAAGCTGGGCTCAGAATCACAGAAACATTCAGGTTGGAAAAGATCCTCACCATCACCAAGTTCAACTAACAACCCTACTCTACAAGGTACACCCTAAACCATAGCCCCAAGCACCACATCCAAATGACTTTTAAACACATCGAGGGTTGGTGACTCAACCACCTCCTTGGGCAGCCCATTCCAATGCCTGACCACTCTTGCTGGAAAAAAAAATTTCCTCAGGTCCACTCTAAACCTCCTCAGTTGCAGCTTGGGCCCATTCCCTCTTGTTCTATCACTAATTACCTCTGAGAAGAGACCAGTACCGACCTCTCCACAACATCTTTTCAGGTAGCTGTAGAGAACCATGAGGTCTCAGCCTCCCCTTTTTCAAACTAAACCCCAGCTCCTTCAGTCACTCATCGTAAGATTTGTTTTTCTCCAAGCCCTTCACCAGCTTTGTTGCCCTCCTCTGCACTCTCTCCAGCACCTCCACCTTCCTCTTATAATGAGGTGCCCAAGACAGAACATAATACTTGAGGTGTGGCCTTACCAAAGTCGAGTACAAGGAGACAATCGCCTCCCTACTCCTGCTGGATACAGCATTTCTAATACAAGCCAGGATGCCACTGGCCTTCCTCGCCACCTGGGCACACTGCTTGCTCATATTGAGTTGCTTGCCAGTTAGAAGATCTCCAGAGGTCCCTCGCAACCTTTAACATCCTGTGATCCTGTATTTATTGCAGCATGACTGAGTTGCTTTGCAATCTGGTAATTCGCAGCAAGATGATGTGAGCCCAAGTGTCAGGAGTTCCTAGAAATGCAAACTCAAACTACAGTCATATCATGAGCATTGAGTCATGCTGGTTACATGCTGCCTGTTTTCTTTGTGTTTTATACCAATTTAGTGAAATAAGAAGATGGGATGAGACTTGTGAAATGTGTGGCTGAGCCCTCTGAATGGAGGGATGCTGCAATAGCAATGTATAACTGTCACTTTATGTTCCAGAACACCCATACTGCACCCAGCCTTGACCTGCACTGCCACCAGATTGTGGCACCCGTGAGCCAGGAGAACACTTAACACTTATTTCCATAGATGTGAAGCAACCAATGAGTTTCACTGGAAAATCATTCAAGGTTGGTGACTGTGACTTGTTTCATTTTTCTTCAAGGTGGACTAACCTAATGGAGGGTGGGGGAAGGCATTCACTGCAGTAGAAAGCAAGCCTATTAACAGAGACATGCAGCTGTATTCTTTCTTCTAAGGGAGCATGGTCAGGTTGTCCCCATGGACCTTTTAACGTGCTGCATGCTCAGTAGAATGCACCAGGTGCCAACCAGAATGTTTAGATACTTCAAAACTGAACTAGCTATGGTTATAGAAGAAAAAAGAGGTAGGGAAAAAAAAAAAAAGAAGTAAAATGGTGAGACTAGGTCATTTACAGCATTATCTCCATCTTAACAATTATTTATCACAGCAGAACAAGTATATTTTGAAACACCTAAGCATTCAGGCAAGTAATAAGTTGATCATGTTGAATTCTACTCATATCATCTTTAAAGAGACCCTTGCTGAATGAGTCACCAGAATGTTCTATTTGCTGAGGTTTCAGAAGGTTGACATAGATGCAGGTTTAATCACTGAATGGGTCGGTTTTATTTTTGAGAGCTAAATGGTAATCCCTTATGAGGTGGAATACAATATTGATTGGCTGCTTTGCAGCTGCAGAATTGTTACTGGGGCTGTGTCACCATCTTCACTAAGGGTTGATTTAGCATAGCAATACATTTGTGTCAAAGCAGCAGTAGTCTGCTGAGGTCTGACAGTGTTGGCATTGCTGCCAGAGGCTGGGCACAGGTAGATGGAAGAGTGCTGCAAAGCTGGGGGCAGCACTGGTGTCTTGGGAGCTCTTCCCTTGCTGCACAGCACCTCTGGTTCCTCTCTGTCCTTCAGAAATGCTGTGTTCGTCTCCTGCAAGGGCTCTTGCTCACCCTTAATCCTGGGAGAGTGTTTGTGGAGTTGGTCAATGACTTGCTGCTATCAGGGTATTTGAAGCTTGACATCTCAGATTCTGTAAAATCACAGGGCCATGGTCCAGCAGAGGGGCTATCAAAATCATTAGGTGATGTAAAATCCAGCCTGGTCCTTTCTGATGTGACCTAATTGCAAAGATCCTTTCCCTGCTTGCTGCCCTCTACCCCTTCTGCGGATTAACACCATGAGACAGAAACAAAATGCTGAAGAGCTACAGAGATGGAAGAAGTCTCTGGAGCTCACTATTTTGAAGCAGCTGTTTCCCAAAGCAATGCCTTTTCTTTCCCCTGACTCCTTTGCCCACCCCAGCAGCTGCAGCCCATACACATTGATATCACCAAAGTAACATTCCCAGCTTTGTTGCTAGCATTCAGCCAGCTGAGCAAGGAAGAATCTTGATAGAGCCTTGTGCTGGGAATAAAGGACAGGTCAGACTGCTTATACTCAAGAGACAGAAAGAAAACAGTGCTGGAGGGTATTTGAGGTTTAGAATATATTACGTTAGCTGCACAGACACATCTGTCTTTTATTTCCCCTGTGGTTTGGGAGGTATGGTGTGTGTTTGCATTTCCAGACTGACAGCTGAGCCGGGAGATATTTGGAGGTTGAGTGCCCTCGCTTTATGTTCCAGTGCCTTGGATTTAACTCTGCAGGTTCCAGTCCCGTGGGTGCTCCCAGTTATCTGTGCCGTTTTGCTAGAGGCTACCGGTGGGATGTGCTACCCCAGCCATGCCCTGAGCCCTTCCCCTGCTTCCAGAAGGTGCCCCTTGCTTCACCCGCCCACAGAACTGCCTCTTCTGGCCCTGTGTCACCCTGCTGAGTGGCCTTGCCAGGGCATCGCCCCCAGGGTTATCAGTGTGGCAGGATCAAGGGAAGTGTCTGTGCTGCTCTTGGCCTGCAACACAAGCAGAGGCCTGTGACTGTCACTCTGTGTCCCTGGGGCTGTGGAGCCAATTGCCATGGCGTCGTGGTGTGACAAGCCAGGAATGGGAAGGCAATAGGACAGTGTGCCATTGGTGAGACCGCCCAACCAGGAGCCTGCCTATGCTATTTCCATGCCCTACTGACCACCATGTGCCCCTCTATAGGCACATGACTGGCAGCATATGAGCATCTTCTGAATATATGCCAGTACTGGCCATGCCAGCAATGTGGGTGTCTTAGGCTGCTGGGTTTACTTGGGCAGTGGGTGGGGTACACCCTCAACTCTTCTATCTGCTATTGAGTAAACTGCTTTCTCTTCATTTGTGAAGGTAAACAAAGAGGCTATTTTTAACCCCTGAGCATCTAGGCAGGGTGGAAGAGAAATGCCAGGTATCTTGGGACTCCAGTGTCAGGCGAGTGTTGCAAATCAAAGCCTCATGGTCCATTTTCTGGGTAAATGAGGGTGCCCATGGAAGACTTTGTTCCATTGGCCAGCCAGTGACAGACAACTCAAGGCCACTGTGACAAGCACTTGAGAGCAGAACCCAGCCATGCCCCACTGGCACTGGGACCAACCTTGCCTTGCAGCCACAGCAACACAGCCTAGCAGCTGCACACACACAACGCCAAGCAGGGGCCTGCAGAGACTGCTGGAGACCAAACCAGCTGTGAGACAGACACTGAGATATGTTCCCAAGCAAAGAAGAAAGAACAGCTCATTTTGATCCACATAACTATTTATTTTTCTTTATTTGTTAATTTGTGCCTTACAATAGAAGAGGAAAGAGAGTGAGCAAAAGAATTTGCTGGTTCCAGGAACTACTCTGGCACCACCGTGAGGGCAGTAAGGTCTCTGATGATAACCTTGCCAGGGCATTGACACACTACAACACGCACACAGAGTCTCTGGCTCTTGCAAAAGCGATCAGTGGCAATTTTAAGGCATTGAAGGAAACCTATGGTTGTAAATCCTATATCAAATTTGGCACACATTGGAACAGTTAGAGTGCAGATGAGAATGCTTAGTGGGCTGGTGTTTGAAGTCCTGCAGCTTCCCAGCACCAGCTGGGACACAATGCTAATGTGAGCACTGAGTTTTTGTCTGATTACTGTGCAGCCAAATGAGTGGCCCTGCAGACCCTGTCATTTTGGAGCCAGTGACACTAGATGAGGTGCTGTGCCTTCTTTCTGGCATGGTGATGTCTTCACCCCTGAAGAACTGTTTCCTTGCTCTGCACATGCTGCTGCATGCCTGCCCAGCTTATCACTACCAAAAACCAGAGAGCTGCCAGGACAAAAGAAAGTAAGCATTCCTTATAGTTTAAAACGTAAGTGGCTCACAGACCAGACACCAGGTGTGATAACAGTCCAGTATGACTACTTCTGTGCTTCTGGAGTTAAAAGTGGTCAGCTACAGCCTGAGGAGTGGGGTGTAGTTTGGATAACCATGGATTTGTATAGTATCCTTGAAACTAGTTATAGTAAACATTTCCCTCACTCTCCCATGCCCCCTCAGGGAGCCAGCTGAGCAGCAGTCCCAGCCAGTTCCTCACTTGTTGTTGGAGGAGGGAGGGGAGGGGCGGTGAGTGCTACAAGTCCACTGTGCCACCATAACAATGACCAACATGCATCAAGCTACCTGTCCATGCCTCTGCCCCATTTAAAAGGGAGCAATGTGCCAAGCTTGGCCTCCACATGGTGGGACCCATGAGGAAGCTGGCCCAGGTCACTGTCCCTAGGGAGCTATGTGTTTCTAAGGGAGCCTTCTGCAAGCCCCGTGTATATTTGCGCCTGAAGGGGTGAATTAAAGGCCAAGTGGAGACTGTTCCTCATCAAATCCAAAATGGACAGGGTCCTGACAGTTACATTTTTGCATTTGCAATGATTCCATCATGCATGTTTAATCTCCCTCTTTTCTTGGCAGAAGTTATGGTTCCCTCAATCATCTCAGCCCTGCTGCATGATATTTTAGAGGTCACTTTAATAACCTCTCCTTGCTTCTCCTCCTTGAAGGACAGGGTAGAGGAACTAAAAGCTCTTGGCTGGAAAGAGTAAGTGGGGTTGGAGAGAGGATTGGGCTCTGACAGGCTAGTGCTTCCCATGTTGAAGAGGGTCTCCTCTCCTTCCAGCAGCTTCCTGCAAGCACATAAGAGAATAGGTTAGTCTGGGGACATGTCATGTGAAACACATTCAGAGTCTAAGGGGATGCTGTGACCTGCAAGCAAGTCTTAGCACTCCAGGCAGTCACACCAGCTCGTGGTGGATATTGGTTCAGGTCACACTGCATCATGAAGCTGGTGCAAAACCACGTGCTTTGGTCAATCATTTTTGGAGCACTTGCAATACAGAGTACATGAGACCAGCTCCTTCCAGAAACACCAGGAAAATAAAACCACAAACCAGAAGGACTATGCATTTAGCATCTACCTTGACTTTACAGGTCAGCCAAGTTTCCAACCCCAGGTGTCCCCATTAAAAACCACTGCTTCAGGGACAGCTGGGGGACATGGTTCATGGCTGCTACATTGAAGCATGTCATGGAGCCATGGTTGCTTCCCAGGCAGGAGAGCACAGCAAGTCAAGGTGGGAGAGATGAGTAACATGGTGGTGGTGTTCCTTGAGTGTGTAGCCAGCTATTTTCCAGCTATTTGAAAATACCCCAGCCTGGCAGGGTCAGTGGATTGGGTTTCGGAAGTGGCCAAACAGAGCAGGGTCAGAGCAGCCTTACCTGTAAGCAGCTATCTCAATATCAAGGGCCATCTTGACATTAAGCAGGTCTTGGTACTCCCTCAAATGCCGAGCCATCTCATTTTTGGTGTTTCGCAGGTCATCCTCCAGCTGCCCAATTGTGTCCTGCAAAGGCAAGTGTGCTCAGGGACATGCTTTGGAGGACTGACCTCTCCCATGGGTTTTCTGCTGGGCTTATTGTGAAGGCAGGGAAGCTGTCACACACAGCTGGTCCATGATGGTGCATCTTACTAGGAACCTGGAACCATGAAATCTTACGCTGACAGGGATGAAGTAGCAAGAAGAGTGCTGGACAAAGCTTATGAGTGTGTGCAGTGAGAGGAGGCAGCACTGATGGATTTATACAGTTGCCCATCTGTGGCAGGTTCTGTGAGACAGGGTGGGAGGCACATAATACATGGTGATGGATCTCCCAGTCCTGCAGGGAATAAGATAGGCTGCTACAGAGGGATAGGAAGAGCTGCTTGGCAGATATGGAAGTTTTGGACTTACACTGTCAAAGCTGTGGAGGTGGCTTAGTGAGACAAGTGAGAGCAGCCAACACTGCGGTAGCCCATGGCTGTAGAAGGGCAGCAATCTGTGTCTCAGGGGCTTAAGGGTTCAGGCACGCATCCAGATTGTGGAAGAAGAGGTGATGCTGCCGGGGCAGAAGGGAAGAACTGGCTCCAGGAGAGGAACAGATGACACCTTCCCCAGAAAATGTCTCAGATTGAGGGGTTCTGAAGAAAGGAATTTAGTGGATTACAAAGTCTGAGACCTGTCCTGCAAGAGCCAGGGTGCTCAGATGGATGATGTCCTAGAATCCTTCCCGTCACTTTGCCCTGCCATGGCTGCTACACCCAGTTCTACCTGAGATGTAGACAGTCCAAGGCCATATCTCCTGCTAACAATGAGAACTAATCTTTTTTTTTCTATTTTTTTCTTCAGAGAACAAGCAGCCTGGTTGTCTCCCACGTACCTTCAGGCATCTGTGCAGCAGTCTGAAATCAGTGGAGCCCACTCCTACAGGGATCTTCCCAATCAGATGGTTTCCTATGTCCAGACAGCCTGCCATGCCACCCAAGGAGTGTGATTTGGAGCAGGAATGAGTAAGCAGTTTCATTGCAATGTCAGCGCAGCCCTGCCTGCAAAGCCCTGCAATGGCCACTGCCAACATCTGCTCTCCTGCACCCCTTTCTGCAGCAGGGCCTTTACAATTGCTTCCAGCTCCTCTGCTCCACTGAAGGAGCTTTATCCTGCCACATCATCCCCGTCCTGTCATCATTCCCATCCTATTCCCTCCTTTATGTCCTGCATAACCTTCCTCTGCACAGTGCAGAGACAGCCATGAGATGTGGAGCTGCCGAAGGAGCAGCGAGTTGCGCTAAGCCTGACACAGCAAGCCAAATCAAAGCAGAGACCCTCAAAAAAGCAGTGCCAGCTCATCCCAAATGTGGCATGGGGCATCTCACAGTCAAGTAAGCTGGACACATCCCACCTTGCAGGACAGTTGCAGGAAATCCTTGAGGTCTCTGCCTTGACCTGTGCTGCCCCAATGATCTTCTCTAATAAGATGCATAGAGTGGTGCCTCTGGGACTGGGCAATGGGAAAGGGTTCAAGGAGACCACCAGGGCACCAACTGAAAAGCTTCAGGATCTGCATGGATACCACTAAGGTACAGATTAAAATCTGCTCTCATGTAGCCAGACTGCTGCTGCACTAAGTCATGACAGGAGGAAGGGACTTGGGGTGATCCTCAGTGCCTTCAGTCCCCTTCCCTCTGCCTGCAGTCTGCATGAACAAAACATTCTTCTAAAATGGGTCATCCATGTTACTCCATCTGTATCTCTCTTCCACTCCCTGACTCTATGAGCTAGCTGAACAAAACCCCCTCCCTACAGCACTGCAAACCTGTCCCCTAATGGAATACTCTCACATACCAGTTGAGACTGGATAATCTAATACAAAGACACACCCCTGCTTTAGCTGTCTATAGGAACATTTTAAAAGCTTGAACAATAGGAATGTTCTCTTTTATGGTGGACTTCCAGACTTTTCCACTGGTTGCAGCCAGGAAAATTATTTAGCTACACATGCAGATTGCTTGAAAGACTCCTAAGTGTTACCACACGTAAAGCAGATCCCGAGGGTCATGTTGGAAAGTGCTACTGTGCTGTCACTAAAGCAATTTCATTTATGGTGCTGTTTAATCCAGATGCATTATTTTTTTCCCCCCAATAGATAGGTTGTCCCCAGAATCCCTCATTTTACATGGCATCAAGTCTGTTTAAGAAGATTACTGTGTGTAATCCCTTCCATCACTACAGAAAATACTGTATAGTGCCCATTTCCACAAATTTGTTGAAAACAACCTCAATTACTCAGGAAAATTGCAAGCAGCTTGGAGCTACAGTCATGAATTCTAGAGAGCCTGGCAACACTTCGTCTTGAAAATGACGGGACATTGCTTGGGTGTGGAATAGCAACATCCTTCGGGGGTATGATGTAAGCTTTTTTTTTGGTTTTTTCCTTCTCCTTCTCCCCCCCCAGTATTGAGAAGGAAGCAGCTCAATCTAGAAGCCATGGATCATTTAATAGCTATGTAAAAGCACAATCTCAGGATCTAATTTATAATAATTAATGCTTCCCTTAGCAAGAAAATGTAATGAGACTGCAGTAATGGAATAAGAGATAGGGAGTGCTTAGTGTCTGTGCCATGTGAGTCCTTCCAGGAATATACAAGATGCTCGGATCTGGCTGCAAATTCAACCTTAACGTTTGCCGAGCTCCAGTTTCTGCAGTGCAGGTGCCAAGAGCTAGGCCCCAGGGCGAGTGGCCAAACAGGCGGGTAATTTGGAGCTGACCCTTGAGGGACAGGACATAGATGGGGCAATGCCATATCTAGAGATGCCCCTTGTGAAAAGGGGTTATGGAAGGAATGTCCTGGCTTGTTCTCCTGAAACCTTCCATCTGAGGTTCTGCCTCTGTATAAAGGCAGTAGGCAATGCCCTGGTGATACAGGATCCGATGTGCAGGGCAAGAGGGGCCCTGTGCCAGGCTGGGAAGAAGGCTGCAGGAGCATGTTCTTGCCCCTACTTGGGTAGGCACTGCATAAGCAAGAGGGTTGGTGCTGTATAGGGCTGATGATGGGAGAGGGGTACTGCATGAGGACCAGCAAAGCAGGAAATAGCGGGGGGAGGGGCTGGGTGCTGCACGGTGCGGGGTGGGCACTGTATATGTCGGAATGTCTGACACCGCACGGAGCTGCGGGAGGAGCTGTTGCAGAGGATGGAGTTGCATTGCAGGCTTTTGCATGCATCGGAAATGCTCAGCGCTGCACAGGACAGGGGAGGAGGAGTGCTGCCTCAGAGATGCCCGTGCCGCATGGCGGCTTGGTGCTGCACAGCGCTGCGGGAATTGCACGGGATGAAGATGTCCGGTGCTACAGAAATACCGAGGGAGGCTGCTGGGATGGCGGTGCCGAGAACTCCGCCACATTACCCGAGAGGAGTATGCTCGGTCCCGCACGGTACCGAGCGCCGGGGTGGAGCTGGGAGCGCGGGGAGGGGAGAGTGATAGTTCCCGACGCCGCCCGGCTCACCTGCAGGCTGGCAGCCTCGGCGTTGTGCCTCTCCTCCAGCTCCTGCAGCTGCCTCTCCAGAGACTGGTGGGCACCGCGTAGGCTCTCCATCTCCGCCAGACGAGCCTGGAGCTGGCGGCGGCACTCGCCGGCCTCCCGGCGACTGGCGCGGACAGCCTCCTGGCTGCGGGCCGCCCGCTCGTGGAGACGGGCGCAGCGGGCGCGGTACCAGTCCTCGGCCGCCTGCAGGTTGCGAGCCGCCAGATCCTCATACTGGGCCCTCAGCTCCCGCAGCGCCGCCGCCAAATCGGGCCTCCCGGCGGCTNGGCCCCGCGCCTCCTCCTCGCAGCGCGCCCGCAGCCGCTGCGTCTCCTCGGCCAGGCGCGCCCGCTCCAAGGCAGCCTGCGCCCGCTCCCCGTGCGCCTCCTCCAGCCGGGCGCGCAGGGCACGCAGCTCCCCACCCAGCAGCTGGCCCAGCCGGCGCGGCTCTGCCGACCGCTGCCGCAGAGCCGCCAGCTCGGCCGCCAGCGCCCGATTCCGCTCCTCCAGCGCTCGCACCCGTTCAATGTAGCCGGCGAAGCGCTCGTTCAGGCCCTGCAGCTGCTCCTTCTCGCTGGCCCGCGTTCGCCGCGGCTCGGCGCTGCGTTCCCACCCCAGCCCCGGCTCCGCGCCCGGGCGCGCCCGCAGGCCCGTCGACCCCTCGGGGCGCCGCAGGCCGTCCGCGTATAGATGGCGATAGGAGGCGGCCAGTGCCGCCGGCTCCGCGCTATAGCTCATGGCGGCGGCTCAGGACCGCCCGCGGCGGCGACAGCGNGGCTCAGGACCGCCGGCGGCGGCGACAGCGCTTATGTACGGCGGGGCGGGGCGCGGAGTGGAGCGGAGACGGGCGTGGGGCGGGACCCTCCGATGGAGAGGGGGCGCAGGTCGGTGCGCGGTGCGATGCGCGATGCAGTTTGCGGAACTGTGCGGGGTGCGGACCAGTGCAGAGTGCGGAGCGGTACGGAATGCCGTGCGGTCCTCGGAGCGTCCCCGGGGCTACCGCAGCAGGAGGAGGCGGGAGCTGTCCGTAGGTTCTCGGTGCTGAAGAGCTGTGTCGGGGCGCGAGGCACGGGGAAGGACAGAGGGATCCACATGGATAGGGATGGACGAACACAGAAAGAGCACAAAACGCAGGCGTGAAGTTGGACAAGGTCACACAGACCAGCAGACAGACGGACGCACAGGCACACGAAAAGGGACAAGTACATTCACAGTTAGACGGACACATACACATGCTCAGAGGCAGACAAAGGGACAAGCAGACAGGCAGACACACACAGACATACGCAGATGCACAGGCAAGGAGAAGCAGAACCGCAGAAGGGAGAAGGCAGAAATGGGCAGGTGAGGAGACAGGCAAGCAGACACGCAGAAGACAAAGAAGCATACAGACATGGAGACACGAACACTCACACATGCACTTCTCCCCTGCTAGGGTATTCCCATCTGTTCGTGCTCAAGGAAATTTGCACTATGTTCTTTGTTTTTTCCTGGGGTGAAGTTGTCCCCAGAGGTTGGTCCCATGCCCTTTCCCTTGGTGGAGATTGGGATGCCTACAAGAGTGTGGAGTGCCTGCAGGACAAGGTCCTGAGCAGTTTAGGTTGCAGGGGTGATGCAGAGGTGGGGGACACACCTGGAAGAGAGGGTGCTCAGGACAGAGATGCATCACTGGCCCAGTCATGCCACAAGGAACAGACAGAGGAGAATTTTGTCTGCAGGTTGTTTGCCAGGAACTGAAAGAACTGCTTTGGTTTCTGTCCTGTTCACACAAGCAGGGTGGGCCTTCCCACACGCAAAGGTGTGCTGAGAATACACAGGGTTGTAGAGCTGACAGGAAGGGAACCCCCTCCAGGCCAAGTGCCCTACCCGGGAACACAGTACCCCAGGGTAGGACTCGTCAAGAGACCAATGGGAATGTCTGATCTCTGGGAGGAGCAACATGAAAAGTATCTATGAGATTGAAAACCAATTTAAAATAATTGTGATCCAGGTGTGAAGAATGTGGTGAAACATGCAACTGGATTCTGTCTCCTGCTGTATATGTCTGTGCTGTCTATCCAGACTGATGCCTAGTTTCTTTTCTCTGCTTTTCCCCTTTTCTCCTCACAGGTGACCAGGGCACAACATGAGGGAGGTCCAGCAGATGTGCAATGCAGCAAGCAAGGGCTAGCACTGGAGAGAGCCATGACTTCCAAAAGAGGTGTCATATAGCCATGCTTAGAAGAGCATTGCCTGTGTCAGAAACCGTATGGGGAAAACATCCCTTTTGCTTGGGAGTGAGGTGAACCAGGCTCAAGGCAGCGCGTTGTTGCAGGCTGATCAGGGATTGGTGAAAGGATCAACATACACAAATGTATATACCCCACCTTAGTCTCGTAAATCTGTCCCACAGAGGATAGGAGGAGTGAGAAGTGTCAGTAAGTGGAGAGAAAAGAAAGGGACATGAGCTGTGCACACACATGGGTAAGAGACCTGGCTTGTGTCTTGTTTTTCCAGGACTCGGATCTGCTCACAGGTAGTTTTCTTGGAATGACTCAATTTTTCCTGAAGCCCATTTTAGGTCAGTGATGGTGAGAGTACAACACTTGTACCATCCAAGCAGCTTAACATTTTGGTGGCAGGGCAGGCCAGGCAGACTGTCGGTCTCACTGCAGTCTGCCAGCCGTCCTGACTCTGGAACTGCCTGGCTCACAGAGCTGATGCAGAAATCTTCTCCTTTATCTGTTTCGTTTGTTTCTGGTTGGTTTCATTGGCTTTTGTTGTTGCGTTTGTTTTGTGGGTGTTTGGAGTTTTGTTTGTTTGTTTGTTTGTTTTTTCCACTAGAATTTTCTCTTCCTCAACATCTATTGCTTTGCTTTACAATATCACAAGTCAGGTTTCAGCTACTGGGAATAGTTAATCAAATAACTGAAAAGTGTCCAGCTCTGCTTAGTTATGTGTGTGGCATCATTTTGATGACTTTGCACTGATGCTTATTATCAATGATAGAGGCTTCTGTGGTTCTCTTTTGTCTTGGAAAAGTGGAGTGCAGCTGCTCCTGGCCTCCTCACTATTTTAGCACTGCCATACATGTATCATCTAAATACAGAGTTAAGAGTGTCACCATTTTCTCCAGCAAGGGTCTCTGCAGGGATTGCTGATGTCCTTGAATAAAGACCCTGGGATTGAATTCCTTTGCCTCCCAATGGATTGAGGTGTTTTGAAGTCTTTCTACACTGAGGGAAGTAAATTCATGAAAGAAGTGGGACCTGAGACAGATGACTGTGTGACTGCTGGGAACTTGTAGCTGTATGAGAAGTTGTTGAAGACAATAAATGATAAGTGCTGCTGTCCCACAGAGCAAGGATGGGGCTGTTAGCACACTGGAAGGCTGCTTCTTACAGAGAAGCAAAGGGTGGCTGAGACCTTGGGATTCACCTCAGCATGAACTGCCAGTTGTGAGGGTGTTCCCGTGTTCCATGCAGCTGCAGCAGGACCTCCATCAGAGGTGGTTGGCACTCAAATGCAATTCCTTTGTGAGCCCCTTAGGCACCTGGCTGACTACACAGGTCTCCCAGTAAGAGGGAAAGCTTCAGTGTGGCCAAGGCCTGGAGAAGGAGCCATGATCCAGCAAACTGGAAGGAAGTCCTTGAGAAAAAAAATCTATTCTATTCTGCAGATTAACTGAGATCAGTGCATCAGAGCTGAAATGAGGTGGCAAAATGGATGTGGGCACAAACTGAAACCAGAACAGTGTCTGGGTTGTGTTCAGCCTCAGGATACCTCAATGTCTGTGTAACACATAGATCTCTGTTGGGACACATACACACATTATTAGAAGGAACCTCATAAGGCAGGCAGAAGAAGAAACAGTCCCATAGTTAAGAATTATGCACTACTGAAACCTGTAGGGTTCTATTAGGCATTAAACTGCCCAGGATCATTCCATAACTCCCAGTTGCTTCATAAATCAAGTACTGCTTGCGAGACAGCAAGAGGACTCCTTAAAACTCTGTGATCCTCTCTGCACAGCAGCTGCCTGCCAATGGGGCTGATTAAACAGTTTATCTCCAAGCCGCAATCTGCCTGGGTTTGTGATTCAGAGAAAAAGCTGCTCTCTGAGCTATACACTCACAGCAATAGGACACACACCTTCTGTCCAGTTTCTAGCGCAGCCCTTTAAAACAATGCTCTGTGTAGGTGTTTTGCCAGCTGATTTTGCTGCAGCAGCCATATGAAAGGGAAGTGCTTCCCAGTAGGAAGCAGGAAAAAAGCAGATTCAAGAATATCCTGGGACTCTGTTGCCAGATTTCATGAAGCAAAGGCAGTTCTGACCACTTGCAGAAGAGCTCTGTGGGTAAGGGCAGCAAAATCAGGGAGAAAATGTAAGTAATAAGCACATAGATAAATAGGAACATATTCACTGAATTACGCACACACAGAAACACTAATAAAAACAGGAAAATGGCTGCACTGGGCTCCTGTAACTCAGGAATCTTTTCCTGACAGTGGCAGAATTATGTCTCCCTGGTATAACTCTTCTGGTTCTGGGGTTCACATCCCTGTGTTTGCTGGTCCTTATCTAATCAGTGCAAGTTCATGTCCTGGATGCCACTGTGCTCTGTAATCCAACTTGCTAATATGCCATATGAAAAATCCAACATCTTTCTTTGTGCTTCAGAGTCACTTCCAGTTTAATTTCCGTGGCTTGTGTGACACAGTGGAAGAGCTGGGGCACAGTTCTTTCCCACTCATCTGCTTTGCAGGACTTTGCAAACCTCAGTGTCTTTCTTTGGCTGAAGGATTTCCACCTATTTAATTTCCCTTCTTGCTTTTGCTCACCTTCATCAGCCTTAGTGCTTCTCCTGGGTGTATGACTTGGAAAGACATGCAGACAGAGACAAACACACACATACTCCAGAATAGGTCATGAGGATGCATGGAAATAAGCTCCCAGATATAAGTGGAAACATATCCAAGTGTCCAGTGCAGGTGCTGTGAGATGTCCCACGGCATTTGGAGGTGCAGGCTGAGCTTCCCAGGTAGATAACATCACCCTGCCACAGGCTCAGCACCAAAACTGGGCTCTGCTTAAGCCAGAACTGCATGTGCTGAAGGCTGGTGCCTTCAGATGCTTCCTGTTGGCAAGGCAATGGAGCAAGGCCTGCAGAATGCAGAGAGCCACAACAGGCCAAGTGCGCCCAAGTCAGCAAAATCCTCCCCAGTGGCATGTCCTCATGCTGTGGAGGGTGGTGGCAGTACCTTATCAACACAGAACAGAGTAGGGAGTGATAGAGAAAGCTGAGAGCGAAGAGCAGAGGGCAATAGAGAAAGCTGAATGAGCATCCTTGGTGAGATAACTGAAGCACAGCAGCAGAAGGGCTGGAAAAGCCATAGGAGGGGGAAGTAATCCCAGTCTCCAGTCACCCCTGAGGCATGGGAAGGGAGACCGGAGGAGGGTGCAGGTGGTGCTGGCCCAGCATGGTACACCACGGAATGAACTAATGAATAATTTTCACTCTGCACAGCCATTCTCTGAGTCTTTCCAGTCTGCACAATTACGCTCACAGGTGTGACAGACACAGGCCCACGCTCAGTGGTGGCAGTGGACCTTCGCTTGGAGTGGGCAGGCAGAGTTCCATTCCTTCTGTCACCGCAGCCTGTGTCCCCCAAGCTGTGGCCACAATCCCCAGTGCCACCTGCTCCTTGGGACCTCACCACCCTTCTCGAAACAGATGGGTCGCACTTCAGCCTCTTTCGTGTCATCCTGCGCTGCAGACACACTTTCCCCAAAAACAGTAATTAATTGCGTTATTTTAATAAAAAAAACCTCTGTCTCCTTTAGCCTTCACGGCCCGCAGCAACACTGAGATCAGCTGGCAGAACTGCGATCTCAGGCAGGCCGGGAGTGCAGGGCTCAAGGGAGGTGCAGAGCCACTGGAGCACTGGTCGGAGTAGATTTGGAGGGGGTGCTTTGGGGCGGGGGAGGTGTTTGTACGGCCGTTCCGCGGGTTGGCACATTGCTGCCGCTCCCTGTCGCTGCAGCTCTGCGGCTGAGGGCCGCCCTGGCACACTCTCCTCAGTCCCTGCCGCCCGGAGGGGCGGGGCGCGCGCCGCCCCTGCGCAGTGCAGCCGCCTGGGCTCTGCGGCAGTCGTGCGGGGTAGTTCTTCCGAGCGCGGCAGGAGGTGAGAGCGGCCCGGGCGCGCGGGGGTAGTGCGCGCGTGCGCGCGCCGGGCGCGTGGCGGGGACCATTGGTGGGGGCCGTTGGGTGGGGGGGAAGTCTCCTCTCCCCCCTCCCCTCAGGCGCGTATCCCGGGAAAGGGGTGGGGGGGTCGGTCCGCCGTGGCCGAGGAGAACAGGGGAGGGGCAGTGAGTGGAGCCCGAGTGCCCGCCGGCGGCACTTCCCTTTCTGCCTCTGAGGGGGATCCCCTCAGAGGCAGCGCCCGCCGGCTCCGCCGCTTCTCTCGGGGCTCGGCTGACCCCTATCCCTGCCCCGCCGTTGTACCCCGACAGTCCCTGTTACTTCCCCATCTCGTTTCAAGCAAGACGCCCCCGGGGTACCATCCCCGGCAGGGTGATTCTCCGAGCCCTTCCTCTCCTTATCGCGCTCCCACGCAGGGCCACGAACTGCCTCCTTCTAACCGCTGGCTTCCTGGAGCTGCCCTCTTCCTGGGGCAGGGTGGCTGTTTGCTGCCCCGGAGCTGTCCCTCTTCCAGGGGCTGGGGTGGTTGGTTGTTGTCGCCCCGGAGCTGCCCCCTTGCTAAGGCTGGGTGCCTGTTTGCTGCCGCCCTGGAGCTGCCCTCCTTCCTGAGGCTGGGTGCCTGTTTGCTGCTGCCCCCCTTCCTGAGGCTGGGTGGCTGTTTGCTGCCGCCCCGGAGCTGGCCCCCTTCCTGGGGCAGAGTAACTGTTTGCTGTCGCCCCGACGCGGGGGAAGCTCCATTCTCAATGCCGTCTGAGGGTTAGCGTGAGGTGTAGGAACCCTCGGGAAGTTGTTTCTGGGAGCCCTAACCAGTTGTGTTCGTTTCCGCCTCCCGCACTACGTGGATCTGAGGGGTCCCGACGGCACCCTACAGCTCGCTGCATCCCCCGGGGTAGCCGTCACCTCGGCTGTGGATGTGGATAGAGGCGATACTCTTCGCTGAGGATAGTAAGTCTGATTCCAGCGCTGGGCAGAATGCTTCCCGGACAGCCCTGGTACAGGGCGAGGGTTCATTGTCATTGGTCTGTTTTGTTTGAGTTGCTGTTGGCAATCCTACTGTATCAGACTTGAGCTGATAACCTAAAGACAGGAGCGAGATGCCGAATAGTAAAAAAACTTTTAAAATAACCCAACCTATCACCACCACCAAAAAAACCCAACCCCAAACCCAAGCAAAACCCCCAGAAAACCAACCAACCAAGCCAAATCCCCAAAACACCCTCCAACCTACTTTGTTCACATTTTGTATAAGTTTTTTTTTAACATCTCCTTCTTTGCCAGAAGTAATGTTGAAAAATGCATGGCGGAAATAAGCCCACACTGGTTTCTGATAGACTAGATGACTTAATAGGGCAGTTCTGTTTCTTGTAGCATAGGCAGTTTTAAAAATTCCTGGAACTGCTGAGGTGATGAAACACACAAGTTTATTCCCTTGCTAGTTTTTCTAAAGGCTGCCAAGCTGGATACTAAGGATCCTCTCTGACGTGATCTTGAGAACATTTCTCTCATGTTCACTTATGTTTTAAAAAAACTTTTTTTTTCTTTTTTATTGCTCTAGAAGTTTTACCATTTGAGTGTCAAAGATTGCAAAATGCTTTCAAAGTAGTCACTTAGAAATGCCTTCCTCTTACCTATCCAAATGATCCCCTGTGTCAGTTTAGAGTAACATCTTGTTGCCAACTCAAATATATTGATCCATTTGTCACTAGTGAATAAATTGAAATTATGCAGGTTTTCAGGACCTTTCAGGTGTTAGATGGTTTTATTGAAAACCATAAATAAAACTAAAAACTATGTTTTAATCTTTGGTTCATATGCTGAATTCGTAGTTCTCTCAGAAAAAGATGGTGAGGGACTTTCTAGGATGTTGGGTAATGATAGGACTAGGGGGAATGGAGCAAAACTAGAAGTGCATAGATTCAGATTGGATGTTAGGAAGAAGTTCTTCACCACGAGGGTGCTGAGACACTGGAATAAGTTGCCCAGGGAGGTGGTGGAAGCCCCATCCCTGGAAGAGTTTAAGGCCAGGGTGGATGCGGCTCTGAGCAACCTGATCTAGTGTGAGGTGTCCCTTCCCATGGCGGGGGGGTGTGGTGTGTGTGTGTGTGTGTGTTGGAACTGGATGATCTTTGAGGTCACTTCCAACCTTGACAGTTTTGTAATTCTGTGAAAAACCCTGATGTTTTACTCGTGAACCCATCAGCTTAGCTCTGAAAGTCTGTCACAGTCTTTGTCAGCCCATGTCGACCTAAACATATTTTAGAGTAGAACCGCTATTTAAAATAATCTATTGCCATTAGTCCAGAGTCCAAAAGATCATTCAGGAGCTTGCTGGTTTGATTAACAGCAGTTGGAGTTTGTTCAAGCATAGACGTAGTTTCATTATATAGTACAATGCAACCTTTACTCTGTATAGCGTCATTCAGACAAATTGTATGGCAAAATGCACCACCGAATTACATTGAAAACGCTCCATTCAATTAAGTACAATTGCAGAGATAAATGGGGAGAAAAATTGTAAGAATGGGAGAAATGTTTTCAGCTGAGCTTTGAAACTAACAGCTTGTTAGTATATTTGCATTGGCAGCATTAGTGATATATGCTGTTTCTAGGATATATGCTAGCAAAGATCAGATGCAGACTGAAATTTCCCGAGGCACATTTCCAGTTTGTAGACCGTTTTAAATAATTGTTATTATTCTTATAATAAATCCTCCCTGAATTGTTACTCCTTGTCATGTTTAAATTAAAAGTTAATAGAACTTTCCTGAAATTGATAGAAATAATTTGTCCTAGACTTTTTTTTTTTTCCTTTTTAAAACTTCTAGGGGAATGTTTGTTTTTGAAACACTCTAGTGTTGTGCTTGCTGGTAAACACTGCAGTATAATGCACTTTGGGGAAACACTGAAAGGATGTTTTATTTCCTTGAAAAATATGCAAGCGTATTATTTTTTAAGTCTAAAGTAAAAGGGGAGCAAGCTGTTCAAATATGATGCTTAACTGATGCTTATTGAAAAAGCAGATAGGTTTATTTGCTCACATCATACCTGCTATTTGCAGTTCAGCTTAACAAAATAATGCTTCTGTTAAAAGCTAATAGATGAGTGGTTGGCTTGCAGTGTGAGCTGTTATCTGGGGATGGCCCCCGAGCAGGTTTGCAGTACTCCAGGACAAATGGAGCTGATCTGCAACCTTTGAATCCTACAGAAATTCTAGATACTGACTCAGGAGGAGGTGCAGGAAGAAGGGCTGACTTCAGCTTTGCCCTGGAAGTCTTGGGCAAGAGACACAAGCAGGGTCATGTAGTCGCACTCAGTGAACCCATTCTTTTGTAGGAATCTGAAATTAGGGTTTGTCATGAGATCTGAGTGGCTCAGTACCTTGCAACCTGCCATTGCTTAGCCACTGTTGAAAATCCTACAGAGGTCTGTGATGATCCAAAGTAACATTAACACAGAGAAGCTGTTTGGCCTGGGGAAGGATAGATTAATGGGCTCCAACCAGGCTGCAGTGGAAAGTTGTCATAGGAACTGGCTTGCTTGTTGGCAGAGCTGTGCCTTGTCTTCGCTCTCTTGAAAGAACACCTCTGTAACTAATCACCTCAAGATAAGAAATACTAGTATGCCACCCAGTGTAACCCCACGGAGAGAACTCTGCCCCAGGGGAAACTGAGGACAGTGCTATATGTCATCAGCGGACAGCCTGAATGATGTAGCTTGGGCTGAGTTCACAGTGCCTGTTCTACACTGTGTCCTTGCCTTGGGTGGCTCATGAACACTGTGTGTCCTGATGTAAACCAGCTGTGCTTTCTTAGCAGCGAGAATAATGGGGCAGAAAGCTGAACAGAATGTGCCTGGGAGTGGAAGCTTTGTCTCGCTCTTTGGGATGAGATATGTTACCAAGTCAGCACAAGGGAATTCTTCACTAATTATGTGTACTGCATCTACTTTTTTAACATTGTGTTTATAGTGTCAGCAGCACAAATGCCATTTGAAAGGATACTTGAAATGACCACGATCTGAGTCTTCAAAAGTTGGGTGTTCTGTGCTGAAGCACATCTTACTCCTTGAGCTTCTCTAAAATGCACATTCATAGAAATATTTCCTATTATAAAATGTCTATTTTGTACTACTAAAGAAATTATCATTACATGTCATGGTGAGCTCCATTTTGTTTTAATAATTATGACTCCTTAGCTGGAGTGGTTCCTAAAATCTTAGGCTCTGTACTCTGCATAGAGAGCCTGTATAACAGAAGTCTGCTTTCTTAACACAACCACAGAGAGAATCCAGCGTGTACAATAAATAGAACTTAATGTACAGTAAACAGACCTTAAGCAATATCTGGAAATAGTTGCATAGCTATTTAAGGTAGCTACTGTATGCAATTGGTAATCTGAACCCACCTACATAAGGTTAGTCGTTAAGTCTCATGAATGTGTTTGCAGAGTTAAAAAGGTGCCTGGGAGACCTGCTTGTGTGAAGCCACAGTAGGAGAAATAATATGTATACATATTTGTGTCTCTCTCTCTCTATATATATATATATATTTTTTTTTTTTTTTTTTTTAAATGACCACATGAGATAAGGGATCTTGAATAATTCAGCCTAAAAGAACCCCCACAGCAGTCTGTCAAATTTTTACTACTACCTGAATGTGTAATGGTGTATGCACCTTACTATAAGGTCAAAAGCAGATTTGCTCTTACTTTATGTACAGTTGGTCCCCCAAACATAGGAGTAGTCAATGGCTGCATGCCAGACCTCTCAATACTGTCACTTTTTCAAGCCTAGTGCAGAAAGGTAGAGATTAAACTTTTTCCTTGGGGCAGACTTTAGTTTATTATCCCCTGGGCATAAATACCTGCTGCTGGACTTACCAACACAGCAGCCCTTTTTGGGTAGTTTCATTAGAGAGAAAGTTCTGACTATACCAGAGAGGCTGGAAACCCCACTGTCATTATGTGTGTGCTACATTCTCGTAACAGATCAGCAAGAAAACAACTGAGTTCTTATCCTGTGCATTGTACTAGCTAAAATTGCTTTAAATTCTGCAATGATGTGAGCTTGTTAAACATGGAGAGCGGGAATCACGGTAATGAGATACCTATAGGAATGCTGCTGGGATGTGAACAACCTTGTGGTTTCTGAAATTAAAGCATCTGTTGGCAGAGCTGCTGCAGGTGGGTGGAAGAAGAAGAAGGGGAGGTCCGTGGAGATGTGATTCTTCAGATTTGAAGGTGGTTCCAACGTGAAGAAAGTTAGTAGAAATAGCTGTGTGGGAACAGTATACTCTGGCACTGCTTGTGTTGTACCCATCCTTTAAATAATATGACAGTTACAGTCTCCAAAGCTACCATTATGACTCTCTGCACCACGAGTGATTTATTTAAAAACAAAGGTTCCTTGAAGTCATTACACAGCCCAAACTGAGCTCAATTTAGTTAGAGTGTATTCACAGCTCCTAGCTGCCTTCCAGATATTTTTAAACAAAGGCTTGCTGCTTTGCATATATCTTTACTATGAGATTATCGTTTAACCTTGCTTGGCACAATTGTTTCAGAGGAAAGGGTAAAACAGAGATTTCCTGTATGGGTTTCTGCAAGAGGCTCTGAAGTACAGTGGTTTTCCACTGTTTGCTTAAGAACAGGCCTTTGGATTAGCTGGCTTGGACCCAGGTCTTGTAGCTCTCTCTTAACAGTGGCATACCACATGAAACATTTAAGATACATTCTTGCTAGATTTACTGGAAACAAATTCTCACTGAACTGTCTAGGAAAGTACACTTCCATAGAAAGCTTTCCAACCAAGATGGTCCAAATTGGCAATTGTGGTGGACAGATCTGGATTATGGGAGCTTCTGGGTGGGTTGTCCCTCTCTTGTGTGAGCTGCTGCCTGCACTGCTAGGGTAGGAATATCTGCATCCCAGCTATGCCTGCTGGGCTCAGGTGGGAGCATTTAGCTGTTCAGGCAGTGTTTGCTGCTGAAAGCAGTGTTCCTTATTAGGTCTAGAGAGGTTCTTCTTCCCCTTTACTCTGCCCCAGTGAGACCACACCTGGAATACTGTGTCCAATTTTGGGGTCCCCAGTTCAAGAGAGACAGAGACCTGCTGAAAAGAGTCCAGTGAAGAGCCACAAGGATGATCTTGGGGCCTTGAGCATCTCCCCTGTGAAGAGAGGCTGAGAAATGTGGGAGTCTTTAGTCTGGAGAAGAGAAGACTCAGAGGAGATCTGATCAATGTGTACAAATATCTGAGGGCTGGGTGTCAAGTGGATGGGGCCAATCTCTTTTCAGTGGTCAGCAGCAATAAGACAAGGAGCAACTGCTACAAACTGGAACATTGAAGGTTTCACCTCAACATGGGGAGAAACGTCTTTACAGTGAGGGTGACAGAGCACTGAAACAGGCTGCCCAGAGAGGTTGTGGAGTCTCCTTCTCTGGAGACTTTCAAAACCCACCTGAATGCCTTCCTGTGTGAACTACCCTAGGGGATCCTGCTTTCGGCAGGGAGGTTAAACTCCATGATCTCTGGAGGCCCCATCAAACCTCTAAGGTTCTGTGATTCTGTGATTGTCTCCTTTGGATAATGCTAGCTGTTGGTGGGAATCAAGTCATGCTTCCCTACTTGGACTGTGTTTCTGTTGGTATTTGCATCAAATATAATACATCTGGCTATGCTATATAACCAGGCTTCTAGAGTAACCTTGAAAGGAAGGTAAATTTGAAAGATTGAAGACCAGTGGTTTAGCATAAAGCATGTAAAAATCTCTAGATCAGCTGAATTCAGCTGGTTTTTGATTCAGTTGGTGATGAGTTGCACATAGGCAAACATGGTGAGTAAGTAGGAACATAGGGTCAGAGAAGAGCATGTGAATGTTTGGCCTTTGGAAACCCAAAGAAGTGCTGAGTGAGATTTATACTGGTGCTTTGTAATCATAACACAGCAATTACCGGTAATAACATCTAAGAATAAGTGCTGGTAATCTTCAGGCTGTTTAGGTAATTTTGGAAGTCAATAAATAAAACTAGTTTGAATTTAAAAATAAGCAGTCCTTTTAAATGTTGATTTCCTTTACTTTCTCCATCTCACATATCTCCTCCACCCCCATCTTTCAAAGGAGGATCTGAACATGCTGGTAGAGGTATTTCAAATATTTCTTTCTGATCTTCTCAAGTCACCTTTTTGGATATTACAAGGCAATTGCACTTCAAGACTATGCAAAGGTCTTTGAAGCCACAGGAACTAGCTGCAAGATTTGGTCATAGAATCATAGAATGGTAAGGTTGGAAGGGACCTCAAGAATCATCTAGTTCCAACCCCCTGCCATAGGCAGGGACACCTCCCACCAGTACAGGTTACTCAAGGCTCCATCCAGTCTGGCCTTGAACACATCCAGGGAGGGAGCAGCCACAACCTCCCTGGGCAACCTGTTCCAGTGCCTCACCACCCTCACTGTAAAGAACTTCCCCCTAACATCCAGTCTAAATCTCCCCTCTGCCAGTTTAAGCCCATTGCCCCTTGTCCTGTCATTGCAGGACCTTGTAAATAATCCTTCCCCAGCCTTCCTGTAGGCCCCCTTCAGATACTGGAAGGCTACTATCAGGTCCCTTCGAAGCCTTCTCTTCTCCAGGCTGAAGAGCCCCAACTCTCTCAGCCTGTCCTCATAGGAGAGCTGCTCCAGCCCTCTGATCATCTTTGTGGCCCTCCTCTGGACCCGCTCCAACACTTCCATGTCCTTCCTGTGCTGAGGGTTCCAGAACTGCACACAGTACTCCAGGTGGGGTCTGACGAGAGCAGAGTAAAGGGGCAGAATCACCTCCCTTGCCCTGCTGGCCACGCTTCTCTTGATGCAGCCTAGGACTCGGTTGGCTGTCTGGGCTGCATGTGCACACTGCAGGCTCATGTTGAGCTTTTCATCAACCCAGACTCCAAGGTCCTTTTCCTCAGGGCTGCTCTCCAGCCATTCACCACCCAGCCTGTATTTGTGCTTGGGATTGTGCCTACCCAGGTGCAGGACCTTACACTTGGCCTTATTGAATTTCATGAGGTTGGCCTGGGCCCACCTCTCCAGCCTGTCCAGGTCCCTCTGGATGGCATCCCTGCCCTCTAGCAAGTCGACTGTGCCACACAGCTTGGTGTCATCTGCAAACTTGCTGAGGGTGCACTCCATTCCTCTGTCCATGTCACTGACAAAGATGTTAAACAGCACTGGTCCCAGCACTGACCCCTGAGGGACACCACTTGTCACTGGTCTCCAGGTGGACATTGTGCCGTTGATCACCACTCTCTGGGTTCGACCATCCAGCCAATTCCTTATCCAGCAGTGCTCCACCCATCAAGTCCATGTTTTTCCAGTTTGGTGACCAGGATGTCATGTGGGACAGAGTCAAATGCCTTACTCAGGTCCAGGTAGATGACATCAGCTGCCCTTCCCTTGTCCACTGTCACTGTGACTTCATCATAAAAAGCCACTAAATTTGTCAGGCAAGATCTGCCCTTGGTGAAGCCATGCTGGTTCCCACCAATCACCTCTGGTTTGTTTTCCATTTGCCTTAGCAGGACTTTCAGCAGGATCTGCTCCATGATCTTGCCAGGCACAGAGGTGAGGCTGACTGGTCTGTAGTTTCCAGGGTCATTCTTTTTACCCTTCTTGAAGATGGGTGTTATGTTGGTCCCAAGTGTCCTGGTTAAATCATATCCTTTCTGATACCCTATGCAGTATTCACTGAGACCTTTTAAGAACGGATACCCAGAGTAGTTGCACAGTTGTTTCTTTGTCATTGCTTGCTCAGTTCCAGCTTTACAGTGCTATTCCCTGAGTGTACTTTTAGGTCAGGATGCGTTCAGAGCCTGAATGTTAAACTGATCAACTGATCATAAATTGCAGGTGTTCTGAGAACCAGTTCGCTTGAGGCTGACCCTGGAAACTGCTCTTCCAGTTCAGTTCCTGTAGCTTTCCCATCATTGAATACAAGTGGCTGAGTGAAGCTGGAACGAGGAATTTGACACAGAAGCAAGCCAGACTGGTAAATCATCTGTTAGTTCTGCTGTCTGGAAACTGAGGCAGGAGTCAGATTTCATTTTCCGCTTCATGTTGCAAGCATCACTCAGTAGATCTGTGATGTTTAAGGGCAGCCCAGCAAGGCAATGCCTATTTTGAATCTTTTGGTGTTTTGGGATGCTCCATTTCCATGACTTTCCTTTGCTAAAAAAGGGAAAACACAACATCTCCTAAAGGGAAGTGCATTTCTGAAGGAAGAAATGGTCAGTAGACTTTTCCAACTGAAATCAAAAGCAGAGCTGCAGCTGACAAGGCTGGGTAGAGCTGTTAGGGGAAAATGGTAAAAATAAGCATTTGCTACCTAAAGCTGTAAGTGGTTCAAGTAAGTAGACACAAAACCTCTCTTTATTCATCAGAATGCTTGCTCTATCAAGAAGTGTTTCTGCTAAGCAGTGACTAGCATACCAGATGATCTCCTAAGTCCTTTTGAGTTAAGAATAAGAATTTAGCCTCTAAAATGCTTTAGCTTGGCTGTACCATTAACCACTTGGTGACTTGCACATGTCCTGGTGTTTATATTACCCTCTGTACAGTGGTATTGGAGTGGAATGGCTTTATAGAGAGTGAGTATGTTCAAGAATGTCATTGCTGGAGTCATCAGCAGGTGTGTGTGATGTTTTACAAGCAAATTGTAGAAAAATTGTGAAGAGCTTTACTTGCTGTGATCTGAGATAAAATATCCATCTTTAACCTTCACTAATTTGGAGACTTTTTCACTTCTGATCCAGAGAAAAAACACTGTAGCCTTTCTAAGAGTCTGTTATAAACACAATTGCAATCTAACCGCTCCTGTTTATTTTTTTTCCCCATGCTAATAGATTGGGTAGGTCCTTAACCTCTTATTTTACATGTATATTAACTTCTCTTGCAATATTGCACTGGCAGTTTTATGAGCCAAGGGAAAAAAAAAAAACCCTCTGCTTGCTAAACTTGAGCAATCATGAGGGAACAGATGATGAAAAACTAACAGTGTTTTACTCATCTGCCACACATTTTTCTTCACAGGGATGTAGTGAGTAGATATTAGCAAAGACAGTAATAAAAAGCACTTTCAGTCCTCATAAATCGATGTGTGCTAGTGAGTTCAAGAATGAATATTGAAAGGTTAGGGCATGTATAGAACTGTCTTCCCATGCTGTAATGCTTAGAGCCAGGCTGGGGATTTTTTTTCAGTTGCTCTTTCGAAAGCAATTAGAAGGAGGCATTTCTGTGGCTGAACAGGAGGCTTTGTGCTGGCTGGGGGGCATGGTCAGTTTTTTCTTCAGTGGCTGCAGTAGGTCAGGTAACATGCTGAAAAAGAAGTCCTCAGTGAATCAGGGCTTTTTTATTACTCTACTTGAGAGAAATGTTTTTAATGGTGTCTTAGAACCCAAGGGATTCAAGCTGTTCACTCATCTGCAACAGGAGACCACACTGTTGAATGTGTTTTCAGGTCTGCACTAATGAAACTCCAGAGAAGTCCTGGGTAGATGGAAGGTTCAGTATTGGGAACTCTTGACTCTGATATTGGAATAATAGGGGTCTGCTGAGAGAGAGACTACATGTGTCCTCCTCATCTCTTGCTGGGGAACAGTTTCCTATGCCAGCAGGATTTATTTAACGTATTGAAAAGCTGTGAGCTGAAAGGACCGTGGAGAGATGACTTTGTTTTCCCCAAATTAACTTGATGAGATGTGTTTTGCTTGGATGAGGGCAGTAAGATGTTTCTGGAGAAAAGCAGTTGATACAGTTGGGAAATGATACAATGTAGGCCTTTGGTATGACTTGATAAAGCTGAGGCAGTTAGGTTATCAAAGAGAAACCAGAGGCTTGGCAGAAGCCAGAGTCATCGTAGCTGTTCAGTTGCTACAGTGATGCATTAGGTTACATTGGTTGGCTAAGAAATGCTGTATGAATTAGCAGTCTTTTGGAAGAGCACAGGAATACTGCAGAGAAAGTATTTGTGATATTAATTTACTTGTAGAGTTTCCTGCACTGGTGCTGCAGCACTACACATCTGTCAAGATTAAATGAGTTTAAATGAGATTCAGGACTGATAGCATCTAGGTGGGGACACTATTGTGCCCTAAAGACATCTGTAATTTCAATTGTAATCAGGCAAACTATAATTACTGTGTTTGTCTCTGATTTAAAAAACAGGTCAGGGAAGGAATGGATTATACTCTTTATGTGGAGGTGAACTTCACACTGTAAGAGCACTTCAGAACACCCACAGCCTTTGTGTGCCCTGTTTTTTCACCTTTGTGCTTGCTCACTCGGTAGATCTGGGTAGCTCACTTTTCCTCAGCATGGAGCTGTTGTGTGGGGCTGCCTGCTAAGAACAATGCAGGAAAGATTTTGGGTATGCACCTTTCCAGTCTCCACCATGAATGATAGGTACGTGTCCAACCTCTGGTCTGGGGAGAAAGAAGATTTCTGTGTGGCTCTGATGCGAGGTACCTGTGGTTTCTGATACAGGAGGGACATAGAGGAAGGGGGAATTGTGCTTCTGGCTTCGTGGGCGTTTAAGGAAAGTGTGAGAGCCAGCTCAGGAGCTTGATGAGCTGAGCCTGGATGCAGAACATTCTTGCCATTCCCACCTGAGAGGCTAGATCAGCCACAGGGAAGGCTTCTTGGAAGAGAGCTGGGCAACCATTATTTTATCCTGTAGCAGGATAGTATGCATCTGGAGCCCTCTGTGTTAAAGTAACTGAGAATCAAGATCTTCTTTACTGAATTATTTCTGTATCTTCGTAGTGCCCTCTATAGCTAAGGAGTATTTTATCTTGTTTGTGTTTTGTGGGAAAAGAGCAAGTTGAGAAATAGACAAGTATTGCATATGAAGTGTGGCCTTGCTGAGTGTTAAGGCTTTCTCTCCTTCCTGGCTTATTTCCGTGACCCTCATCTCGTCTTTCTTTTGGAGAGATGGGTTTATTTGTCAAAGATTTACCTGTTGTTGGTAGGTAAGAGCTCAAAAGACAGAGAGACCAAGATATTAGATGAGTGTTTGGTAAGCTTTTTTTCCTTAAAGGAGGTGGGAGGGGAAGGAAATGATGCTGGAAAAGAAGGCTCTTAGCAGAGAAAAAAAAATTCTCACTGTTTTTGACAGAGCAGCTCTCAGAATTACCACATCATCTTCAGCTGTTGATCTCAGTGTTTATTTTCAGTAACTTTTCTTCATGAAGGAGGAGCTAATGTTCCCCAGCTCAAGTATGCCAGCTTCTTTACTCAGCAGCACATCTTTTGGCAGGTGTTGTGTCCAGAGCCCTGGGACTCCTGCTGACTAGCCAGCTGGCTCTCCACACCCGGGCTGAGCAGGGACTGCTCTCAGCCAAGGCTGGAGGCAGATGCAAACTCATGTTTCCAGCCTGTGGACGTGGTTTAGCTGCTGATTCTGCTGTCACATCTGCTTATGTAGCCCATAAACATGTAGAGAGGGCCCATCCAGCATGGAAGAGCATTCAAGTGTTCCTTAAAAATAAATTTAAATATCCTTATTCTTCCTTTTACTTTCAAAGATTAGAAAAAAACCAGAATAAGCTTTCAGTATCTCTGCTTTTTCCATAAAATATTAATGAAGCAGGGAGCTTCAGAGGCAAGATATTTTACCAGTAAGCACAGTCAGTAAGGAAAGCCAATTAAAGTGTCCTTCCTCACCTTCAGCATTTAGAAGACAAAGAGTACTTTTGGCTCTTTGTGTTATCCAAGCTGACCCAGTTGCATGCTTTCAGAACGGCTGCACTACTGATTGGAGTTGTGCACCTCAAATACTTTGTGGGTTGCCGCTGCGCTTCCGGAAAGGTCCGTTAAGTCTGTATTTGCTTCCTGAAACACAGTGGAATTAATGAAGAGAGTCATTGTTTTGAAACACCATGATCTGCTGCCAAAAGAACTGCTGTTGTATAATCCCTAATAGCAGGTTAGGGTGGCAGTTGTTCCTTGTTTTGAAGTCGGTATGTGGAAGGATGGCTTTCCAGTTCTCTGGGAATGGCACGTCTCGTCTTGTGCTCTCTGTTTGGGAACTCTTAACTCACACAGAATTGTTCAGCTGTCCTGAGTTGGTAATAGATCCTTGCAAAAGTTTGAACACCAAGAGTGTTACTTAGAGGTAAAAAGCTGAAGGGGATGGAAGAAACCATCAGTCTCCTTTGAGAAGATGGAACAGTGCTCTGGCTTCTGAGTAGCAAGAGTTTGTATTTGCAAATTATTGCCAGTAAGTTTGGTTTTTTCTGTTAAAGGTGCTTCAGGTTGTTCCGACGTAAAATAACAGAGTTGGAATAGAAAAGTTAGTCTTGACTTTCCTTGCTGACTTGCAGAATTCAGCATATTCACTTCCATGCTGGCATTTCTGCCTGTCACACTGTTTACATTAACCTGCAGCTGGGCTAGCATGCTGTCATGCTTCATCTTTTTAGCAGTGCTGTTGGTGTTTGCAGATAATCAGTTAAACAGCAAATTCCTGTTGTGGTGGGCATTTGGATCAAAGCTTACCTCTCACTTTTCAGCTAAAACAAATGCATGGAAACTCTTAAGTGTTTTCTTTAGGGTGAACGTATCAGAGAAAAAGGATTAAATTCACCTGATCTTTCAAGACCTTGTGCAGCCAGAGCAATTACTTATGGGAAAACCAGTATGAGTAAAGTATTTTAATTGTCTTACATGTTTCTTACTGGAATTTAACAGCTGGAAACAAAAAGCAGTGAGAACAACATCTTCTTAGCCAGGTCATGCTTGCTATTGGCAGATGTTCAGTTGGACATCAGTTTGGGAACCTCTGCAGCAAAGGTTGCTACAGACTGCTGAAGACCTTTTCCCAAGGAAGTGAGTTTCCCAGGGCTGTTAGGGTGCACAGTTCATGCTAGTGTTGGCCCAGAAGAGCCTTTGTCCATTCATCTTTCCAGCTGAAATCTCTCAGGAGATTTCTCTCCAATATTTCTTGTGCCTCAGCTTCAGATTCACTGATACATTAATTCATAAGGTGATCAGTTTACAAGGTGAGGAAGAGTCACCTGAGTGATGATACTCAGTTTGACTGCTGTTTAGTGCAGACTGTTCTAATTTCCTGCATTACTTCTTGATTCTGAAAACAGGCTGATTTAAACATCAGCACCCCCTTCATTGAGAACCTTCTATTTCAGAAAGTTTTAAAGTTGTTTCATAATTAACTTAACTGTCCTCTCTATTAACCTTTCTTGTGTGAATTTATTTAATCTCTAGACTCTTGTTCTGCCAGTGCTGTACTGAGAGCCCTCCACAGTCATGCTACTTTCCTGTGCATAAATGCTTGTAGACTATTTTCAAATCATCTGCAGAGACACTTTTGGCAACCTTCCACTCCAGCCTCACTCTCACAGCTTTATTCCTTCCTTAGTGTATAATAAGTGTTTTTCCTGGATAGGGACAGCTCGCTGAAGGCAATTTTCCATCAGTGTTTGTAGCAGTGACAGGTAGGGACATGGAGTCTTGCTTGGTCGTCTTGCATATCCAAGGATCATAGCTGACCTGCAGTTGCAGCACTTCTTTGAGAGCTCATGTTTGCTGATTCTTCTGTATGACATAGCTCTTGCTTTTCTGGATCCAGTCTCACATTCCTATATGGTCATCCTACTATTATGGTTAGCTGTGGCACTATGTGGGGCATACTAGACTTAGAGAAGTGAAGAATTACCTCTGACAAACTGTTTAAGAAGCACTATGTTAGAGACAACTGAAATGGTGTTTCTGCAGGAAATGGATAAATGTGTGCTTGGGAATGTTTTACCAATTTGACTAAAAGTGCCTTCTTGGTAAAAGCAGCTTCATTAACATGAGAACTGTGGTGGTGCCCAAGGGCTACCCTTTTTTCCTGCAGAACTCAACACCAGCATTGCAGGTTGCCAGACTGGATGTTCCCACCTAGTACAGTCCGTGGAGCAAGGAGAGTGCTATCAATTTAATGTAATCCAATGGGTGTTTGTGTACTACAAGTGATCTCTGTAAGCTCAATACATGTGTCTATGGTTAACCTTAATAGGTTCTTAACAGCAAACCTCTATCTCTTTAATGCTCTGTAATGGGCATACAGAATTATCCTGCTTAAAGCTAACCTCAAGTATTAATTATCATGAGCTGAGAGTACACTTTGAAGTGTCCCTTGAGAGTAGTTAATATTCTAATAGGAAAAGTATATTCTGTCCTTCCTGATATCATGAACCTTAAGCTGTCAGAGATGCAGCCACCCAAGAGTGGAAGTTTTTCAAGTAAAGAACTTAGTTTCAGGCACAGGAAAAAGAAGGAAAAAAAAAAAAAAAAAAAAAAAAAAAAAAAAAAAAAAAAAAAGGTCAGTTTTCTGGGTTAGATCATTTACAAGCCTCACTGCTTACATCTGGCAACTCTGGGCTTCCCAGTGTCATGGACATGGGCATACTAATTTTCCAAAAGCACCACTGATTGAAAACAACTTTTGGAAGCAATTTGCTGTTGACTTTTAAGCAGAGGTGTTGGCAGTAAAATAGAGTGGTTTGCTTTCACATTCCAGAGTTGTGGGGGGAGAGGGAAGTAACTATTAGAACTAATAAAGCTAGAGAACAAGACTGTGGTTCAGAATGAAATCTAAGGGTTGTTTGGCATCCATGCTATCCCTCAGCTTGGAGCAAGTCAGAAACCTGCTGCTTCAGTGCTTTTGGCATGTCGGTAGTTCTCAGTCTTCAGGAATTCTAGAGATGATCTAGATACCTAGCATAATTGATACCTTGATCAAGACTGATTATATTTTTGTCTTCTAATTCTTCTTTAGCTGAATCCAGTGTTGTCATTTGAAGTGCCTTCCCCACGATTGCCATCAGGTAAAGCTGACATAGCCTAAAATATATGCAGCTAATTATTTTAGGGTTCCTGGGGAGACTTCATCATACTGACTGGTTAAATGTATTCATCTCTGTATTGTTTAACATTCTCCTTGGTAGCAAATTGAATGGAATATGTTTTGTTATCATCAAGAGATTAAGTAACTATCATATTTTCTTTTTTATTTTTTTAAAAATAAATACAAGGTAGAGACATTTCCTGAAGAATTCTACCCCTTCTGCATTGTTCTTCATCTCTGCTCAGTAGTGCCCTGCTTTCTTCCAAACATTTCTTTTTAGAAAGTTTGCTCTTTATTGCACTTAGCTCTCCAAAAGTGGGGCCTTCACCAAATTTTGCAATTTGTTTTATCACAAGACTTTTTTGTCTTTTTCATTTTGTACTGATGAGTCTCAAGTATAAGTTTGTCCTATTTTCCATTGTGTTTTTACGGTTCTTCAGGATTCTGTGATCATTGTGACTTCTGTACCCCTGGAACCTATAGTTGTGAATTATCAGGAACATTAAAATATGGACTGAGGAGTCTCCCACTCATTTTCTCTGCATTGCTTTTCCCAAGCAGACCATGAGCAGAGATTTTGCTATTTAGCTCATGTGAATAGTAGTTCCCCTGCCGTTCAGAAACGCCACTTAACAGATTTTTTTTTTTTCCTCATTAGTTGGCATTTTTAGTTCTAGGAATTGCACATCACCTTGCCTTCTAGCAACTCAAGATATCTTGTCTTTGTCTCTTGTCTGGCACATCCCTTTGGTGAGTTTGTGACTCACAAAGCTGGGGATCATGGAGTGTTTGAGGGCTATTCCCTTACGAATATTTCAAGTGAAGCTTCTGGCTACTTAGCTAGTCCCCAGCTGAGTTGTCTAAGAGAGAAGCCTGCACAGAAAGGGCTGTTCCATGGAGGTAGCCATGAGAGGGCCAACATGTTAGGGGAAGTGGAGTAGCTGTTGGTGTTTATATGCTAAACTGAATCATTGTCTTCACAGAAAGCTCCTCTGTGGGCATGGCAGGTGAGCTCAAGCACTGTGCCTTGGTGGTGGTGTTGAAGAGGAGACTGAAACAGTTGCATGGCAAACTAGTAAATAGGCTGGGAATGCAGTTGCAACATGGGAGGGCCTGAGGTCAACACAGGGTTTAGCCTCAGTAGGGAGCATAAGCCAGGCATGTTTAGAAATGTGTAGAGATTTGAAGCGTTTTTCCTACCATGCAATTTCAAGCATGGCACATATATCAAGGCTTGCTTATGTTTATGAAGCTGGCAGTGTTAAACATGAAATTGTATTAAATACAGCTGACCTCTCAGTGACTGCCAGTTGATGCCAAGTATTGAAATTTGAATTTGCATTAAAGTATAGTGTATAAGGAAGATGCAGAGCATCTCTGATTCATCCTGACAGCAGTACAGCAGTAGGAGCTCAGGTTGTTTTTTAGCACAGGGACTGAAGAGTAAGGACTTCTGCATTTGATTCCCACTTGCTCTCTGTTATTACCTTCTATGTGTCCTGCTATACTTAGCTAGCAAATGGGGACAGTACCTTTTGCTGCCCCTAAATGTAGTGTCTCTATGAGATGTTGTGAAGTACTTTGGGGTTGCAGGTGTAAGAACTGCCCTTCTGGGTAGGGCCAGAAGCCTGCCCAACCCCTGACCACATTGTGGCAGTAGGGCATGCTGTTGAGGAGGATTACATAGTCCTGGCCACTTTTTGCAGTCCAACCCAGGATGTCAGATACTCCAGAGAGTATGATGGTAACTAGAGTCGATTTTACTTTCCACTGATGCTAGCCGTCCCGAGTGCCTAGCCTAAACTAGGTGCAAGCTGCTTTTGCCCTCAGTGGCGGGAGAGAGGTGCTGCTAGGAGGTAAGTCACTCACTTTTCTTAACCATCTTCTTAGACGAAGAAAAACTGCGCTTCCCCTCCTCTACCCTGTTTGTGATGTCGTGCCATGACCTGGACCACAAATTCATTATGGGCCTTGAAAAAACCAACCCCAATCCTGATACCTTTGCTTTTTCACTTTCTCAGGATTTTCATCATGGTTTGTTCCTTCCTTCCCTACAAAGCCTGAAACAATTGCAGTGGGGAGCTGGGAACTGCTCTATGCTTGGCAAGAGCACCATGAGACTTATCTATACACCCACAGCCTCCAACTAGGCATAAAACTTTATAAAGTAGTTGGTGTTAGATGCGATGATTTTTCTCTCTGTTCACTTTCTTCTGTGCACGTACATCTGTGGGTAGTACTGACAAGGTATTAGTGATTCTTGAAGAGGCAGAGGTAGTGCATGGCTGATGAGTATGAGTGTGCTACAGTTTTGGGACTGACTAGTGATGCTTTTTTTTCTGCTGTCTAAGCTTTCAGAGAACATCCTGGAAAAAGAATTGTCACTGCTCTTTTGTTCATCTCTACGTTTTAGTGTTTGTGTCCCTGATTTGACATTACATCATCAAAGTCTTAAAGTGTTAAACTCAGAAAAAAAAAAAATACAGGCAGTGCACTTAACCTGGACACATTAAGTAATATCAGGTGCAGAAATTTGGTCTAACTATTTATTGCTCAAAAGAGGTAAGAAAAATAGTAGCAAAATTTGAAGGGGAACGTTTCTGGATATGTTATTTTTTGTTCCCCAAGTACTTGAAAAAAATACACTATGGCTAGTATGTGAAAGAAGCCAAAATCTGACAAAAGAAGCAATAAGCTTATTGCAAAATATGTGCTGAATGTCTTATGTTCTTTTGGAGGAAAGCATATGTGTTGGATAGTAGCTCTGAATCAAAGCTTTGAAGATGAGTTTTTATCAAAATGAACCCTGTATCATAATTGCTATCAGATGCTTAATTAAGACTGCATTACCAAGGAGCATGTTTGCAATAAATTATGGGGAGGTGTTCTGACATGTTCAATCTATGTAAAGATTTCTATTTTAATGCAAAGCTATTTACAGATTATTGATTTCAAAAATAGATTCATAACTAAGCAAAGCTGCATCATATTTCAGTTGCTCGGGGTTGAGAATCTTGCCTGGCTGCCTGCCTGCTCTCTTAGATGTTTATTCCAGTAGCTTACAACTATATAGAGTGATTTAGTCCTCCTCACTTGTCTCTCTCTATTTGGAAGAAGGCATTTGTATTGAGGGATCAGGTCCCAAGTACTTTCCCCCCCAAGCAGGTAGGCTGATTTTTACAGCTTGGAAACATAGGAACGGTTTTATTGATGGTTGTCAGATTTTTGTGTGTGTGTGTGAGAGATTTTTGGGCAGGAAACATCCATCACAACATCTTTCGTCACTTGTTACTGTTTAGTTTCAGAGCTGTAAGCTGTTGCCACAGTGCCAGTGGAGCCTGCTAAGCTATGTAAGTGCTTTTGAGTTCATGTACTACAAAACTTCACCATAAGATGTTTTTATACTGTGTGAACATTAAGAGAAAGATTTAATAAATAAATCAGGGCAAAGCCTGTAAGTAGGGGTAGTATCTTTTATTAGAGCAACTGACAGTGTCTGAAAACTTAGACAAGCTTGTGTGCCCAAGAATTTGTCTAAGCCATACCTGTTGGTCTAACAAAAGATATTGCCTCTGTCTACAGTGGCCTTGTCCTGTCTGTGAACTCTATTCATCACAGCTACAGAAAAATACAGCTGGATCATTAAATAATTCAGGCCTTTCTTACTTAATTATGAAACTCAGATTTTTGTGGTTTCCTCAAGTCTCTCTCTTTTTTTTTTTTTCACTTCCAGCACAGAAAAAAATGATGCTATCTGTTTTTTCCTTCTGTAGAGGAGGGTTTCATTATGCAGGAGCTCAAACTGTTTCACCAGTTCTAATTCTGGAAAGAATGTTGTTAAAGGTAGCTTGCTAAAAGTCTTCTGCCAGCTGAATTCTAGGATATTTTGTAGGATACTGTTGGTGAATTATTAGATGTCTGGCATGGATGGCCATTAGAAGCAGTCCTGTCCTAGTACCTGTGTCTGCATCTCTGATGTGGTGTAATGGTGACAGGAAGCAAATGAAGTGAGGAGACATTGGCAGAATAGAAAGTCTCTGGCTGTGGCTGTGGCTGTAAGTCTTTGAATCTTGCTGTGTGTCTGACAAGATGAGACCTAAATGGCAGTAAGCTTGGATCTGGGTTTCATCTGGAAGACTTAGATGCAGAGCTGCCTAAGAGTCATAAGAATAGCCATGCAACAGTATTTTTCAAAGCTGCTAACATGCCTTGTAGAGGCCTTAACTATATATGTCTGTAGGTTTAGAAGCTTTAAAGTAGCTTCAGGTAAGACCAAGATGTAGATATAATCTGGCCCATCCATGGGGTTGATGCTTTTCCACCCTGTGGGGACACAAACCATTTCTGAGGTTTGCAGTCCTGGAGTCCTACCGAGTCCCTCACTTTGCTGCATGTCTCTTCGCTGCTGACCTGGAGTCGTCACTCTTGCACAGGCACTGCTGCAGCTCTTGCTGCTTGTAAGGAAGATTTGCTGCAGGCCTTTGAAGTGGAACAGGTTGATGCTTAGGGCAGTTTAGTTCTGTGCTCTGTGCTGCCTTCCATCTGCCCCTGGGCACAGCTTAAATAGCTAGCAATTACTTTCAAGCCCTTGGTAGCTGGGGGTCTGGGCTATTTTAGAATCTGCTTCTCCCTGCATGCCCTGTTGTGGAAGTTGTGGCTGGCTGGAATGGCTCATCACCCTCTCTCTGCTGTGACCTCCTCTCCTGGGTGTGTTGCAGGGAATTCAGAGGGGAGAGCTCTCAGCTCTGGCATGCAGTCCCCTGGGCTGCCTGCCAAGGCCTAAATTTGGTGACCTTTAGGATGTGGCAGAAGATGCATTAATAAACCTTGGCTATAGTAACTGGGAGGCAAGCAAAGAATGCTGGAGGAGGGAGGAACATATTTTTTAACAGACAAAGCTGTTTCCTGTCTGTTTGATTTTTATGACCAGCAACTAGTGGGTAAATAGACTAACAAATTTCAACTGTTGCTCTTTAATCAAATTTAAAACGAAGGCATGAAACAGATTTCCTCTAGGAGAGCAAACACACGTGTGACTGCCGAGAGCACTGTGACTTCCAGCGCTGAGTTGGATACTCACTCTGCTCTCTGCTTTGCTGAAATCACCTACTTTCCCTTCCTGTAAAATGAGAGCAGTCATATTTTAAAGTTGTCTAGAAATGGTTGCTGTCTCATTACCCATGTAGCTTGTGGGTGGTTTTGTTTCTGTTTGGGAAGAGCAAACAAGCCAAGCCCTGTGGTCCAGCAGTTGTGTGGGTTCCACAATGTGGTTTCATGTTATACCCGATTTGGTATAACTGTGGGATGTGTCTCCCACCCTGTGCTTACCAGCTCTAATGATAGCCTTGCGGCAGGTTCAGCTGGGTTCAGCCTGCTGACCAGTGGCCAACTACCTAGTTTTTGTTTGATTTCAATCAGTTAGTTTCAACTTGGACTGGTAAACTGAACTGGCCCAGCATGGCGGCTGCTGCTTCGTCATCCTGTCTGGTGCCATGCACACAGCAGGACATATGTCCAGCTGGAGGAGGGGGCAAGCAGGATTATCCAAGTATGCTAATAGCACAATCGGGAGGGATACCCCTGTTTTCTTACTGCAGGGCCTTTCTGACAAGAGGGACTGTCCAATAGTTTGATTTTGACAACCAGGACTTGTGAGAGGGTGCATGCATTTGCAGATCTGCATACAAGCAGGTTCAAAGATCTGCTTGTGAACATTTGCTTTGCTAGTGTTACAGGTTTGCAGTGTGTTTTGTTCTGTTTCAGAGTGACTGACCTGCAGAGGACAAAAGATCATCTCTCTACTTTCCTTCCAATTGTTTCTGCCAATTTAGCATCAGCTAGAAGCTTTATCTTTGCTTAGAGATCAAATGGCCTGGGACAAGGCTCTTTTATTTTTACTGTGCAGTAAAAGTGGCAAGGTCAGTCCCACTGGAGTTTGTAGGGTTTGCTCTGCCTGATTTATCTCATATATAAAGGCTAGGTTTTCCATCACCTATAGCAAACACATATTAGTAACTCCAGCATCAAAAAATACCCCTTTTGGGCAAGGAAAACAAGGTCTCTGTTTCTAAATCCATTTTCACCACAGTGGATAGGAATATCTTTACAGTTTTAGCCACGTGGAAAAGCCTTTCCAGCTCTCTGTTTTAACACCTTATCTCAGCAAACACCTCAGAGAAAGGCACCTTCCTTGACCTGCAGACTCAGATCATTCCACTCAATACTTTGCAAGACTTCCTGAGTGGCATTGCATCCCTTCCATACCAGGAAACAGACAACTTTCTGGTGAAACAAACTTTGAGCTTAAGCAAGCTTTTTCTCTTCTGCCTCTTTCAGAAATAAATAAGCATTTGAAGATGACAACCTCATGGAGTGACCGACTTCAGAATGCAGCAGATCTCCCTGCAAACATGGATGGGCATGCTCTGAAAAAATACCGTCGGGAAGCCTATCACCGGTAAGTCATTCATGTTAACCACCAAAAAAAAAGGATGAGACAGAGGGAAATAAACTAAGCACAACCCCCCATTTCTGGTTGTTCTCACTTCCTTGCAGAAGTGTTAGTGGAAGGGGTTTTAGATGATCTAGCACAGTGTTGGCATATGGGAATTTAAAAACGGTAAAGCGAAGGTGCATGTATTACAGCAAGTGAGGGTACGCTTTCATAATGCAGTCGAAAGATTTTGGGATAGAAGCTGTGAAGTCAAGAAATACTCAATGGAAAAAGTGTCTTAGCAATGATTGCAGTGCACACTTAGTCAGCCTAGCCTTAGACAGTGGAATGCAGAAATAAATAAGGGGCAAATCAAATGAGTTCAGAAATTAAGTGTTTGAGAATTGTATCTAGTATGATTAATTGTGTGCACCACAGGAGCATGCAGAAGCGCTATGGAGGATCTCGGCCTGATTTTCTGTTGCAGGTGTGCCTAAACCCATCTTTGCTGTAGAACAATCTAAATAAATGAGGTAGAGTGCAGAATAAAACAAATGTTACCACTCTTATTTTTGTGGTTTGGGAAATCAAAATACAGACACCAGATTGTTTTCACAAGATTGCTTTGGAGTTTTGGTTGAGGCAAGAATTTAGCCCACGGCTCCTAAGGTTCCAGGTGCAGAGTATAAAACACGGATGCCACCTATATCCTTATCAGATGTCTGGATCGTTACAGAGTTAAAAACAACAGCATGGAGTAATTGTTAGTGGGAGGTGTATCTTGAAAGTTTAGCTTGTTTAATTTGAGAAGTCATGCAGTGTGATGATCAGAGTATATTCAGCAGGAGTTAGGGAGATGTATGTCTAATATAGAAGCAGAAAAAAGTCAAGTTTCCCAACCTCACGCTTAAATGCCACGTTGCATTTGTGAGTCATATACGTTGGTATTTCTGAGGAAGTGTTTTCAAAGTGTTAGATATCTTTTGATTCTCCAAATGGAGTCTAATTAGATCAAAATGCCTTAGTATCACGTAATAGGCCAGGTTGTGCAAGCTGCAGTGTCTAAGGCTAAGTAATGGATCCTGTGAGGCCTTCGTGAAGCTTTCCAATTTCCATTGAATGTTTCTGGGCACACATCTCAAGTGGTGCCATTATTGGAGTCTCTCTGTCAGCTGGTTTGTCCACTATGGAAGCATCTAGTGAATGTAACTATATATAGCATGTGAAAATAAAGAGATTTTATATTATTCTCTGGCAAAAAAATCTTCACATTGCTGAAGTCATTGACAGATTTAACTTTGTGTCATAGTTTAATCTATGACTTCAGTTGTGCTACTCCTGATTTAGACTGGTGGATATTAAATCAGAGTGAGGCCTATTTTTTTTTCCCTAAATATTTCCTCCACATTTGTTATGATTAGGTGCTAAGTGTTCTACAAGATCCAAAGGAAGCAGTATTTTTCCTTGAGCTCACACACTCAAGTCCTCATCATGTTTACTCTTAAATCATGTAAGAAATCCTTACTTTGTGAAAGAATTTCCTTATGGAAGATGAGAATGCACTCACAAAGAAAGGTTTGTCACTAGGAACTGGGATCTGGTGGTCCAAAATTCATCTGTGATACAGTTTATGTACTTTTTTTTAGAATTTAGAAATGTCTTGCCTAAAATATGTTGAGCAGAAATGTTGCTAGCACTTCAGCTTTTTGTGGAAAGCAGAACACTGGAATACACTCAGGGAAGGCACATTTTTGTTTTGAAATTACTATCTACCTTGGCAGGGAGGTTTGACTCAGTCTCTGGAGGTCCCTTCCAACCTCTAAGGTTCTGTGATATTCTTTTTTTAAAAGAAAGGGGAAGAATGAGTGAGAGGGAGGTAACAGGAGAGAATGAGAGAACCTGATGCCAAGAGTGTAGTATAAATCTGTGCTATTAATGGCTTTGGTGTACCAGTTTCATGGGAGTTATTTTGATAATCCAGTATTGTAAGAATCTGAAACAACCTCATTCCAGAGGCAGGGCTGTCAGATTTCTATTTCTGGTATTTTTTGTGATCTTCATGTTAACAGATGTAATGCTACTCGTAAGTGCAGACTTACCATGATAAAGTAACACTGAAGTTATTTCCCTCCTCATTTTGTCTGGTCTTTAGTGATTTAATAATTGTTCAGACATAGAGTATGCATGGTGGTCACATCAGTTATAGTATGCAAATCTGTTTCAGCAAGTATGCTCTGGCTTTGGGATATTGCTGAAGCACTGTCAATTTTATGAATAAAAGAAATATAGAATCCAAGGTGTTCATTGTCAACAGTCTTTAGTTTATCTTCCTTTTTCTTCTACATTTTCTTTTTGTGTTCTTTTTCAATCTGTCTCTTTTTTCTGTCTCTTTTCCTTCTTACTCCAGCAGCTAAAGAAAAACAATAAACCACTGAAACATGAATCTGAAGTGACTTGGAAACAGAGGGGGAAAAAAGAACATTGAATTTAAAGTTATTAAATTTATTTACCTTAAAGCTTGTTCCAGTGATTTTATGGGCCCAGTCTGGAAGGATGAAGGAGCTTGGCAGCTGGGCCCCATTTAGAGATGAGTATAACTGGAGCTAGCTGTTGGAAGCCCAGCTGGGCTCAAAGTGATTCATTGTGATTGTCTAAGTGCTGCCAGGTATGCTTGGTTTTCTCAAGTGTGAAATTTTAAAAACTTGTTTCACTGTTTGTTTACTTCATGCTTACTTAAATAATCAGTGGAGATACTTAGACAACTTGATTTAACTTTCTGGTTCTCATGGACTGTCTCAGATTTAATATGCTTGAATTGTAATATTCTCTTGGGAGTGACAATGTAAAATAACTTTATAAAAAAAAAAAGATCCCTAAATATACCACTGTAACTGTGGTCATTCATACTGGGAATGTGTTTTTTTTCAGGTGTTGCACTTCTTATTGTATCATTCTTGATGGGTGGATGTTCAAAGTATAATATTTTTGGCAGATGTCCCAGTTGAGACTGGTTTAACTGGTGTAATGCATACTGACTCAATGTATGATGACTACATCATAATCATGTCTGAATGCCTTGGGCAAGAAGGCTCAAAATCAAATATTTATGGCTGTTTTCCTCCCAAGACTTTTGCTTAGTGTTCATATCAGTTTGTATAGCCACTTAAGAAATTAGAGCGTTGAGGTTATTGCTGAAGTATGCAAAGCTCGGGAATATAAACACCTGTGCTGTGCTGTAGAGTTCAAGGGCTGTAAAATCAGCATCAAAACATCAGAAAAATCTGTAGGGGAGAAGTGGTGGGGTTGTGTATTTGGGATGTTTCTGATGGCTTGGACTAAGCCTTTCAGTTAGCTAGTGTTACTATCGGCTCTGAACCTCGTTACACAACATTGTTGGCGCCTGTCGGAGGTGAGGTCTAAAGACGAATTAATATACAAGCGAGATGTTATTCATTCTCTAGCAGAGGTCACTGGTAAGAGGATACTGCCTTGCTCTGGTATTGGCACCATACATTTTAATTCAGAAATAAAATGGCTGTGTAGCTGTTAGGTGGCTTTTCCTTAGTGTGTGTGTGTGTGTGGTTATGAGGCCACCTCCCTCATGCACTACTTGTTGACTCTTCCGGGTAGAGGATAATCACTAGGTCATTTGTTCTGGAGGAGTACTGTCATTTAACGTGATTGTAATTAGGCAAGAACTAGGTTGACTCTGAGCCACCAAATTGCCCTAGTGTCTATTTTTTAACTTGGAGTGTTCACTTCTAGGCACCCTCTGGATTATCTCACATAACTCTTTAGGGTTTAAATAGCAACCACATCTAGTTAAAGCAAATAATGGAAAAAGTTGGTGTTCCATCCACTCTTGTTACTGACAATTACCAAGATCCAGGAAACAGGTATTTGCATTTACTTTTATTCTGTGGATTTGGCTTAACAGGGCAGCAAGACTGAGGTGGTCTTTTTGTTAAAAAAAACAGACTTTGGGATGTTTTACTGTTCTCCATCAGAGTAATTTGGGACTGCTCATCCTGAACATGGGGTTTCCTATGTTGTTTTAGTTTTGTTTCCTTGCTCTGTTGTTTACTGACTAGCACAAGGGATGTGGTGTGATTCCTAATCTTAGTTCTTCTGCTGATTGCTGATAAAATACTGAAAAAATTGCTTCATTGTTTTGTGCTTCAGTTTGCTTTCGGAACATCTTACTGTGGTAATAGGAGTTAAGCAGTGTAAGCTGCTAATACACGCTGACATCCTGCATTTTAAAAGCAGTGTATACATTAACAGTGACAAAGCAAAAGGATTACTAATTGATTGTTTTAAATTTTAGAGTTAAGGATGTATTTCAGTTTGCTTGAACTTGCAAACTCAAGGCTACTCACTGCTGATCTTGTTTCTTCACTTTATTGATACTAGATCATCTCATGATTGCAAGTAGGTGGAAATGTTACATAAACTAAGCTATGAGGCTTGAAACTGTTCATCTGTTTGGGTAGCAATGTATAAAGCCTCTTATAAAATGATGAGGTGGCAAGTAAGACAAAAATTTTTCACAGTCTGAAAATGCTGTTTTCATCACACATACTCAGGTAGGTGGTATGTGATAGTTTCCTATCACTGTAAATGAGGTAGCTCTGTAGGCACTGCTGACTGTGGTCTGTCCTCGTCTTTGTGCAGCCACCCTGGACTCTGGTGGTGGTGGCATGCATGTAGTGGAGGGCAGTGTGTGGCTCTCCAATTATTTTTCTTTCGTACTTCAGACATTACAGAAGGGAGAGGGAGTGTTAAGGCAGCAGAATGAGTGAGCTTAAGAGAAAGCAGAACAATTCCCAAATTAATAATAAAGAAATTACACCGAAAATGTTCCACGTTCCCTAGCTTTAATGGTTTCACAGAGCAGACAAGTGTTATTTTGGGATGGAATCCATATGTGAACTTCTTGGCACTTTGCTGTTGCCTGGGAAGAAAACCCAAACAATGGAAAGAGAAATGGCCAAGGCTATCTCCTTCCATCTGATTCCTGCTTAATTTCAGAGGGAAGTGCTCAGAGTTGTATTTCTGGATACAACTTCATCAAACTTTTAAGTTCCAGTCATAACCTCGTTTTCCAGTTTTATGTCACTGTAATTGTGCAAGGCTGATTAGTCTTGTGAAACTGCCAGGCACTATGCTAGAAATGTTACTGCAAGTGGCCATGAAATTTTGATGCTCTTCTGCCTTTCCTATTCAATACTGTTTCATTGGCCTAAAGTAATCTTGAGCCCGAACAACATATCTAAATGTGATTACAAACATCCTAACCTGTCAGGATAATATGGAACTCTGAAAATTTAACACTGTAAAAAGAAAAGACCAAAGTAATGCAATAAACAGTAAGTAATACATGGAATGGTCATTGCCTGCCTAAAAAGGCAAAGGAATGATTACATTGGTTTTAGTAGTTTAAAACAGTTTATTATCTCCTTTAAGACAGATACAAAAGTATCCAGCACTCAAAGACAAGACAGTTTGATATATGTTAGTATCCAGGTCGCTAGGGTCAGTGAGGGCTTCATTGGAGTTCACTGCTGTTGGTGGAAGTCATCTCTAACCAGAACTATAATGTAATGTAGTGAGACATCTCCCACAAGCACACAATATTTGGGGGCTAGCTAGTAATACCAAGAGCATCCATTTGTCATAAGTGGGATTTTTTTCCCCCTCTTTATTAGGCTATTTTAAAATGCCATGAGGAACTTGGGAGGTTATTCACAGATAATCTATTTAGTTCCTTATTTCTTTTTTACTTTTCTAGCTTATTATTATAGGAGTTGTCCATAAAGTCAAGATTAACCAAAGTGTCTAAATTGTAAGGAAGCGGGATTCTGAACCTTCTGGCTTGCTAGTCCCTGCTTCCTGGCTGGTTTGAGCCCAGCTATCCCCCAGTCTTTTTTAAACACACCTGTAGGTCATGCTTAGCCAACTCCCTCTGTATTTGTTGTTCTACTCATCAGTGTTGCAAGTTTTTTTGTATTTATCTGATTTCCAATTCAACATACTGTCCTGATGAAAAAATGCCTCTTGCTTCAAGGTATTTCCAGACACATTTGAAAAATCGTTATAGAAGTGCTCTGTTCCACAAACCTCACCTCGGGTTGTTCATTTTCTTGCAATGAGGATTAGAGAACCACGTGCCAATTTCCTCCCTAGTTGTATAATTCTGTGTGTTTTGTCTGTTTTATCAGTCATATTAGAAGAATATTATACATGCAGATTTCATTCAGGACACGGAATGCTTTTGAGATTTTGCACAAATAAAATTGAAGCATTTCTCTCCCTCTCTACATTTGCTCCTCTCCTGTGTTATTTGAGAAGAGTCAGGATTTAGGTTCCTGCCTTGGAACTGATTGACAAGAACAGTAACAAAACCAAGATCAGTTCTCTTGTAGAAATATAAAGGCTGTGAACTGCGGATATCAGGGCTCTGTGACTCCCTTTGTGCATGCTCAGCAGTTCCTTCTTCCTTGCAACACAACACATTTTTCTCTTATCCAGCACAATTCGTAGAGCTCTGAAAGAAAATAAATGCTGTCATTGTTGAGAGCCTTCTGCTGTGCCCAAGCTGAAAGGTTTGATTTTTAAGGATGAGTTCATCAGGGAAGAAATGTGCTTCATGTTTCCCTATAAACAGCTCTTCAAGTCCACTTTTCAAAAGGTATGGACCTGTGCCTGGCTAAGCCATCTTAAGGCCAAGCTGCTGCCTCCCCACTCCCAGCTGTGCCATATGCTGGCTCTGGAAGCCACTGGGGCTGGATGTGATCCCTCAATCAGCTTCTCTGCAAACATCAACGTCTTGGACCACTCCAGCTACACTTCTTAGGCAGTGCAAAGCTGTGGAGTGAGTGTTCACAGGAATATTCCTCAAAACAGAAATATAGAGCTTTTTCTCATCATAAAGGAAAGGTGGAGTCAAGAGACAGGCAATGTCCTGTTTAAGGAGATACTCTGGCTGCAGCCAGATGTGGAGCTGGAAAGTTGGGTTTAGGTAATACCCACCTCTGCCTGTCATTACAAGGAATGGAGAGCATCTTCTCATGCTATGCCTGCAGTTTGATTTGACTTATTGCCTAGTGCTGTTAAATTTTTAGATCAGCTTAATTTTTTTTGTTTTTTAGCTCCAGTGCTTCTAGTTAAAAAGTATTATATTCTGAATGGGAAAAGTACAAAATCAGGAAGAGCTGATTTCTTCTGACTCTATAAAGTGGAAAAAAATATTCTAAAATAAGATTTATTTGACTAGAAATATTGGGTTATTTTCATATTCCTCATATTCTGACTTTGTCTCAGCAGTTTGTAATCTGAAATCTTCTTTGGTTTTGTTTATCTGGGCGAACTGTAAAAAACTTGTAAACTTGTGGCTTCCTTTTGAAGCCAGAGGATCTGGTTAGAGTTCTTAAGGTCTTAGTGTTGGTTTTACTTTATAGTCATTAAAACCAACTTTTCTCATTTCTATATGCCATATCTTTTGTGGAGATTTTTGTAGCCAACAAACACATTTAACTGCTGTTCTTGCAATCAAACTGGGCATACCTTTGATTGGGATCTAAGCACAGCTTTGAAACAGGCTAGGTCTGTTCCAAATCTTGTGAGAAACACCTGGCTCTTCCCAGAAAGTGTCCTGGTAATTTATTTTCTATGTTTCTCCTTGGTTTCTAGCATGCTGCAGATGTTTACTGCTTTGAGTAAACATCCTGATTTTAGCTGATCAGCTACTCAGAGCAAATATTTCTAAGTATCTCTACCTGACCCCTTGTGTCTAGTGGGGCACTGTGAATAGGGACATCTCCCTTTATCAGGATTTAAAGTTAAGGTCCCGAGTGCAATAACCCAGTATCTCTCTGGGCCTTCACAAGACACAGAAGAAGTTAAATTGGTTCCATTTTTTAAATTTTTTTTTTTAGGCCAGTGTTTAGTCTGCTATTTAATCTGCCAAGGCATATTCAAGTGTAGATTGATTCAAGTGTTCTCATTTCCTGTCCCGAAGATGTTGTGTAATAGCTTTCTTTAGCTTTTTTTAATATTTGCTCTGTTTCACTCCAGTACTGGTGGGTGAAGTAATTACCACATCAAATCAGTCAGTAGGATTCCTTGAAATCTGCCAGGTCCTGTGTACTGCTGAGGCATGATTAGACCCTGCCATCTATGGTTTCTAGGTCATAGGCAGTATTTACATGTTGATGGAGAGAGATCCTCACCAACCATTATTAAGAGGGGGCTGGCATAGTAATTTTCATGTCTTATCCATAAAATGTATTTTGAACAAAAGTATGCTAGGAAATGTTGTTCCTTTTGCTACCTTCAGTAAATGTTACCAGATCTTCAGTAATAATGTGTACAGGTTTGGGTTGGTTTGGGTTTGGTTTTTTTGGTTTTTGTTTTTTTCTGGTCTTGGGGTTCAGTTTGTATATACTCTGAAAGCCAGTGATAAAAAATTGCCAGAACTTTAGGGACCTTTCCATGGGTTTTGGTCAGTTTGGTGTCATCACCATCTAAACATAGGCAGGCTGGACTGGGTAAGACATCTTTTGGGTCAGTCACAGCTCCCTTGTTTTTGCCTTTCACAGACACTGTCCTATTACCCTTTTTATAAGTGCATCCAGCTCTGTCTTGCTTTTGTTTGTTTGTTGGTTGGTTGGTTTTTTGTTTATTTTTTCTTTTTTGTCCTCATTTGGGAAACTGTTCCCCTTAATGTTGCAGTTCTTTAGATTTCCATTCCTATTCCTGTTATGTTAAGAAGGATGTAAAGCTATGTCTGAGGGCTAAACCTAAAGACAAGCACAAAACTGGACTGTGCAGGTTGGACAAAAAGTGTTGCTATGTTCTCCCAGAGGTATGTTATTCCTTCCTAAATACTCCACTCCAGAAAGAAACTGCACAGGCGTAAGGTCAGAAATTTTGTGCTCCAGTTAGCTAATAAATAATGCTACTTGGCACCACCAGCAGCAGAACATAATCATCTCCATTATACAAAGTATGAGGCTGTATTTACTAACAGATAGCATTTCATGTCGGCCTCTTGTAAATCACAGCTATCTCCGTGTTCAAAAGACAAGCATGGATACAAACTGCAAATTCTAATAATTTACTCCACCTCCTCAAAAACCAGCAATTTCAGGAGTGAAATACACTGATTTACAATCCCATCTCATATTTCCAAAAGGAATTTCTTTACCAGTTTTCAGTTGTTGGGGTTTTTTTGTTGTGTTTTGTTGGTTTTTGGTGTTTTTTCTTCCCATCGCTTTGTCTTGTTTAGGTAATACATAAATCTATCAGAAAAGACCATCATCTATAACCTCTGAGGCCCCTTAGTGACAAGCCCCATTGTCAAAGACAGGCACTGCGCCAGGAAACTGTGACTCCCAGAGAGACTGTACAAGGTTAGGGGGAAAGTATACTATTGCCAGAGAAACTGTATTCCAAGTGGATTTGTGTGGAACAACAACGATATCCAGTGACTGGCTAAATTAGCCACAGATGTGCTTTCTGCAGCACTGCCCAGGAAGATATACAGTACTTTAAGGCTGGGTTCAGGCATAGCGATCTTCTGAAGTCAAACCAGATCCAAGCAAAATTGCACTGGTACTAGGGAAGCGTTAAAGGGATTGTGTAATGTGATTCAGACGAGCAGATGAATCAGGCTGCTGCGAACTAAACTAGGAGCACATCGGTGAGAGATGAGGTAAGACGACTTGCATAGAAGTGTGATAGTTTGGTGTTAGCAGTTTGCGGTTCGAATCTGAGCTGTGGCCGGTTGACACGGGCAGTTAAATGAGCACATTCTGCCAGCCACCTGCCCCAGAACATGTGTGTGGAGGAGAATCTCCGAGTGGTTTCTTTCAGCTTTCGGAGCGTGCGGGTGCTTGGGTTTGCACTTGCTGTCTCCATTGCTGTGCTGCTGTCCCTGCGGCACTCCTCCCACACAGCAGCGCTGCCGATTCCAGCTTTTAAGAGGATAATTACTCTGCTGAGGGCAGCTCGTGTATTACATATTTGGAGAATTTTCACATACCGAAATCCGAGTGGAAATGAAGGCTCTGGGACATTTCTCATACAGGAGAATTTTGTCTTGGCATTGCAACTGGAGCAGTATGTGGGATTTCGGTCTGAGATCAGTGCTGAGAAGCTCAGCTTCCATCCCTCGGCCAAGTTCTGACTCTCGTTTTTAAAGTTCAGATAGACGGTGGAGAGAAGTCCTGTTGAATTACAGATCTGCTGTATGGTTTAAAGTTCTGGGGCAACATGAGCAGCTTAGTTACTGTAGTAGTTGGAATAGAAAGCAAGAAAAGCTTTTGTTGTACTCCCTGACCTGTTTCTTTACCATGTTATTTCACGAACTAAATTGAATATGGTGTATTAAAATGTTGTCATCAGAAAGGGCCTGGAAGTATTCAGCTTAGATTCTTACTGCAGTAATCAGTAAAAGTGGAATTTAAAAAATAGCAGTTTTGTCGAGGAGTCACAGAGGAGTTCTAAATAAAAAGGTTTTCTCAATAGAAATAGCATATTCTTGCAGATGAAAATGTATCTCAGTTCCTGTTTTTCAGACATTTATTAAATGTTTTTAATGCTGTTGGTGTAAACTTAGAAACAGATCTGTTTAAATTTGTTTTGAATTTCCAGATATGGTTCCAAAGAGGGCTTAAATGCTGCGAGTTTAGTCACAGACATGTTACTTTCTTTTCCTTTCCTTGCTATCACTTTGTAATAATTTGCTTTAATCAAGCAAATTGTATTACTTCCCATCCTGTGCTTCCAGTTTCCTCTCACTTGGGCTCTGAATTCTGCTTGGGGAAATTTTGCACTTCTATTCTTAGGAATTTTTGCAGGTCACATGCAAAGCCATGTGTGTGTGTGCATGCATGCGTGTATGTCTTTAGACAGCACACCAATAATTAGAATATCCCTCCAAAGTCATGGCTTTGCTGCAAGAGAACTCACAGCAAAAAATGAAACTTGCCTCCATTTTCAGGTATGTTTGCTAATTTCGACCTAAGAGAGCCAGACATCTGACAGCTGGCAGAATGTTGATTCTAAACCATGATTATTTTGAAAATGCTTGTACCTACGGCTTTATTTCTTCTCTCTTTGCAGGGTCTTTGTAAACAGAAGTTTAGCCATGGAAAAGATAAAGTGCTTTGGTTTTGATATGGATTACACACTTGCTGGTGAGTGTCTGCCTAATTTTATTTGTCATTGATTTAGTTTGGAATATTGCGTCTCGTTGAGCAAAAACCAGTGACTGGCTGGACTACTCCATTCAGCACATGCTGCTTCTCTGAGCAGATGTACCATTGCACTTTCATTTTAGATGTTCCTCTTAAATTTGTAATCTGCAAGTGATTATGGGTGTCAAGAAAACCAAAGCTTAATAAGATTACTTGCTTCTTTAGATTCCACTACATTTTGATATCGCCCTCAGTGCAAGCTTGGCTTTGAATAATGAAGTGATTTCTTTTATCCTTGGTGCATATGGTGAGCTACACCTTTATCCAGCAGGTTCTCCTGAGTCCTGGGAGGGTCATTTTTTAAAATTAACACTTCTTTCCCATTCCTTGGTTGATCACATCAGTGACTCATTTTGTGAAGAGGCAATACAGGGGTAATGTCTTCTGTCAGCTGAAGAAGTTAATTTAGAAAACTTTGTCCATCCTTGGTGGCAGGTAGGCTGTAGGAGATTGCATAAGACTATTCAGTTTCATAGAGTTNGGGGGAAGAGTAAAGTTACTATTTTCTTCATAATCAGACTTGCATGAAGTTTGGTATTTCTAAAAAAGAAGAGATAAAAAGCCCACTCCACTTTCCTAGGTCTGTGCATTACACAGGCTGTAACTGAGGACGTCACATACAATTCTACCTTCTTTTTCATTGCCGCTTCCAAGGCTGTGGATAAAAAGTTCTTATCCCCCTTGATATTTCAGTTTAGAATGGTTGTGAATATAAACTGAGAAAATGTGAGGTAGAGTGTCAGGGTCACCTAATAATAGGTTAAGGCAGTATGTCAGCTATGGTCATCTAGTTACTGTGTCTACTGAGAAGGAATGTGAGATGAGTAATGTGGCTAGGGACAGTGTGAGGGTCACAGGAGCCAGGGTCAGTGGTTAAGCAAAGGGCAGGAAGCTTTCTGTGTGTTTGTGGTTTGACACAGTGCTGCAAGGAGCCATTTTGGAGACTGTGGCAGGTAATTGCAGTTCATATTTAGATCACTTGCTTTTGTTCTTTTAAGCAGTTGTCCACGAGGCAGTAGTACTATAAAAGGTTTGGTTGTTCAGCACCTTATTTATACATCTGTTTACAGTTCCTGCCACTTTTTAAGTCCTGCTGTATCTGACTGCAGAAAAGTGCTTCCAGTTTTTATGTTTTACAAGGCTGTGACAGCCTTGTAGCAGTGCTTTTAAGGAGCACAAAACATCTGTTCAATAACAAATGCTTAGAAAAAAACCCCAAAGTTTCAGTTCTGTAATGGAAACAACTACTTCTGTGCCTTTGGCAAACTGGCAGCATTTCCCAAGGACTCGGGTGATCCCAGTGGGACTGGCGTGGATCGTGAAGTGTGTTGCTAACTTTCATCCTGACAGAAGGAGAGCTTCAGCACTGTCCTCACTTCTCTAACTGTTCATTTTACTGAAGTGTTGCATACTTCTGTAAACACAGAGCAAATGTGTTGTTATCCATGAAATGATGCTTGGCTTGGTAAGAGGAAAAAATGCGAATCTTTCAGGTGTCCTAGGAAGAGTACCCAGGGACATGGACTTTCCAAGACTGGAAGATCACAGTGCTACAATTAAACAGGCAAAGGCTGGAAGATCACAGTGCTACAGTTAAGCAGGCATTCAGGGGAATTGAGTGACAGAGTATGGTGCAGAAAGAGAAATGGTATATGTGGTCCAAACAGAAAACTGGATGTCTGGACCACGCTGGGTTAAGCTGCAGTCCTATGCCTTTTTCCTTGGTACAACAGAGATAACAGCTGCAGATCATTTTACAAGGAGTTGTGAGAATGTAATTAGATTGAAAAGCCTTTTGCAGATGAAAAGCATTATTTCCCTTTTGTTCACTTGGCTGGGATATTAACATACATGTCTTCTTATGTGTTAAGGTTCATCCTTTCTTCTCCATGCGTGTCGTATATAACTGCTACACATGAGAAAAACTACTTATTCATTGCAGAGGATTTGAAGAGGGTAGAGTTAGAATATTATTATAATTAATTAATTTGAAATTAATTAGGAAGTGGGGCAATTACAACATTATGTCAGTATGTTGTAGTGCATTCATTGGACCTTGTCACTTTTTCTGCCTGAGCATGTTTTGTTATCCCTTGTATACTCTTTCACATGAACCTGCTACATTCTAGATTGGAAAGAGAAAAAGAAAAAAAGGGAAAAAAACCACACTATAAGACCCCAGTTTATATGTAATTTAACATCTGGAAATGGTATCTGTGTACCAGATGGTGAATGCTGAGCAGAAGCCTTTTGGAGACCATTCAAGGCATGGAAATAGAACAAGGAAGAAGAACAGAAGCATCTCCAGTGTCATCAGCTCCTCATCCAGTTTTCTGCATTTGTACTTTCAGGGCTAGCTAAGCCACTTCTCTGTTGTTAAAAAAATATCACAAGTGCAGTCTTTATATGCAGTGACTGAAGGCAGTCAGAGCCTTCGACCCTGCTAAAAACTATATGCCACTTGCTTTCCCCATCCTCTGCCATGAACTTCCACATCAGAAATAAACTGATGGCATTCATCCCATAGCTGGCAGTCGTACACCTTGACATTTCAGAAGAAGAAGGATTATTTTGGAACACCTTAAATTACCTATCTTGTGAAGAGGAGGCTGTAATGTCAGTAAAAAAACCCACACTGTCACTCTTCTCTCTTTTGTTTTGCCAAAACAGTGACCACTGGTAGCTCCAGAAGTCTTGCTTAGGAAGTGGTCCGCTACTATAGAAGTCAGAGTCGCTTGATTTTAAACTTCAAAAGTTTAGGACAGTTTTGTTGTTGTACTTTGTGAGTTTAAGGACACAAACCTACTTACAAGAACTTTTTTTTTTTTCTCTTTAGAATAGTCTAATTTTTGTAGGGATGTGGCATTTCCATTTTGAAGTATATTGTAGCAGCTACTACACACATACTGCAGTGATGTGTGCAGCTGCTAGCATAGCTGAGAATGTCAGCTTGCTAACTGGCAGCAGTCTGAGTTTCGTCATGTTACATTACACATAAAATATGATTTCATGTGTTGTTTTATAGGCCAATATTTCTTAGCCTTATTAAATCAAAGGACCACTTGGAATTTAAAAAAAATCTAGGCTGTCTCATATAGCATTGCCACAGTGATTTGGTTTGCTTTCAAGTCAAAATTAGGTTAAATTTTGAGTTCTTCTTAATAACTTCTGTGTTCTCTCATTGTGTTTGTCTCTTTCCTTACACGGGGTTGACAAATACTGTTAATGGGTGGACTGGGCAATCAAAGTCTTTTTGTCTTGAAGAAAAGAGCCTGAAGGTTTTAACCTTCTCTTCTGAGAAACTATGAACATTAAATTGCTGGTTTTGTAGCCACTGTAATTACAACTAGGAATAATTTGCTGGGAGCTCAAAATAAAATAAAGGCAAATTAAAATAGCTCTCATAGCTTTTAGGTTCCTTGTTTTTCTCTTAAGGATTGTTGTTGCATCCTCATGGGGTGAAAAAGAGCTCCTACATATACGGAAACTCCTAAGTCTGCCTAGGTTTACGTTCTGTATACACTAATACTAGAGGCTCAGAAGTCTGTGTTGTATATTAATCTGACTGTTCCCTTCCTCTTTGGTTTGGCTGTGTTAGTGAATCTCATACAGTAAATTGAAGAATTGTTCTTTTAAGCTGGGTGCTATTGGGAGGAAAGGCGAAGGAGCAGGAAGAACAGCAAGGCTCGACTGTGGTTTCTGTGCATAAATAGTTGCTGCTTAAAATCTTGGAGGGCTTGACGCAAGCAAGAGTCATCAGCTATTTCAGCCCTTGCTGTTAGTGGAGGTTAAGACAAGTTTCTGTGATGTTACACAGCCATCACCCCAGCTGCCCTTCATTCCCTGCCACTGACCTTGCTGCCTGTCAGCCCACGCCGATTCCCCAGGGTCCCCTCGCTCCTTGGAAAACAACAACATTAAAGCAGGGTCTGCAAATACCTATGCAGGGCCACATTTACTGTCAGGGCAGAAATGAGAGTTGTTTTTTCAGTTTCTTTTTACAATTTTGAAGTTGGAGATGTTCAAGGGTCATTTTGTAGTGTGTTTTTGTTTGCAAAAGAGTAGTTTCTTTTATTATCCAAATGATTCATCTCTATTTATTCATCCTGACCGGCTCGAAAACCAGTACTCAGTAATGATTCTGGTCTGCCTTCCCGTTTTACTAGTACTGTCAAAACTGCCCATGCTTTGGTAATGTGGCATACAATCCAAAAGGTTCAGAGCCTTCTCAGATTTGTGTTTACTGTAAATCACAGGAAGAGAGATAATGTCACTACAGAGTCTTCACTGCAACACTCATCTGATACTATGGTGAGGCCTGCTGGAAATGCAGCAGAGACTGATTTCACAGAGCATTTTATTTGGCTACTTCCTTCTCAGCGTGAGCTACACTTTTAATTAGGTTTAGACCCAAGTAAGGCAGGAGGCCTGTGGCATTACTAGGTCTTAAATGCGACAGGTTGCACAGTGAGGTCCCTTGAAAGGAGCAGAGCTGAAGCAGTGGGGCTCTCAAACTGGCTGTAGTTTTACATTGGGCCATATACAGGCAGAGAGGGAATTTTAGTAAGAATTACAAATTCAATTGTGCTTGGAAAGATTCCTCTGTGACTACCATCCTTCTCCAGAAGTTATGGCCTTGTTGAAAGCTTTATCTTCTGTCTCTGAGGCAAATAAGATGTAGTATCAGTAGGCAGGATGTCTCCGTTTGGAATGCTTTTCCTGTACTGTACACTGCTGCTTCCACATTCTCCAGAAATCAATAATAAAATTATTGTTGGCTGCTGAAAACTGTTTCAATAAAAAAAAAGAAGGGGAAATGAAGCTTGAAAACTACTTGGCTTTGTTGTGTGCAAATATGATTAATACAACATAATCTGATTGGAATATAGCTTGTATCCTGGAAACTGCCAACTTAATGCCAAGATTTGGTGCACTGCCAAGATTTTGTTGCAAACTGCTTAATCTTCAACTGTACCATTTCCCTTCTTATCACATGGGAAAGGACAAAGGAAGGACAGCTTTAGTCTTTTCTAATTTACTCCAAAGTACAATATGCATAAACAGGTTTTGCCCCTTCCTTAAGTAGGCATTTTTGTCTAAGCCATCCTTGGTGTATAGAAGAGAGATTTTCCACATCTATGTTTTATTTTAAAAATACTTTTCTTTACCTCTTGACTCTGGAAAAGATTCACCCAACAAGGTGGGAGGATTGGTTTGTTCATTTGTGTGATCTGGGAGAAAAGGTGGTAACTGTAGCTGAGGTGTACTAGTTTCCTGTGTTTTACTTTCCACAGTGGAGAAATGGGACTAATGAGATGTACCTCGTGTAAAATATTTCTGGATTGCACAGATGAAACACGGAATATAAACATGGGAGTTTTATACGCGAAAGGTTTAACTGAGTACTTAAACAAAGCTCCTGAACTTGTAATGTAAGCAGATACAAAGAAATATTTGTTCTTCTCTTCAGATGGTTACTGACTGTTTATAGGTACATACTGGACTCTAGTACAAATGTTCTGACCAGGCTCTCCTGCTTAGGTTAAAGGCTTGTCTTTAGTTTCAGCATAAGGTAAAGACTACAGGCTTTGAGGAGGGTCCTTTGGGGTAATACCAAACAGTTTCACTTCTTTCCCAGTCATCTGGATAGCACAATTCTTTGTGTCATACAGAAGTAGTCTGATGGATAGAGAAAATGAGTTTGTGGCTGTGACAATAGCCTTCAAAGCATCCTAGCAAAATGTGAGAGATGTCTTCACTGTTGCACATCTGCTGTCTGCGTTTTCACATTTGCATTTTTCCACTTTGACAAGTGCAGATTTTGCAGATTTCAGAGGCTGATTTAGCTGTTAATGTTTTAATACTAAAGGCAGATGGAGACACTCAATTGTGCCTAGTATGTTTTGAGCTGGATGCTTTCTTGAATGCCAATGCAGTGCTCGAGTGGCTGTTGTCCCTGCTGTCTTTGTGTGCTTCTCTTCCACATTTGACCATTTGAAGCTGTGCACTGAACAAACCCTGAGGTCTGGAGCTGTGGGAATGAGGAGTGGAGGAAGCATGTGTTGCTTGTGCTGTCCCAGTAAATCACTGACTGACAAACTGCTAATCTGCTGTCTGTGGATTCTTGAAAAATCACAGTGTTAGCCAGGAGCTGCTGAAAGAATAAATCTTCATAGTGTAAGTAAAGTTTCAAAGGCTGCTATCTTGTTTTCTTGCCCTTCAAAACATAAAAATAACACCAAGGTGAGTCAGCAGGCTCTTAATATACCAATGTTCAATTCTTGTTGCCATGTGGATGGAATTATGGAAGTATTTTTCACTCTGATAGGCCTCCTTATCGAGTAATCGTAATTCTGTAACAGAAGTACTAGTAAGTTGCAAATACCATTGTGATGACAGGAGTAACTTACTCTGTTGGAGGAACCAAAACTGAGAGTGCAAGAGGCTTTAAGTCTGAGATCAGATATGCTGTTGCTTTGTGAAGGCTGTGTTTTAGCACACTACAGAAAAACTCATGTGTGTGGCTTATAGTCAGGATGGGCAACTATGCTATACATAAACCTAGGTACACACTGTCAAATGTTTAGCTTTAGAGCCTCACTCTCTTAAGTGAATATGGAGAGAAATAAGAAACTCTATTTGGACTATCTGTCTAAGGCTATCTATTTGGACACTGATGCATGCCCAAGTAATGCCTTACATAGTGTATAAACAGCTCCTGTACCTTTAAATAATTTTCTTTTTGTTTCTAGATGCTAGCAAATTTTGTTTGAACATGAAGCCCAGGCAACTACTTCTCCCCTGTTCAGAAGTCTTCATTGAGGAACTAAGCCTCTATTTTGGCACAGTAGTTTGTTTCCATGAAAATACAGGGGTATATCCAATATGGTATTATGACTTTCAGTGGGCAGATTGTATCTGAGAGGCAAATTGTGAAGAATTGTTAAGCACAGAAAAAAAGATTCCTTGTGTCAGGGAAACCGTAAGGAATCTCCATAAAAGAACAGGTGACTGTGCAGTCATCTTTAAAATATTATTCTAGTGCAAAGGAATGCTATGCCAACTATTAAAACAGACTGAAGTTTCCTTCAAATACAGAGTCTGTCTGAATTGCTTCTCTCAACATGCAAAATGTGACCTCAGCGTTGTTGTTACCTCAAGCCATGCATTTTTATTCAGCAGAAGCCTCTCCAACACTAAGCTCTGTTTTGCCAGCCTCTGAGGCATTTCCAAACAGCCCAAATCTTTGTTACATTGGAGGCAAAGAAAATGCAGCAGCAAGAAGCTAAAAATATCTGAATTTTACCAGTGAGAGCACTAATAAGCCTGCTTTGGGAAGAGTTAAAGCTGATGATACTTGACAACACTTTAGTTTTTGAAGCAAGTAGAAATGCAGCACTAAAAACAACCTGAAGTGTAGAGCCAGCAATTCAGAGCCAAGCTGAACATACAATACTGTGTCAGTCCTTGAAGCAACAACAAATCCTGTCTTTACAGATCCTTTTAGCATGCAGAGTGGGAGAATAGGAGCTGATACTGTTCCAGGTTAGAGGTTTTAGAGCTGAAAGCTGTTCTGTGCTCTTGGAGATGTTTGCAGGAACGTTAGAGGTAAGGAATTTTCCACTGCTGTTAGGCTGCAGATTGGGTGCATAGCTGCTTTATGGGCACTGCTGCAGCTGAGGACTGCAGAGCCTCTGTGCTTCTCTGTAGGTGTGTGCTGCTTTCTGCCCAGGGCTCTTCTGCAGAAGAAAGTGCTGGGGAGCCACTGAACCTCATAACCAAATGGTTCAAGCCTTTGGTGATTAGTGACTCTTACCTTGCTTCCTGTTATCAGATGTACTGTCAAAAACATCTGTGGCTGCAAGAGTCTTAGTGCAAGACCTGGCTGCTGATGCACAGCAGAGCAGCTTTTGCATTAAGCATACAAAAGTATCTTGGGAAGCACCTGGAGGTTTTGTCGAGGTCTTGTTTGCTGATTGTCACAAATACATCATTTCTAGTGCAAAAGGAAAGGTACACTAAATATTGATTGTGCTTAAAACTTAACTAAGTTGTCTTACTGCACAGAACACTTCTGTGTTTCAGAAGGTTCCTTTGGATAAATGAAAATTATGATGTCAGCAGTTGCTTCTCATTTCAGATTGAAAAACTGTAAATTCAAAGAAACAAAACATACTGTTGCTACCCATTTTGTTTGTTTGATACTATCAAAAGTCTATTTAAATATAGGCTGAAACACTACAATTCTGCTTTGCATAGTACAGTGCATTTTTGTTTATGGTCTAGTGGTTAAAATCAAAACCCAAGAGTCAATAGGATTGGGGTCCGTTCCTGGCTGTTTTTCAACTTGTTTTCACTGTAGACAAACCCTTTATGGTCACAGCTCAGCTGACTCTGTAAACAAGTGGCAAGTCAGTGATTCACCATGTTCCTAACTGAAAACATATGAGTTGTCCCATGAGTTTTGTTTGGGATTTCTTGCAGATACAATTAGGCACGTTTACCGCTTTGTCAGTTTGTTTACAGGCACTGAGCTTACAGGTCAGCACAGCACGAATGTGCAGGACTCCGTTGCTCTGCATGCAGGGGAGCACATAGCAGGCACATGTTTATATGGGCAGAGGTGAACTAGAACCAGTGCTTTGTGCAACCAGGACTTTAAACAGCAGTGTCCGTTCCCCTGCTTCCGTCTGGCTAGGTACTGTGCAGTGAAATGCCTGCAGTGGCTGTGCAGAAGTTGAGGTAAAATTTGATGGGTCTTTAGAAAGTGGAATGCAAGGCAAGGAGAACCGGAGGTTTGTGTTTACCCAAGCCCCTGGGATTGCCAAGCCAGCTGAGCATTATTTGTACAGAGGCTCCCACAGTACAGGTACCCCATCAGGGTTTCCAGTTCTCTGGAAAAGAAAATCCTCTGCCTTGTTTCCAGTACAAAATGTTAGCACCCTGCCAGGCTGTGCAAGCCAGGAATGAGTACAGGCTCCTGTTGGGACTGAGCAGTCTGACTCCTCTGTCAAACCCGAAGGAAAGCTAACACCAAGATGTGAAGCTTAGACATGACATTTCAGATTTCTTCCTAAGTAATTAATTGTTTTAATATTGAGAGCAGCATGCTTTGAAAAGTTGCTGTTTCCCTTTTGTTATGTTTCAGTGACAGCGTCTGACAACACCTCCCCTGGTTACAAAAGGCCCCATAGCACAGAAGCTGAAACCATTAGTATTCTAATTCTAATTATTTTCTAATTAGATATGAAAACTACCATTACTCTGTAACAGGTTATGAAGGTAGTAGATACTCTGAAAGGAGGATCAGTATATTGAGGTAAAATATCATTCTTTACTACTTGGTTACTTCTAGAGATCCTCAGATTTCTGGCCTTACAGTAGAGACAAACTTTTATCATACTATGGCAGTATGTGAATTGGCTGCCCAGCTCTTAACTAGTGTGTTTAATCACAGAATCAAAATTAAACAGGTTGGTAAAGACCTTTGAGATCGTCGAGTCCAACTTATCACCTAACACCTTCTAATTAAGTAAACCATGGCACTAAGTGCCTCATCCAGGGCACATTCTTTTAAAAGCCTCCAGGGACAGTGACTCCACCACCTCCCAACAGGTATTGTTGCTTCAGTGGGGTTTATTTTTAAATTAAGTTCAGTGTCCCAAACACCTCCAGGACTGTCATTCACTGTTTCCCAGGGTATGAGTATTTGGTGCCTACATGGTCTGGCTGGTCACATGGTATGACTTTCACAGACATCCTCTCTCCAACTGACACTAAATGCCCAGCTTTGAGGCTACATACATGGGAGATGAGATCTACCCTCCTTTGAAGCCCTAGTTTGGTGTCTTTTTGATAGACATTGTTGAGGCAGGATACATAGATACTTGTACTATAATAGGGGGTGGCACTGCAAAAAGGGTCCTCGAGGCTTTAACTAGGTGCTCAGTGTCAGCACAGCAATGATATCAATGCATTTCAAATAGATACTGGCATTAGGTATTTGGGGTGCCATTCAGAATATGGAGCAACATAAAACAAGCAGCATTTTGATCCTGCCCTAAGTCAGGTTTGTGTAATATCAGGAATGTGTTTACACAAGCGTAGATATGCATGTTGTGCCTGAGACATATATGTATCTATATATCTATATCTATATCTATATGGATACTAGTTCCCCACCAGGCTCTGTATGCCCCCAACTGCCTGATTTGCATGCCTTACTCACTGGGGAATAAGCAGCAACTGAAATAACCTGTTTCTAGTTATGTTACTTTCATTTCTTCAAGACTTAGCACAAAGTAATTGGGCTGCATTTCCTGTTCTTCAGAGGAAAGGTTAACCCCTTCCATTATCTGTCCACCTTTTTGGCTTATCTGTCTTTGTGTGACCTCTGGAGACCCCAGATAGCAGGAAAAATTTCTGAAGACTGTGAAAGCCTTTTTGCAGCCCTTTGGAGGAGGTGATCACCTCTAGTGTGAGAAATGCTGATCTTATCTGAACATCTGAAAATCAAAAGCTAATTAGTTTCATCTGCCAACCAAAACAATGTGCATAGACTAAGGTGTTTCAATTCTCAAGAGATTCTGGGTGGCCAGGACCAAGGATGGTGAAGCCTACAGCATGGAACAGTGTCCTCAGCACCTTCATGGTGAAGGAGTTGAGCCTGTATGTGCCCAAAGGATCAGAGCAGGTGATGCATCAACTGCAGAAAGCAGCTGCTCCTGTGAAGTCCCCTGCCAACGCAAGGGTTTTTCCAGGGGCACTGCAAGCACCTTTCCCTGGGCTGCTCTTGACTTCCAGCCGATAGGGGAAGGCAGGATGGCAGTGAGGGGCTGCTTCCTCAGAGCTGCCTTGATGATGTGGGAAAACAGTATGTTGTCACTGTTCTCAGTTCAGGGCTTTTACCAGCACCAGATCTGTGGTGATCAGAAATAAAGTGGGATGGCAGGACAGGCTTGCAGGTGTGCAGTTTGTGACAGCAAATACATCTCACAAAACTGATGTGGCTGAAGCAGCATGGAAAAGTGTGGTTATTCTGACTTTGGCTCCTACTTCTCTCCTGTGATCCATGACTAAAAGCTTGTAAGAAGCATTGACAAAGTCTGGAAGGAACCGTGCCATGTCTTCAATGAGAAGCTGCCCTGCCTGCATTTGAAAACGTGTTGTGTTTAGGAGAAGGAGCAAGGAAATAAATGGGCAGCCCCTGAACTTTCTTCCCACAGCTTAAACAGAGCCCTCACATGCACTACAGCCTTCCCCAGCTATTAATTCTGAAACCAAGTGGGGTTTGAAACCCTATTTACAGAGAAACCATCCAAGAGGTCTGCATATTTCTGTGAGTCCTTTTTGCAACATCATTCCAACTCACTCAGCTTTATATTTAGTACAAATTTGATCTCAGAGTTATTCCTTATTACGCTGTGCATACCTGAAAGTCGCAGAATCAGTCTTGTCTTCTTACTGTGTGTGCTTGTAAACCAGTGCACTGCAATACAGTGCAGTACTGTGTTCAGGTTTGGTACTGGTTTATCCTGCAGTGCTTTGCACATCAAAGCCCAAGCATAAGCATGTTAAAGTATACAAACTGAATTTAGACCTGCTACATCAGCCTGACCCGCTGTGTGAGGCTCTTGCTGGGAGCACCTTCAGATACAGGGCAAAATTCTCTTCTCAGATTCCTGGAGTAGCTCCTGACTCACTCTTCTGAGTCTACTGCGCTGACATGTGCAAGCGTTTTGTGCTGTGAAAGAAAGTGAGTGCCCCGAAAGGAGTAATCTGTCACTGACTGAGGAATGGACAATAATGGCAAAGCCCCAAAAAGAGCACGAGACCCTGTCTTGAACTGGTTGTTCTGTGCCTGAGAGAAGCTCTGAGGGTTTGTGTCACGTGGGCAATGTGCTTGTACTCCCTTCCTCATAATTATCACTTACCTGATGATCTAAGACTGCTTTGTGGATATGAGGACAGAATTTTGCCTGCGGAATGCACGATTGCCAACTCTACCTCCTCTATAAATCAGTTTTAAGTGTGTTCAGAATAGCTGCCAGGCTGGCTTCTGAGCTTACCAGAGGACAGAGCTCCAGCAGATACAGTCCCACATGGCACAGAGCTGTTGCAGTTTTAAAATCAGTCTGGTTTTTTTCTTTAACAGGGGAGTCCAGTGTAACTCCGTCAAGACTGGAGTGACACTCTGAATCTGCATCTGCCTCATGTGAGTTAAAATCCTGGCAGCAGCATTTTACATAAGCTGGAGCCTCTGTAGAGGTGGTTTTTTTTTGTTG